>CAWUFW010012002.1:0-572910 GCA_963921515.1 Calotriton arnoldi | reverse complement strand
CAACTGTGCACCAACAAACAGCAGGACACCACTGACTGACATCCTGAGAGACAACTTCCACTCCCTGCAATGCAAGCACAGTCCATGGTGGGATAACTGACTGGCTGGGTGGGTGGGAAGGAGGGCCGGCTGTCAACCAAATACAACCAATGCAGACCATGTTCACACCCCAACAAATACATAGAAATGCCCAAATAATGCAGGACAATGTGCCAAACTAATATCAACCCCTGACTGTGATGACTTAGGACAATGCAATGTACAGGCCCGCACCCAGAGGCACAGTCACAACTGTCAGGTGTGTCAACCATTGATGCCTGCAGAAACATAACATACATTGTGTGTGTCTCCCAAAAACAGGATGATGGGGACACAGCAGCAGACGCTGAGGAGTCCCAGTCCCAGGCTCAAGAGGATGCGGAGCTCACTGGTGTCGTACAGCCTCTGCCCTCCTCGGACGAAGAAGACCAACCTGGCACATCCGATGCAAGTCTACATGCAGCACCAGCAGGACCACCAGCTGCAACACCAGCAGGACCACCAGCTGCAACACCAGCAGGACCACCAGCTGCACCCCCTGCACCCACCCCTCCAACGACTGTCAACACAAATACCATCCCTGCCGACATGGACAGAACAAGGAGCAACACCAGCACAGGGACCCTGGACCAACCTGGGGCCATGGACACCACCACCACCACCAACCTCCAAGGTGGACCAGGGTCATCTGTGCGTGCCACTGCACGCACTGCACATGTCAGCAGGGGTGGTGGGAGGGGTGGGAGACAGAGGTCGCTGCTTGCAGAGGTTGCTGGTGTGCATGATGACCCACAACTGGTACGCATAGCTGATGCGTACCAGTCCAGCACCGGAGACCTCAGCCAGGTAGTGGGGCTCCTCAGAGACATGAAACAGCAGCAGGCTGCCCATCATGCCCGCTTGGACTCTCACATGTCCCACGTGGAGTCACACATGTCCCGCGTGGACTCACACATGTCCCGCGTGGAGTCGAAGTGGGATGCACTGCATGAGATGACGGCGCTGCACAGGGACATTTTACAACCTCCGCCAGATGAACAGCAACGAGTCCACACCTCCCTGTGTGCCAACAACATCTGGTGCTGCCCAAACTGCAACAGCCACAGGGAGGGAGGATGACTCTGGCGGAGAGTCCCCTGCACCGCAGCAGCCTGTACTTGAGGGCCCCCCCAAGAAGAGGGGTCGTCCGAAGAGGGGCAAGTGAGAGGCCGATGGCCAAGCGCAACTCCCAGGAAGCCTGAACCTGTTCTGGATGTTCACCTTTGTGCACAGACTGTTCACCCTGTTGACGGCAACACTACTCCCACACATTGCATGGGGAGTACAAGTTGGACCAATGTCTCAGACAACTGTGGCCCCGATACTGGGGATTCTGTCTACCAGGACTTTCAATTCACCTAGGAACTTCTGATTGCAAGATTTATATACAGCACTACCCATCCTATGCACTATTCACACAAATGTATCACAATAAACACACTAATACACCATACTTGCCTCTGTTGTGATTCCAACGTGGGTGCTGTTATGGGGATGATGAACTGCAAAATTACACTGTGTATGCGAACTGCAACAGCAAGTACAACACAGGCATGTGAGTAAAGGCAACGTGACACATATGAGGGAGACACACCACCAGGGCTACACAACACATACACACCTAGGCCATCTGACTCATTGCCTACACTGATGTTGCCAGGGAAGACGGTGCAATGCACAGACACCACACCCATTCCCAGTTGTAGTCAAGTAGCCCACAGGTGCAGTAAGCAAATGGCAGTCAAATGTGTGACCACAGACAACGCACATCACAAAGTGAAGCACAGGTTTATTACACAGTTGCAACATGTCGTAAGCACTACAGATGCAAGGTAATCCCACCTGGCAGTGGGCACACAGTCAACAACTGTAGACGGAAGGAAGTCCATGGGTGTGGCGCACATCACCTGTAGGGACACAACAGCTACCACCCTGGAAGTGCAATCACTTCGTCGGTGGACACAGTTGACCAAACGAATCTGAAAGTACCCTGTGAAGGACAGAAATGACACACAGTCAAAAGCAATGGAGTACAGGACAGAACAGCAAAACTCATGCACAATACATGTTACAAGATACCCACCCAAAACCAAGTTAGCATGTCAACACTGTTGGGGAGTACAGCCCACCTGTAAGCACACATCGCAACACACATCCAGTCAAGTAGCCCATGGACACACTCCAACAGCACCAGAGCACCACCTACACATATCATGCCAACTCACATCATTGACATGACACCTCAGGATACTCACATTCAGCTAAAGAAGTTGGTGATGAGCTGTGTGCGGACATCACCCTCATCATCATCATCATCATCGTCACTGGCATCGTGGTCCAGGCCAGGATCCTCCACAGGTGGCGGATGTTGGTCATTGTCATCCTGGATGAGAGGCAACTCCTTCCGCACTGCCAGGTTGTGGAGCATGCAGCAGACGATGATAATCTTGCACACTTTCGCAGGGGCATATGGGAGGGACCCTCCGGTCTTGTCCAGGCAGCAGAAGCGGCTCTTCAGGAGACCAAATGTCCGCTCAATCACTCTCCTGGTCCGACCATGTGCTTCACTGTAGCGCATCTGGGCTGGTGTCACAGGGTTCCTGAGGGGTGTCAGCAACCACGGCATGTTGGGGTATCCCGAGTCACCTACGGACAGACAAGTGCACATTAGCTGACTTGGAAAAGTGGGCGGAATACTACAGATCAGATCACACACAATGGCACAAAGTCAGTACACACCGACAAGCCAGGCACGCTGGTTCTGCATCTGTGCCATCATCCTGGGGATGCGACTACTCCTCATCACAAAGGCATTGTGTGCTGAACCAGGGAAATGGGCACACACGTGTGTGATGGTCATGTCTGCAAGACACACCACCAGTGCATTGACCGAGTGGTAGTGCTTGCGGTTCCTGTAGGCCTGCTCCTGGGCCTGTGGTGGTACCAAATCCACATGTGTCCCATCAATGGAGCCAATGACATGCGGCATCCTCCCCAGGGCATAAAAGTCACTCTTCACGTCAGTGAGTCGTCGCAGTCTAGGGAAATAGATGTACCGGTTCAGGAATAGCAACCTTGCCGCCAAAACGTCGCGGAGCACACGGCTCAACATGGTCTGTGACATCCCACCAGCAGTCGCCACAGTATGTTGGAAGGTACCGGTGGCAAAGAAGTGTAGGGCTGCCATCACCTTCACCTTGGGGGTCAGCGCTGTACGATACGGCCGGCCAGGCTGCAAATGTGGGGACAACTGCACTGCCAAATCCTCAATCAGCTGCCTGGTGAAGCGGTACCGTCGGATGCTGTCCCGTTCCACCATCGTTGCCAGGTCTGGAAATGGCCGATGGACAGCAGGAGCCCTGCAGTGCAGAGGAGAAGTAAGCCAGATTGTCAGTCACCCCACATATGCGGCATTGAACACACTCAATATCCCAACATACATCATTATGAGGCACAACTACATGAAGTGTGCAGTTCCGTAAGGACATGTATGGTACATACATGGCCAACATCTGTCAACACGGTCCAACAAGTGGCATCAATTAGTCCCAGGTTGGCCCATTGGATATCATGAGGCCGTGTCACAGTTCCCATCTCCTGCTGCTGTGTCACAATCACCCCCCACAGTGACATGTGAGGACAGATGTGCCCCAGGCACCACAGCTCAACAACAGGTACATTCCCAGGGACCCTGTATTGCCACATGGACACTGGCATTACATGGAGTATCATGTATACACCACAGCAAAACAACCATGACCCCCACAGGTAGTGGTCCCACTTGCCACGGCAGGACAGACATGGACGTCTGTGACACACACACGCACAACATCAAAGTCCATGCACACACAACGTGGATGTGGAGACTGTCTCCCATTGTGCACATGAAATCAGAGACATTGTAAACACTACATGCACACAGACTGTGGAGGACCATCTCTATTGTGCCACTGGGACACCCTGGCTCAAACATACCGTCCCACATGGGACTCATGGGGTATGTGACATGACATACACATACACCACCGTGAAATGTGACCATGGCACATGCACAGATATGAACAGTTGCACATCACAGTGGTCATGTACACTAACACCCAGGATCCTGTCCCCATGAACACGTGCACAGCCTGGGGGTGGCTGCCCACAGGTGACACCCACAGGACAACATGTACACCAACATACACACAATAGGAAATGCAGCCTTACATGCCTTATGATAAAGTTTGGACAGGCTGTCGTGATGTAGGTGTGCCCCTCACTCCCTGGGAGCTATCTGTGGCTGGCATATGTCCATCTGAGACAGGCATGGTGACATATGCCAGTCACTTGTACAGTGATGCGTTGAACAGCAATGGACCGATCGGTGCCCCGGCCGGCCCATTGCATTCAATGTGTGCGAGTGCGCATTGTACCCCTGCACGCGTTGTACCGCAATGGACCGATCGGTGCCCCGGCCGTGCCCATTGCATTCAATGTGTGCGGGTACGCGTTGTACCCCTGTACGCGTTGTACTGCAATGGACCGATCGGTGCCCCGGCTGGCCCATTGCATTCAATGTGTGCGGGTACGCGTTGTACCCCTGTACGCGTTGTACTGCAATGGACCGATCGGTGCCCCCGGCCAGCCCATTGCATTCAATGTGTGCGGGTACGCGTTGTACCCCTGTACGCGTTGTACTGCAATGGACCGATCGGTGACCCCGGCCGGCCCATTGCATTCAATGTGTGCGGGTACGCGTTGTACCCCTGTACGCGTTGTACCGCAATGGACCGATCGGTGCGCACCCATTGACAATGGCCTTGCCTGGCAACGGACGCGTTTTCGAATTTCGAACGAGTCGGTTGCTGGAAATTCAGTTGGTCACCCACAACAATGTTGCAAAATCATGTATGTCATGAAGTTGAAGATTTGAAGGATGCTGTGGGCGTGTATTGGTGCTTCTATTCCATGGATTGGCCAGATTCAGAAGATGCAAACAACTTGGACCTATCACTTTGGACACAAGGGACAGTATCTGCCTCTCCAGCACATATATATTGCTGGCTGTTCCCCTGAGAGCTCACTTGCCTTCACTACATGCTCCAGGACGACATCTGCCACTGCACTGCTGCTGTCTCTGCCCCTCTGGACCCTGCAATGGCACGTACTGTGGAGAGAGCCCCAGCCTTCAGCCTTGAGGAGAACCAGGCCCTGCTGGACAGCCTACTTCCACAGTACAGCAAGCTGTATGGGACACCAGGGGAGCAGGTGAGTGTTCTGTGCACTGCCTTTCTGAATGTGCATATTGTCTGACTAGCAAGGCTGAAAGTCTGCACGCCACTGGCTAGCAGGCTCACTGAGTAGTTGTCACCCCCCATAGTGTGTAGTGACATGCACTGGACAGGTATGGTGCAGTGACAGTGCATTTGAACAAGGTTTTACTTCCCATGCAATGATACCATGTAGTGACGTCTGGCAAACTGTCCATGGGCAGCTTTGCACTGCCTGTGTACATCATGTGCCCCTGTGATTGAGACATGTATATACAACTGTGTCATGCACGGATATGTTGCATGTGTAGTAATGGCCTTTTCACTTTGTCATCCTGACAGGTTAATGCCCATCGGAAGCAGGAGATTTGGAAGGACATCGTCCAGGCTGTCCGGTCCGTGGGGGTCTACAAGCGCCGGATCCGCAACTGCCAGAAGAGGTGGCAGGACCTTCGGGGCTGGACCCGGAGGATTGCACGGGTCCAGCTGAAGCTGTCGCTTCCTCGCAGGAGGGGCGGAACACGGACCCTGACCCCCCACATGCTCCAGATCCTGGCGGTGGTGTTTCCAGACCTGGATGGGCAGCTGAAGGCCAGACAGCAGCAAGGAGGGGGTGAGTCAAAGACTGCACTGTGAACTCTGTATTACATGCTTTGTGCCCTCCTCTGGCCTGGTTCAACTGCCACAGTGCAGCAGTCATGTTGTCCAGGAGCCATGTCCCTCTATTGTGCACTGCCCACTCCTCATCTGATACCCAGGTGTGGCCCTTACATTCAGGGAATTGTGTCACTTGGGACTGTGTCCTTGCAGTTTGCTTCACTAAAGGTGGGGGACAGCATCTGTTTCCCTAACTCTGTTGTGGGCATCATGGGTGGGTCCATTGTTCACACAACGCCTGTGTTCGGACATGTAATCTGCGTGTTGCTTTGATATGCGGTCCACTTGCTGAGCTGAGCCACCACATGTGCCTGGGGTATGTGGCACAGGCCCATGCAGCGGGTGGGAACAATGTTTGGGCCCCAGGAGTGTGCAGATTACGTGTGTCACACATACATAGCCAGCTATCCACTGTCCAGGGCTCATCCCTCATTCATGTGGGGCAGAACAGTCATGCCTACTCCAGGCCATGCAATGCACTCTGTACTCCCACTCCCGTGTATCAGCTGACACATTGTGCGCAGTGATTTGACCCCTCAGGTGTCTGCCTCTGTGTCAGTGTGCTGTGGATTAGTTGCCAGGACTGCTGGGGTGTTTCTTGGTAGGGGCTCAGCATGCCACTGGAGATGTGACCATAGGAGATGATACTTGTGTGTCACATAGGTGTTTGATCAGCTGCCCGTGCAGACTGGGGTATGCGAATGTGAAGTTCAGGCAGCTGTTCCCCATTCACAGCAGATTGTGAGGGGCTCAGGTTCAGAGGGTAGTGTCACAGGTCTCCCATATGTCCAATAGGTATGACCTGGACAGATGAGGGTTAAGATGATGTGTTGTGGGGGGATGTACATGTGCACTTGTGCAGCTCCAGGACTTGCATTCCCCATGACCTACTATTGTGACACAGTGCAGAGTGTTGTTGTCTGGCTGCCAAGTCATACATCACTGAGACAGTGATGTATGACTTAGCAGTCATGCCTCCGCCATGGCATGTGTCTACTTATTGGTGATCCTGCAGGGGAGTGACATGTGCTACATGCACACCATTGTGGCGATGGCTATCAGGACATGGGTGCATCATGGTGTCTGTCGCTGGTATGCATCACATGCATTTCCTATTTGACTCTGGGCATCACTTTCATCCGGAAACCTGTACTGACTCAGTGGCAAGAGCTGTGATGTGTGCATGTCCACATGCTACACCGTGTCCTCTGCACTGTCCAACTACTGTGTAGTTGGTGCATGTGTCCACACTGGGGTGTTGCAATCCAACAGACACCAGACAGATGGGTGCAAGGACATGTGGGATGTGAGTGCCATGGTTGGCATCAGACTGACAATTGGCTGCTCCTGTTCAGTTAGGGCACTTTTAGCAATGTACAACTAATGATGCCAGGGCTTGCTCTGTAATATGCTGTGCTCACAGTGGTGTGTGCGTTTGGTGCAGGTGACTGATGTCTGTCTGTTTCCCCATTGTTTGCAGATACATCCACGACCACGGAAGGGGACAGCTCCATGGACCAGGAGGAGCCGGAGAGCCAGACTGGGTCAGCAGCCGAGGAGTGGTCGGAGGGACCCAGTGGCATGGAGGGCGAGGGGAGCCACACCGAGGAGTCCTCAGCACCATCCACCTCAGCTGAGGACCAGAGCAACTCGGAGGATGACTCCCTTATGGAGGCGGGTGACAGCAGCCACCACACCCCAGCTAGTGTTGCTGTCCCCGCCACCACCAGCACCACCACCGCACTCCCATCGGCTCCCATTCCCCAGGTCCGTGGAGGCTCCCATGTTCGGGAGCGTGTCTCCTTTGGGCCAGGCACCGCACCCCCTGCCCCTGTGTCCCCTGCTGCCCTGAGTGAGGAGTCTGTGTACCTCCTTCGCCAGCTCCATGTAGGGCAGACAGCCATGCTGAGTGTCCTCCATGCGCACACCGCTCTGTTGACTCAGCTGGTGTTGTTCATGGAGGGCATCTCATCGGGCATGTCTGACCTACAGAGTGGCAATAGGTCCATGGACTCCTCCCTGACAGCAGCAGTGTCCCTCCTCAGACAGTCCCTCACCCCTCCTGCCTCTGCTCCATCCACACTCCCCAGCACCTTACCCATCCCAAGCACACACACACCGGCACAGGCACACACCAGCACACACACATCCAGCACACAGACACACACGCCACAAACAAAACGCACATGCACGCACAGTCAGGGGACTGAAGCCAGACTCACAGGGGATGGGGCCCTGGTACACACACACGCATCCACGAGCACTGCGCAGTCCTCAGTTGCCTCTCCCTCCAAAACACCCTCCCTTGCCTCACCTGCAACCCCAAAGACCCAGCGCCTCTTCCTCAGTGACCTCGGCCTCTTCCCCTCTGATCCAGCTGCTCCAGCATCCAGGGGGAAGAGGAAGCCCACCCACACGGAGCAGAGTGCCCCTCACCCCCGGACACCCTCCCCCAGGCGCAGACAGACTGAGGCCCCCACCCGCAAGTCCCCCGGAGTAGTAAGAGCAAGACCCCGCCGCCGCCCTGCAGCTCAGGCACCAGGTCTCCTTCCTCCATCCCTCAGGCCCCCACTCCACAGGTGCCCCCACAACACCCTGCCCCAGGTTCCCCCACCCACAGATATACCATCCCCAAGAGGATCCGGCCTTCTCCCCCTGGCACTTGCTCTCCCGGCACCACACCCCCGCTGCGCTTGTCTGTGCCACTGATGTGGTGAGGGTGTCCTCCCCTCTGTCCAGCCCACCTTGCCTGTTCCCCATTCTCCTCCCCTGGTGGTAGGCACTGCAGTGGCGTCCACTACCACCCTGTCTGACTTGGGCACTGCAGTGGCGGACCTGTCCACTCCATCTGCAGGGTCCACTGCAGTCGTGCCGGCACCCACAACATCTGAGTCATGCCCCCAGTTGTGCCGGCACACACCATGTCAGACACCTCCACTGCAGTTGTCAGTGGCTCTCCAGCACCCACCACCCCTTCCCTGCTTCCTCCTGGTGAGCCCTGATCCTGTCCCTGCGGTGCCTGGCCTGCCCCCGGTTGCCCCTCCTAGTGGATTGTCCCTGGTTTTGTGCAGGCATGCGTAGGGTGACATCTGCCACTGTCACCAAGTTTGGACTTTGACAATGGACTGGCCATTGGCCTTTGTGTTTTTTCAGGACTTTGTTTTCATTCCACACATATGCTGAATAAAGCAACTTTCTGTTCTCTAGTGCTTATGCTTCTGATGTACATGTTGTTGATGATGCTAACCATGCCCTTGCTGCAGTGATGGTGATATTTGGTCTCATGATAATGAAGTGTTACTGTGCAGGAACCCATGTGGTCCAGGGGGAATGTGTCCTATCCTGTGGTGTATCCATGTCATCCATAGCAGCATCTGAGGGTGTCATGTGTTCAGTATTTGGCAATGGGATTTCCTACTTAGATTAGCTATTTCACATCTGTGGCTTCCACCCCTGCACATCTGTTGTGCCTGCCATTGTTCAATTCGTCTACTTCCCTGACCGTGTGGCCATCTTCACTGGACATGCAGGTTTGGGCATCAATGGGGAAGTGTAGTCAGTGCAACATTGCTATACAAGTGTGTTGGATCTGTGCTGATGATTCCGTTGGCACTTCCATGACCAGGCTGATGTGACGGGAGCCCTCATTTGGTGCTAATTGTTGATTGTGTGACCAAGTGCTCAGCTGACATGATGGGGCCCTACTGAGGCAACACATGGCACAGCTTTCCTCACACAGGAGTGGAGTCCCCTCATGGCAGTGTGTACACCTGTGACATTGCCTGCGCCCAAGGTGTGTGTTGTATGTGCATGTCTGTGTGTTCACTTCCGTTTAGCTGTGCATGCTGTGATCCCTAGTGTTGTACCTGTTTGTGATGCTTGCTGAGTTGACCTATGTTCCCCCAAAGTCTTCTCCCTGGGTTCTCTGTGATGTGGGTGCATGGCACATTACTTGTCATCAGGGTGTCACCCATAGGTGTGTTTGCTGTCAGGGCTGAGTTTGTGTGCAGACGCAGATGGGTCACAGTCAGGTTTCCCCTTGGCACTTGTTGTTTGCCCCTGTCATGTGATTTCCAGTTTGTGTTATCTTTCAGTGATTGTGACACGTTGTGTGTGTGACTGCTGGCACTCCTCAGGGTCCGGGCTGCAATGTTGGTTGTTGTCTATGTGTGTTCTTTGTGGGTGACCTTAGCTTCTTCATTGGTGTGTGACTGTGGCTGGGATCCCATTGGTTGGTGTGGTATTGCCGTCATGTCCATGTACAGCGTAGTGTGCAGTGTGTCAGACATTCAGGAGTCTTGTTGAGTGGCCATGTGTCATGTGTTTCTGCACCTTGGTTCCCACCCACCACCCTGGAATAGTCATGGGTGCATGTGCAATGTCACCAGTGCATGTGTACTTCACTGCTGCACATTGTTGGAGGTCGAGGGGTGTGGTGTTGAGTGTGTGCAGATGAGAGTTGTTGCACGGCTAGGCCCCTGCCTCCATGTTGGCCTTGGCTTACTGGCCATGCTGATTGATTTGTGCTTGTGTAGGTGTGATGGTAGTTTGTTGCTCAGGACACATGACTGTGGTTCACAGTGTGAACCACATTTAGCTTTGTCATCACAGTGGGATTGTAATGCAGCCCAGGGTCACCACATTGTGGGGGCCCTGGGGGTGGTGCTGTGGTGTGTCTGTGTCTTGCTGTGTCAGTTGCTGTTCCTACGTGCCTGTGTGACATGTGTGATTTGTGCTCCCTCTCATCTGACAATGCCTGCTTGCCCACATAGGGGATTTGGATCCATGAGTTACCTTTGTGTGGCACTGTATGCACATCTGTATGATTGGTATTCAGATCTCCTCATGTGTTGTGTGGTTGCCTGGGGACACTGGCACCCCCCTCACCTGTTGTGTATGATGTGCAGTGTGGGTCTGCCTGTTTGTGTTTGTGCATCTGCACCACTGCATTGGCATATCTTGGGTGTGCCATTGGCTGTATGTAGTTTGGTGGGTTTCCCCTGCTGTCCCTGGGACTCCTAGGTCATCGGTCAGCACAATGATCATGGTTTGTGTGTCCCATTGCTGCCATGGTATGGTATCTGTTCACCTCACATCTGCAGTCTCCACAGGGTATCTGCATTTGTGTGCCCATTGGTGCAAATATGTGGGTCTGCATTCTGATGGTCACTTCTGTCATTGTGTCATTGATGAATGTTGACAGTGTCAGCCCCCATGGGTGTTGTTTGTCTGCACATGGCCAAAGGTATGTCTTATTTGCACTGCAGTATTTGGCTCACCCAATTTATGTTGCAATGGGACACATACACTACTTTGCCACTGATGTGTTTTTTGTTCTGTGACCAGGAATCATCCATGCAGTTTGGCAGTTGCAGCTCTTTCTTTGTCAACACTTACCTTTTGGTCACTGTGATGATGGGGGTTTAGACCCCATTGCCACAATGTTCAAAATGTGCTTAAGCTATGGACCCCACACTTACATTTTGCTCACTGTGATGATGGGGGTTTAGACCCCATTGCCACAATGTTCAAAATGTGCTTCAGCTATGGACCCCACACTTACATTTTGCTCACTGTGATGATGGGGTTTAGACCCCATTGCCACAATGTTCAAAATGTGCTTCAGCTATGGACCCCACACTTACATTTTGCTCACTGTGATGATGGGGGTTTAGACCCCATTGCCACAATGTTCAAAATGTGCTTCAGCTATGGACCCCACACTTACATTTTGCTCACTGTGATGATGGGGGTGTAGACCCCATTGCCACAATGTTCAAAATGTGCTTCAGCTATGGACCCCACACTTACATTTTGCTCACTGTGATGATGGGGGTTTGGACCCCATTGCCACAATGGTCATGGCCTGCTTGCATTGTGGGTGCCACACACATATATGTGTGGCACATGTGCTAGGGGGTCACATTGTATGTTCAAAGTCATGTTCGGTGTTGTAGGCATTTGACACAGTCTACACACGCTTGTCATGGTGTTGGGGGATATCTTTTTCTTGCATTCCCTAGGTTGTGGTGTGCTGGTTGTGTCATGCATTGTCCATCCTATGAGTGGGGGTGGTAGTAGTGATAGGCATCCGGTCCCCCCTGGCTAAGGGTGGTAGTAGTGGTAGGCATCCAGCCCCCCCTGGCTAAGGGTGGTAGTAGTGGTAGGCATCCAGCCCCCCCTGGCTAAGGGTGGTAGTAGTGGTAGGCATCCAGCCCCCCCTGGGTGAGGGTGGTAGTAGTGGTAGGCATCCAGCCCACCCTGGCTAAGGGTGGTGTTAGGCATCCAGCCCCCCCTGGCTAAGGGTGGTAGTAGTGGTAGGCATCCAGCCCCCCCTGGTTAAGGGTGATGGTGGGCATCCAGCCCCCCCTGGCTAAGGGTGGTAGTAGTGGTAGGCATCCAGCCCCCCTGGCTCAGGGTGGTAGTAGTGGTAGGCATCCAGCCCCCTGGGTGAGGGTGGTAGTAGTGGTAGGCATCCAGCCCCCCTGGCTCAGGGTGGTAGTAGTGGTAGGCATCCAGCCCCCTGGCTAAGGGTGGTAGTAGTGGTAGGCATCCAGCCCCTCCTGGCTCAGGGTGGTAGTAGTGGTAGGCATCCAGCCCCCCCTGGGTGAGGGTGGTAGTAGTGGTAGGCATCCAGCCCCCCTGGCTCAGGGTGGTAGTAGTGGTAGGCATCCAGCCCCCTGGGTGAGGGTGGTAGTAGTGGTAGGCATCCAGCCCCCTGGCTAAGGGTGGTAGTAGTGGTAGGCATCCAGCCCCCTGGCTAAGGGTGGTAGTAGTGGTAGGCATCCAGCCCCCTGGGTGAGGGTGGTAGTAGTGGTAGGCATCCAGCCCCCCTGGCTAAGGGTGGTGGTAGGCATCCAGCCCCCTGGCTAAGGGTGGTAGTAGTGGTAGGCATCCAGCCCCCTGGCTCAGGGTGGTAGTAGTGGTAGGCATCCAGCCCCCCTGGGTGAGGGTGGTAGTAGTGGTAGGCATCCAGCCCCCTGGCTAAGGGTGGTAGTAGTGGTAGGCATCCAGCCCCCCTGGCTCAGGGTGGTAGTAGTGGTAGGCATCCAGCCCCCTGGCTAAGGGTGGTGGTGGGCATCCAGCCCCCTGGCTCAGGGTGGTAGTAGTGGTAGGCATCCAGCCCCCCTGGCTAAGGGTGGTAGTAGTGGTAGGCATCCTGCCCCCCTGGGTAGGGGTGGTGGTGCGCATTCAGGCCCCTGTGTGCATATGTGGCATTGGTGATGGGCATCCCGCCCCTATGGTGCTGCTGTTGCTGGTGTAAGTATATTCTGCATCCCTCTGTGTGTGTGTGATGTGTCGTGTACGTGTTGTATGTGTTTTGTGGTTGGTGTCTGACTTACCTTCTGCGCCGTACGCGTCCGTGCCTGTTCCGGTAGTAAATGTAGAATATTGGTATGATCGGGACGAAGGGATTCATGGATGGTTCGTGTCGTTCGTCCTTCTCGTTGCTTCGCGTCGTCCTCGTCGCTTCGCGTCGTCCTCGTCGCTGGCGTGTTCGTCTCGTAGCCGTGGATCGTGTTGTGGTGCGAATCGGAGCTTATGTGCGCCTCTCCCGGATGCCTTGACGTGCCGTGCGTAGCGACGGGTTCGGCGCGTACGGGAAGCGCATCGTACTTGTTCGGCCGGACGGAGCTGCATTTTCCCTTCCGTGCGACTCAATTCAGCGTTTCCGGATTCGCCTCGGTCGGAGAACAGGACCTGGTTTGGGTGAGTACGGCTCGGCCGGATTCTGTGCTGTTGTGCGCATCGTACTTACTCGTTCGGTGTGCTGTACGGATCGGTCGGGAAACAGGCTTTCGCATGGCTTTTTTCCTGACCGAATGGTATTGGGTGCGCCTCCGACCGAGATCGGAATCGGCCCCCTAGTCTTTTTAAGAATGAATGTGCTTCAGTTGTACTGTTTACAGCCCAATGTTCTACTGTACCAATAAGCATGCTTCTCTCAGAAGTATAATATGTTACAAACATGATCATTGGACACTGTTGTAGGCTATTACAAAGGGTTTTCACTTTACTGCATAGACTAACTTCTTCTTGAAGGTATTTGGCTGAGGTAAAAGAAAATAATTTGTTTGTGAATAATTGGACACAGTTATATTTTTGGGGCCAGAGAGTATGCAATGATTTAATGATTCAATGATTTTTATTCAAGATTTGGAACTCCTAGGAGGTCCACATAAAATGACATACATTATGTCACCAATAATAAAACATAGCAAGGGTCATACCACATACCATCTTAGAAATAACTACAGCAACAAATAAACATTTCAACAATTAATGGCATTTAAAATTAGCAGCAAAGGGAATGAAATGAGTAACGGAGTCTTAAAAAAGAACAAGGACACTAGGATGCTGCCTGGTCATATGTAATATGAAATCTAAAATTCTATTTCAAATAATTAAAAGGAATTTATAAAAAAAAAAAACGTTTAAAATTAGTTACCAAACAAAGGAAGTAGCGGAGCATCTCCTAAAATGTGCAAAATGTGCAAAATGGAATAAGTAACAACCTATTCATTTACCAAATAGTAGCTAAGTTTCCGTTTCAGTTCAAGGAGAATACAGGTTTTACAATAGCAGCATAATCAAAAGGGATGACTAAACAAAGCCAGACTTGTGCAAAAACCATTCAGTAACAGCCCAAACCTGTGCAAAATACATGTGAAATCCCACTTCAATTAGTTTTATAAATTAACAAAAAAGTCAAACTAGAACATAAGCACAACATATCTCAATTGTGCAAAAAAGCAGTTGATAGCAGCTAATACATATGCAAAATACTTATCTCTATTGTGCAAAAATAGCAGTTAGTAGCAGCAAAATAGATATATGAAAAATGTAATATATATACATGAACTCCTTAAAATAGTTAAAAGTTTTACACACACCGCTTCATTTTTTGGACAAAATAAATAGTCTCGGACTGATGCCACATTTTTTACGTTGTTTTGTAAAAACATCGGCCGAAGCCAACGATGTCGACTCAGATCCAGTTCTGGACAAACAAACAAAACATGGTCCAGGGTCTGAGTACTCAAATTACAAAAATTACAAGTTCTACCGTCATTCCGATTCTGAGACCAATTTGCGGTTAAATCGTTTAAGGGTAGGAAATTCATGCGACATAAAATAAGCAGGCGTCGAACTCCATGCTCTAAATTCCAGAATACGTATTTTTGTGGAGTTCTTAGTGCATTTGTCCTGGCTATTATTTTTAATCTTTCCTTAGAATTACAAAATTCAATATCTCTATTAAAGCTAGTTTTGCCACTTAAGGTTTTTAGGAGAGATTTAAATCCTGAGGATGGAAGTGAGAAGACTGATTCTTCTTGTATACCGAACGTTTTTTGTGCCAATGCAAAGTCCCGGCAAAAAGAGTAGGTGCCTGCCTTTACATTAAAAATTTCATAACGCGCGAGACCTCTTAGTGTATCTGGGTCGCTATTTTTTAGCTGATATCGCCAACCGAGAACCCTAGATAATCCTTGAATATAAGAACTAGTCAAGCCAAATTCTAATCTGATTGCTGCCGTTGGAACTACTGTGCTAAAATTACATATTTTACGTAGTATTTGACCTTCTGTCCTTTCTAAAAAACTGCAAACCTTGACAGGGATTGATTCAATCGCATATAGCAAAGTCGGCGGAATTTTTGCCTTAAAAACCATTAAAAGGTGTAAAAAATGTATTCTGCCCATAGCACTATAAAAATACGCAAACCATTGGCGTGGGACAAAGCTTTGCAAGTGCTATGATCGATGTGAGGTTTGTTATGCGTGCTGCCTGTAAGAAGTTTCCCTAAATAAAGGTATGAGTCTACCACCTCCAGCCTTTCAGTACCAATGTGCCATTTATATTTACATGATTTTCTACTTTTCGTACTTTTCATAATTAATATTTTACTTTTAGAGACATTTATTTTCAAAACATGGTCTACTGTATATTTCTATTGTGATGCCAACTTTCTATTCAGCCCAATTTGGGTTAGGTCCATTACAACAATGTCGTCTGCATATAAAAGGCATGTTAAGGGACGAGAGAAAATCTTGGGAGCATCTCCAATATTTTGTGCAAAACATTCGGGTAAGTCCGCTATATATAAAGAGAATAGCAGCGGTGCTAACAAGCAACCTTGTTTTAACCCATTTTCTGTAGGGATTATGTCAGATAGACCTTGATTTCCACCCATTAAAATCTGGCACCAGGTTTGCGAATGGAGTGCAATGATTAAAGATAACAGGGGGGAGGGCAAACCCATTTTTTGCAATTTTCTCCATCAAAGCGGTCGATCTACCTTATCGAAGGCTGTAGAAAAATCTTTAAAAGCCATATACACATTAGATTTACTGAGTAATTGTATATTTTTCCTCAATTAGTTTCAGCATAAATATATTATCTAGAGTGGAATGATTTTTACGAAAGCCTGCTTGTTCTAAGGGAGGACTTTCTTCTCAGTCACCCATTCCGTAAGGTGATTGAGGATACTACGTGCAAATATTTTCCCCACCGCGTCCAGCAAGGCTATTTGCCGATAGTTACCTGGGTGTGTTCTAGGGCCCTTTTTGTACAGAGGGATTAAAATACTTCCAGACCAAGAGAGTGGTATCTTCCCCTGGAAGTAGCAGAAATTAAATATTGGAGCAACGTAGGTAGCCCACTAAAGCAGCTCCTTTTTAATAACCGTCATGGGGATGTCGTCAGGGCCCATTGCTCCTGAAGATCTCATTTTTTTTATAATTCCAACCACTTCATTAATAGAAAGTGCATAATTGGATACAAGAGTAGTAGATTGATCGGGTGCCGCAGTATTTGATTTTGGAAAATTAGAATTAGCGGAATACAAATCTAGCAGATGAGATTTCCATTCCTCTTCTTTTATAGGTATGGGTAGAGATTTCATTCTAGTGCCACAGCAATCTGCGATTAATTCCCAGTACCTTTTGGAATTATTTTTAGAGGCTGCCTCCTTTAGTTTTATCCAAACACCATCCTCTTTTATTTGTCTAAGGGAGCTTTTTTTCCTCTGTCTTTTTCTCTTTAAAAGGTTTATTAAATTACTTCTTTCACTTGAGAAGTTCAAAAGCTGGGCCCTCACTAATTTATTTATTACCCTGTTTAAAGTGAGCAGTGGATTAAAGTGTGAGCTCTGCTTAACAGGAGCACAGGTTAATTTACAGGATTTAGCCCAAAAACCTATATTGTGAGAAAAAATGACAAGAGGATCTGGTTGGGTAGCGTCACTCTCATCCGATATTATGTACTGCTGATCTCTTATTAGGGTCAATAACTGCGTTTTTAGTTTAGCGGTGGCTTGAGTATTCCAGTGAATTCTGCCATTTGTACCATTAAACCCTACTCCATCACCTTTAAAATTCCAGGGACCTACCCTAGCACACGTAAAATCAAATTTTAAACAAATCATCATGTGATCACTAAAAGCATTTCCAAGGACTTCCATATATGTAAGTTTGCGAAAAGAATCTGCTGAAACAATTAGATAGTCTATAATAGACCTGCCAGTTGGCGCCTTATGAGTGTAAGTTGCTGGGATATCTTTTTCTAGCCTTCCATTAGCAATTATAAGGTCTAGACTTCTCAAGCCTTCAAGTAATGTAACTCCTCTTTGTCTTTCCTGCTTTTTTCCGGAAATTGAGCTATGGGTATGTTGAGGGCTTCATTTTTTCGATGTTAGAAAATACCCTTATGCTATGAGATGATACTTTAGAGTTTAAATCTCCCACCAGTAATACAGACCTACAGTCTTCGTTGTCCATGGTAGAGGAGATAAAAAGAAAAAGATCTTTTAAAAGATAAGAATAAGAAGCGTCAGGTGGCAGATATGCATTTATAAGCAACAAGGAGTTCGAAGAAGCTAGGTCATCCTTGTGATTTAATTTGATTGCCTGCATTAGGTTAGAGGAATGAAACATTTCTTTGTATGACCATCTGAGGCTAGTACTAAGTAAGATGGCAATACCTCCTTTGGCATGACCTCTGTTCACGGAAAGCACAGGCCGGCTCAGCACTATGTAATCTTCAGTAGACCAGTTCTTAGAGATCCAGGTCTCTTGCAGACAGATTAGATCAGCATTTTGTTCTTTCAAAAATGAAAGCTTGTTGATATTGTTGCTTAAGCCGGCTGCGTTCCATGATAACACCTTTAAATCCTTGCTAGGAGGGAATCGCACATTTTAAGCCTGAGGGTCTATTTGAATTTAAAACGCCTGCAACCCAACACACCATTTCTTGTCTTCCTCCTACGCGGGGGGCACCCGGTAACAATTTTTTCCCGTATGGAGCAAAACCTTCCTACCTTCTTTACCAAAAAGGACTTGCATAGTACTATCTTTCTCCAAAAATGGAATGACTCTTGCACTGGTTTCTAAATTAGAATTAAGTGGCTTTTTTGGGCCTCTGTTTTTAAGGAAGACAATACTTCTGGTACTAAAACATCAATGCCACAGCGCCGTAATTTATCGCTGTAAGCCACTATCATGTGGGAAATGGCCTTTGATGTAAAAGTTACTCTTGCCCCACTTGGATTGTTATATTTTTGGACCTCAACCAGAGCGATGTCGTTACTTTCTATCATCTGAAGACACGGGATTTCCGCAAAGCAGCCCAACAGAAAGGTTCTATTCATGTATGGTTCTTGGTCAAAGATAAACGAAAAATCCAGGCTAAAAGAGGCAGGCTGAAGGTTAGAATCTAAACTAGGTGCCTCAAAGATGTTAATATCGGAATTATAAATAACATTGTTACCTAAACAAGAAGCAAACAGAGTAGCATTAGGGTTCAGCACACTTTGAACAATAGGAGGAACACTTATATCTAATGCCTCAGCATCTTTGGGAAGACTAGGAGGTACGCTTGAGTTCAGAGAGACGGAACTGGGACCCGAATGAGTGTACTCTGTATGTCCGTCTCCAATCTTTGGAGCATTTAAATCCAACTTGGATGATATATTGTGGATAGGATTTGGATCGAAGCATAACTGTTTAGACCTTTTTTTATTTATCCTTCTGCGTTTTTCCCTTTTTTTCTTCAGCTTTGCCATACAGGCGTTGTTATTTTTGGTCTTAAATTCTTTTTCCTTGGTAGGAGAGCTTCTGAAATTCAGTCCATCCTCTACATGCTGCTTGAATGAATTTGACGAATTTGCACCTATTTTTAGGAAGATTGGAAAAACCTTTCCGCATAAGTTTGAGTTTGTGGTTTTCATCTTAGTATGCAGGCAGGACGTGGAGTCAGCCACTGTGGTTAAGGGCTCGGTGTCAAAAAGCTGTTGTAGGATAGAAGAGTGTAGCTTATCAAGAATATCTTCATTTCCTTTTTTTTCCATTTTATCATTTCCACTACAGGATGGCTTACCAGCTTGGGTACCTAAGTACCGTCCTTTAACCTGTGGGAGAGAATTTATTCGAATAGGATTTAAGTTGTTGGAGGCTTTCCTCGTAGGGAGGGAAGTACTTATCCCCTTCCCCTCATTAGGTATGTTGGGGGAAGTGCACAAGCCTTACCTAGCAGTAATTTTTGTTCAGATGCAATCATTTTTGTCAGCGCCAAGACAGAATCCAAAATCGAGTCGGAATTACTCACTGATTTCTCTAGTAGTGTTAAAATAGAGGCCAGTACACTTTCTAGGCAAAGTAATGATTCCGACATCAACAATTTTGATTCCGGATTGGTAATTAATGGAGGCAAATTTAGAGAAAGATCAGGGGTTATTGAGCCCCGTGAATCTAATAAATTTGCTTCACTAGGTGTACTACTAAACAGTTGCATTTTCACAGGAAGATCCTTAAAAGGTAATGGAGTGGCAAGGGAGAGAATCCTGGATGATTCTAGATTGTGAGCGTAAGACTTCTTGAGCGACTGATCTAAGTTAATGTCAGGCAACATGAAGTCTTCTATTATGCGTTCCTCCACTTCTCCCACCTTTTGCAGCGATTGAGAAACTCCTGCGAATTCAGAGGCTCTGATTACCAAGGAGTGTGTGGTTAAGTTTACAAGCAAAGAGTCAACTACCCTAGGTTCCGAGTGATGATAAGCTGTAGGCCATGATCCCACATTTTTTGACAGAAGTAAGGGAGACACAACAGATACTGATTTTCCGAGAATTGCTTTGGCCTCTTCCTGATCTTCATATTTTTTTTCCGGAGGCTCCTGCATTTCAACTGATTTTTGGCTTGTTTCTTTTTTAAAAAAGAAAGAAGGGATGGTGTTAAAATTCTTCAAAGAGTTAATTTGCAGAGAGTTATTCCTTAGAGGGTTAGCTCTAGTTTTCTTGCAGGCTCTTGTGTACATCAATCTACCAGAGCGAAGTTTTTTTGCAGTCATAACTTGGCTTCAATATTATATTACAGGACCCTTTGCCATGCAACCGGCATAAAACAGAGAGGAATTACTTCAGAAACTCCAATGCGCAAATGCGCCTGAACGACGATGCGCCGCTTAGGCTACACTGATTTTCAAACACACCAGCTCGAACAGCTCAACAATCAGCTTCCATTCTGTAGTTCTTTAAGGTTCACTGGGGAGAGTACACGCTTTATTTTTATTTTTTTTATTTTTTTCCTCCTCGTTCACCACAGATCGTGCGCCCTCCTTCACCAACCTCCAACCGCACTTCGCGTTCCAAACTCACCAAGTTCACCAGACTCCAGTTCCAGCAGATTCACAAGCTAACCGCACCACTGGTACCACAACAGCAACAGAAGGCAAGAGGTGGCAGCAGTGGCAACTGCGGAAATAGCGGTGGTAAAAGCGGTAGAAGCGGAGGGTATGCTAGTATGGAGGTACTGGAGACCCTCAGCCCTCAACCCTCAGCTCACCCTCAGTTCACAGCCTCCGCGACCGGCGGCCCGGCGGCCCAACGGGCCCAGGGGACCTGGAAAACTCCACAGGTTCTGCGGGCTGACTTTTGGGCTGCCTTCAGGAATTTCGAGCGAAGAGACCAGGGAATTAGCGCCGCTTGGTTAACTTGTTGGTGGTGGTGGGGGCAGCAGCGACGGGGCGGATGGCTGCGATGCTTCGATGCCGCGACTCCTCCTCCCTAGTTGCGTCACTTTCGCTTCCTTTGCTTTCCACTGAGTATGCCAAAAGAAGAGGAATAGTTCATAATTTAGGTGTACCAAATGCTGAAATCCCATGGGCGGAATAACACCCTACCTCTAATTTCTTTTTTTTTTTTTAAATCCTCATCCACCTCTGACCCCAGTCAACTGAAAAAAGTAGAATGTCTATTACCTTTACTCTGTCGCCAGAGACATAGGCTGTCGAGATAGGATACCGCCCGCCTACAGGTAAAAAAGACAAACCCACTTAATGTTGCTGACCTCTCAATTTAAAAGAGAGGGTGGTCACTCTCTTCTGGTTAACCAGTATGGACCGAGAGCTTCACCGAGAGGCATAATCATTGGATAATGTTCATGATGTTAAGTGAGGAGAACAATTAAGCAAGCAATCCCATACTGCTTTCTTCCTACTATTCTGTAATCTGCTTAAATCAATCTTGGAAGTCTTATATTGGGAGGACAGCCAGTCTGCGTGAGTGGGAGTTGTGGCCTCAACCCATCTCCTACATATTTCCCGTCTAGCCAGCAGGATCGCATAAAATAAGAAGCCTCTAACCGGGCCTGTGACTCCGCTAGTTATGCCAAAGATGGTCAGGGCGAGGGAAATATTAACAGGGGTTCCCAAGATGACTGCTAGAGTTTCCCCTATTCTCTCCCAAAATTCGGCAATGGCTGGACAGTCTCTAAACATGTGTACGTCTGTGGCATTCACCAGATCACACTTCTTGTAGCTGACAGGTGGGCCCTTTGCTATTTTGGATAATCTAGAGGGAGATAAATAGGCCCTATGGGTAGTGAAATAGTGGTTTCTCCTAAGCCAGGCTGGTTTTACAATAGTAAACAAGATGTTAAAGGAGGTTTGCCACATAGCTTCCCAGTCTTCATCCGGCATAGAGGCTCCCCACAATTCCTCCGCTAATTTGAAATCTCCATCAATGACTTCCTCTATAGCCCAATAGAAGAAAGACACCTCCTTCCTCCCCGCCGGCCTCTGGACCAACTGCTCCTCTAGAGTGTTACCCTTTCCTATAGGTTTTTTTAGGTTCTGTGCCCAGCTCTGTAGTTGGAGGTATTTAAATCTGGACATGCCTTCCTCCAGCTTAACATTCAGTGATGCCCAGGTTAGAGGTGAACCTTCCACAGTCAGATCTCTCCACACCAAGAGCCCAGCTGTTTTAAGTGGAACTGCCAGCTTATCCTTCAAACAGTCCGGGGACCCCGCCGAGTCCCACTAGTGGGCCAAACTAGAGAAATAATTTAAACCTGTACATTGCTTAATTCTGGCCCATGTTCGAGCCATACCCAATAAGACTTTCAGTCTGATCTTCTTAAAAAACTTCTGGTCTCCAAATTTAAAAAGAAACCCCTCATGTGACAACCCCACTCCCTTAAGCATAGCCGAAAACATATCCCCCCTCCCTGACAAGTCAGGAGATTTCAGCAACATTCTCGAATGAGATAACTGGAATGCCCAGGCATAATACTGCAGATCCAGGAGTGCAAACCCCCCTTTCTCCCTCCTACGTCTTAGCTTCTTCCAGGATATTCTTGTGGCCTTGTAGGCCCACACAAATGAATTAATTGATTGTTGCAGCCTGCTTCTCAAAATATAGAGGAATAGAACTAAAAAGAAAAGTAATCTTTGGCAAAATTACCATTTTAACTAAATTAATTCTCCCCAGAATAGTCAATGGGAGATGCGCCCAAGCTTTCATTAGTTTCAAACATTCGTTGGAGATATTTGCTAAATTTACCCCCTCAATTTTATCTATGTTTTGGACAATCCTAACCCCCAAGTATCTTATATTACTCTTGGTCTGGTGTCGACACTCCGGCAGGTTCCAAGACATAATATCAGTTTTTTCTGCATTTATCTCATAGCCCGACACTTGGCCAAAATCTTGTGCTAACCTGATTACCTGGGGAAAAGACGAATCTAGATCAGATGTAAAGATCAGGATATCGTCTGCATACAGAGCTACCTTCCTCTCCCATGCTCCAAACTTAAATGGTGTAATGCCTGTCTCTTCCCTAAGACGCTGAGCAAAAGGCTCGATGTATAAATCAAACAAAAGTGGGGAGAGGGGACAGCCCTGTCTAGTTCCCCTAGTGATCTTAAAAGGGTTAGTCAATTTACCATTGACTAAAAGTCTTGCCGAAGGGTCATTATATATTAGTTGGATCACTCGGCGAAATTTCAACCCACAGTTGAACTTTTCCAACACTGCCGAGAGATAGACCCAATTGAACCTGTCGAAGGCCTTAGTGGCGTCTAATGTTAATGCTGCCAGGGGTAATGAAAAGGTGGAAGCAAGATCAATGGCCCCAATAAAACCATAAATAAGATCAAAAAGATTCCTGCCTCTTAGGAAACCCTTTTGATCTGAGTGCAACATTCCGTCTGCCACAGCGCCCAATCTATCTGCCAAGATCCTTGTAAAAACCTTGTAATCTGTATTTAACAGAGAAATGGGTCTGTATGACCCACAGTTCGCTGAAGACTTCCCAGGTTTTAGGATCAATGTTACAATAGCTTCTCCCCACGAGACAGGAGGACTAACACCTTCAATTAATATCTTGTTAAATAGTGTAGTCATAGTTGGAATTATTTCCTCTCCCATAAATTTACATATTTCCGCAGGGAGCCCATCGGGCCCTGCGGCCCTACCACCCTTACAGGCGGCAATTGCTTTCCTAACCTCCTGCTGCGAGATCTCAAGCTCTAAATTTTCTCGTTGGGAGGAGTTTAGAGGAGTAAGATTGATCCCACTTAGCCACTCCCGAGCGCCATCATTATCCACCATGTTATCTTCATTATATAGATCTTGAAATTTTTTTAAAAAGGCTTCTCCAATCTCATTGTCTTTAACTACTGATGTGTTGTTGTGTTCAATATCAATTTGATTTATGACGTTTCTTACCCTGTCAGTCTTAACTTTCCATGATAAAAGTTTACTGGCCGCTTCCCCATATTCAAAATGGGCAAGCTTACTAGCCTCCCATTTTTTAGAGATCCACATCTGAATAGTACTCTCCAGATCATCTTTCAGGGATGCCAGTTTCGCCAGATATTCTTGACGTTTTACTGTGTCAGTAGCCCTATTCAAGCTGAGGTCTACCTCCTTCATTTCATACTCCGTATGCGCTACCTCTTCTCTGTATTGCCTGTTTCTGTAGGACATCCTACTTGTCACCAGGCCTCTAAGATAGGCCTTCCATGCGTCCCACACTACTGGGATCTCAGCTGACCCAATATTTATTTTAGGAAAGAATCTGTCTCCTGGACTAAATAAGTTATTTCTACTTGATCCAAAAGTAGCGTACGATCGAACGTCCACGCCCTTGATTGTTTTTTCGCTGTCCAAGTTAAGTCTAGCCATACCACCGCATGATCAGATAAGTGAGGAGTCAGATAATCTATTTCCTTTATTTTCTCCCTCAATTCGTGGCTGACCAGGATATAATCAATCCTTGATTTGTGTTTATATTTGTGATTATAAAGCAGAGACGCCTAATTGTGAGCCCGACCTTTCCCTCCAAATGTCCCTTAATCCATATTGCCTCATCATCATTTGGAGGTATGTCCTAGATGTAGACAATACTTTTACTCTGCTACACGGGGACTTGTCTAACTGTGGATTCAATACTATGTTGAAGTCTCCAGCGAAGACAATTGGTTCTGGAAATTCCAGCAGATTGGGAAAAATAGTTTTCAAACTGGATGGGTCATCTTGGTTAGGACCGTAGTATCCCACCACTGTTAAAACAGAACCCTCAATAGATAAATTGACGATGACCCACCTGCCACCTGGGTCAATCATCGACTTCAACAGGCGGGCGTTTACTTGCTTTTTAACCAAAATGACCACCCCCCTAATATTAGCACTCTGATTGGAGCTGATGCAATGTTCCACCCATCTAAGTTTCCCAAAGATCCCTCGCATTTCCTCCTTTAGGAGATGTGTGTCCTGTAAAATAATTATTTGGGCCGGGGAGTCTTTAAGATATATTAAAATTTTAGCCCTTCTATTGTTCACCCTGAGGCCATTAACATTCCAAGATAAGCACTGTAGCTTACTCATGGCGGCTTGAGCAGCGACACTTTAGGTATGCCAAGTCTCCCCGAATACCGACACCAAACCAAGGGCAATAGGCATAAGCAAAAAAAAAAAAGTGGATGAGAGTTTATTTTTATTTTTAACCCCTATGCTCCCCACCCCGTGCTCCCCTTCCCCCCCCCTCAAATCCATCCCTGGAGAACCCTACCCCCATTCTCCTGGACTAATAGTCCAGATTTTGCCTAACGGTGCAACCTTCCCTGTCCCTTACTACAGAAGAAGTCCAAACATAACCCCTATCTCTATCATCATCATGATCTTCATCTAATTTTACGACCTTATGTGTATCAATTTAATCTAAGAAGGAAAAGAAAGAGAAAAAAAGGAAGAAAGAAGGAGAATATCTCTATCTAAAAGATCTTTAAATTTTAAGATAGAACAAACTATTTACTAAAAGCGCATTATGTGAGGATCCTAAGGCTAAACTATTTTGAGGCTCTGGTTAGGTTTTCCAAAAGCTCATGCGCCTCTTGCACTGTTTTTAAATTATACATTTTGTTATTGTGCATAATTTTTAGGAGTGCGGGAAATTTTAGCTGGACCACCGCACCCAACTTCTTGAAGTCCTCCATTTTCCTGCCCAACTCCCATTGTCGATCTAAGTCCGAACGGATTTCAAAGGCGAAGTCCCTAGGTTTCAGCGATTTTTGTTTTAGGGCACAATTCAGTATCTTTTCTTTCAAGGAGAAAGTAAGAAAGTTTATTAGAATCTTTCTCGGTTTTGTCCGATTCGGATGTTTCCTGAAAGGGTCCCTATGAATCCTCTGTATATCCTTCTTTAGATCCTCTTCAGATTCCTCGATCTGGACTGATTCTTTTATGAGAGTCACAATGAATGTCTTAAGATCTTCTCCCTCCTTCCCCTCAGGGACATTCAAAAGACGTAGATTATTACGCCGCAAGTTGTTTTCCAACATTTCCATTCTGTCTCGGAGCACAATTTCTACCTTCTTTAACGATGCTATATCCTCTTTAGCTGCTCCCAAATCATCTCTGAGTTCCACAACTGAGCTCTCTAGGGCCACAGTCCTTGAGTTTAGAAGATCAATTTTCTTTTCAAGAGACTCACAGAACAGCCTGATTTCCCCTTGATTCGACTCTGAGACAGAAAACCCCTTTCTAATATCTGTAGAGAGAGTAAAAAAGAGCGCTTTTAGGGATGCCACAGAAGGCCCTGCAATATCACGGGTAACCGATGTTTTCTCCACATCCCCATTTCCGCTGGCTTCACCCCTATCAGGTGGAAGGCTATTGACACCCCCCTCACTGTTGCCCTCCTTTGTTCCCAGAGTTACAGAAATAATCACTGGAGGAGCGATAATCAAATGGGTGTCAGCTACTTCTATCTCTTCCATATCCTTAATGGGGGGCCCTGGCTTTAACTGCCCAGCGGACTCTCTAAGAGTCACTCCCTCCTTTGCCACGTCTAACACCTGAGGTCGGATTTTAAAATAAGATCTCAAAGAGGGTTTAATCTTAATTTTTGACTCTGGGATTTGGCTCTTCCTGTTTTAATACTTCTGCCCTTGATTTCACAAAGCTGGAAGGTCGAACTATTCTCTGATTCTGTAGCAAAGATAAACCCCTCCTTCTTGCCAGTTGTACTATTACAAGAAGTAGATTTACCTTCAGCTGACAGCCTAGTGGTTATATCGGGGAACTTCCCTTTAGTCAGTCCTTTCACTGCCCCTCCTCGTTTCCTGCCTCCCTTTGCAGCTTTTACTATCGGGGTTTTGGGGTGAACAGGGGTAGTGATATGTTGAGCAGAGTTGCCCTTAGAAAAACCACCTTGTTGCCTTACTACTGACTGGTCTGGCTGAATTTGCGGCTTGAAATAGGGAGGCAAGACAGGCTTATCGTGGTCTTTTGAGGACGACTCCGTCATCACAACACCTGAATTGCCTCCCTCCTCCTGGCCCCCCTGTACCTCGCGTTGTTGCTGCAGCTGCCAATGCGGAAAAACCGAGGTAAATCCGCCGCTCCCCGCGAGCAAACAACCCCCAGTCTCCTCCAGACCAGCCGCCTTCTCCAGCGTCACCTGTGTAGACAGCCTGCCTGTGCTGCCTCTGCCTCTTCCGGGATCGATCCGCAGGAATCCGCGCGCCGCCGCTCTGCGGCTCCTCCTCAGCTCCAGGGTGGCAGCGGACCAGCGTGGAAAGACCGCGGGCACCCCACGACACATCCCCCAGGTACCTAAAGAAACTCCAAGCTTCTCCAGTAGTAGCGGGGGGGGGCCCAAAAACTGAATTATGTGTTTTGTCGGGTCTTAATTAAGCCATGTGTAAGGGCAGAAAGAAGGTGCCTCCGGAGGCAAGCGACCGCTTAACTAACGGCCGCCATGTTCTCCTCCCCTTACCTCTAATTTCATCGCTTAGTAATTGTGAGCATCCCCATGTTATGATTCTTAATTGTGGAGGCAATGATATTGTCATGTGTCAAAATCGAAAATGAGATGAAAGCAACTTTTACATCTTTAATTCATTCATTTTCTCACACCCATTTTGTGTATGCAAATATTTGCCAAAGGATATAGTGGAAATAGTGTGTGAAAAATGCTGTGAAGTATGAAATATCAATAAAACAGTGTCTGCATTCCTAAAAGATCACAACATATCCTCCCTGTATCACCTCAACAATATGTTTTTAAACAGTTCCCTAAATCGCGCTGATGGTGTCCATTTCACTACAACTGACAATTACATCTTCATTAATAACATGCACCAACTGCTACTATATCATATCTAAATTGAAAATAATTAGTTAAAATAAAAGGCTATTTTAATAACAAACCTAACAGGAGCATCAATATGTATCAATAAGTATGGGTTATGTTTTTAAAAACACTTTTACGGTACTGAGGTTAAGAACACATTAATACAACTCCAAAATTTTAACTGTACATATGACAACTATAGGAACCTTTGTAAAATTACTAATACAAGGCTAAACCATTTATCAAAGCTTAATTTTAATATGTATTCCAAAACACAGTAAAAGAGCAATACAAAACAACATGGCTGCCATTAGTTTTTTGAGACGTCCTCATTAGCCAATTAGATTGTCCCTTGTCATCGCTATCCGAGGTTGTACTGCGGTACTACCACGGCCACAGATATAGCTAAAAGAAAATTTCAATGTATGTGTTTTTTTTAGTTCAAAACATTAATGTTATTACTGATATATATACACTGATGTATATACTGTATGTATATACTGATATATATACATACATCTATATAAATGTGTATATATATATATATATATATATATATATATATATATATATTTACATTTATATAGGTTTATGTATAAATATATATATATATATACACTCATTTATATATATATATATATATATATATATTGTTAGAAATAGGAGTCTCTAGTTGGCAGAGGTAGGTACCTTTGTCCAAGTAGGGACACTTCTTCCTAGTCAGGGTAAGGGGGATATACTTCTAAAATAACCCCTGCTCATCCCCTTGGTAGCTAGGCACGAGCAGACAGGCTTATCTCGGAGTCAGTGTGTAAAGCATTTGTGAACACATACAGTAATACAGTGAAAACACTACAAATGGACACCAAACCAGTTTAGAAAAATAAGTAATTTTTATCTAAACCAAAACAAGACCAAGCTACAAAAATCCAACATACAATGCTCTTAAAAATAGTTACTGTGCAAAATAACCTTTAAATTGCAGGAAAAACGTGAAAATACAGTTCCTCCGACTCTGTAGCTCAGCCTGGGGCTACAGCGATACTGAATACGACAGAGTCTAACAATTCTGGCCAACCACATTGATACGGGTTAGCAAAAGCGTCGACTGACTCAGAGACAGTACCTTTTGTTGTTGCAGCTGACACGATGGTACAAGCAGGTCCCTGGCAACCGTCGCGGTTGCGATGTGAGACAGAAGCGTTACAGCGTGCGGTGTCCTCACGGCTGGATGCAGGCAGTGGTTCGTTGACGGAGTCAGTGAGACCAAGGCAGGGTGAAGCGGTGCTCGATGCAGTGCCGGCAGGTGACGATGCGGCGACGGAGCCAGTCGATGTTTGAGTTGGGCAGCGACGGAGTCGATGACGTCCGGGCAGCGTGTAGCGAAGCGTTGCGGAGTGCGATGCCCCTAGGATGCGGTGCAAGCAGCTGCTTATTGACGGAGTCGGTGAGACCAGGGTTGTGTTGCGAAATGAGGCCGTGCTCTCTACGGTGCTTTCAGGACACGGAATCCTGTGACGGACTCGAGTCGGTTACCCTTTTCTTCTCCAGGCAACTGAAACCAGCGGTTCCAGAGACGGTGCCCAGAAGTTTGGTGAGGTCTTTGATGTTCCTGAGACCTTGTGAACAGGGGGCAAGCTCAATTCAAGCCCTTGGAGATCTTCCTCAGGCAGGGGACACAGCAAAGTCCTTTTCTCCTTTTCTTGGCAGCAAGCAGCCACTGCAGGCCAACCCCAGACAGCAAACAGCACAGGGGCAGTATTCTTCCTCAGTTTTTCCGGCTCTTCTCCTTGGCAACGGTTCCTCTTGATTCCCAGAAGTGATCTAAAAGTCTGGGCCCCTCTTTTTATACACAGAAATCCTTTGTTCTCTGGTGGCAGAGAAGTCCTGTGCTTGGTCAAAACCGGTTCTGTCCTCTCTGGTGAGGCTTCCTGGCAGGAGGTGGAGACAGCATTGTCCTTGGCAGACCAGGCCCATTCAGGTGAAAGGAAATCTCCTCCTCCTACTCTAAATGCAGCCCAGGTCTATTCAGCCCAGCCCTGACTCATCAGGCTATCTGGAGCCACTGCTCTTCCCCAGCCCCTGTCATCCAAAAGCCAGACATGCGATACAGAAACCAGGCAGAGGCATACTGGATGGATAAGCAAGAAAATACCTACTTTCTAAAAGTGGTATTTTCATACACAGAATGTAAAAATCACCCTCACTAAAAGATGCATTTTAACATTCTGAGTTCAGGCATACTAAACTGTATTTTCCTACCTTGTTCCCAGGGGTAGTTATGTTTATAAGATGTTATAAGCAAACTCCCCATTCTGTCCTATGGGAACAGGTAGCCTTGCAATAGTGAAAAACTAAATTGGCAGTAATTCACTATCAGGAAATGCAAAAACACACCAGGGCATCTCCTACCTCTCACATACAATGCACCCTGCCCACAGGGGTACCTTGGGCCTACCTTAGGGGTGACTGACATGTAAGAAAAGTGAAGTGTTAGGGCCTGGCAAGTGGGTTCACTTGCCAAGTCGACATGGCAGTACCAGACTGCACACAGGCTCTGCAATGGCAGGCCAGAGTTACATTTACAGGCTGCTTCTGTGGGTGGCACAATCAGTGCTGCAAGCCCACTAGCAGCATTTGATTTACAGGCCCTGGACACACACACAGTGCACTGTACTAGGGACTGACTAGTAAATCAAATAGCCAATCATGAAAACACCAATTCATAACAGTAATTTACAAAGGGAGCACTTGCACTTTGGCACTAAACAGCAGTGGCAAAGTGCCCAAAGCATCTACACCAGCAAAAGGGAGTCCAACACACAGCAAAAACACAGGAGGCAAAAGTGAAAAATGCAGGGGAGACCCACGCCAATGGTGCCAGGTCTAACATATATATACACACATATATATATATATATATATATATATATATATATATATATATATATATATATATATATATATATATATATATATATATATATATATATATATATAGCGAGGGCCATTGGAGAAAAAAATAAAAAAATATATATATATATATATATATATATATACACATATATATGTACATATATATATCTCTGTAGATATATATATATATATACACACATTTATTACCTACTGGCGGTCACCAGTAGGTAGTTATAGTTAGGACCTTGTTTCTATTCAAAAAGCGTTTTTTCTTTTGCCAATATCTTTGGCGCCGTTTGACGAATCTTCATGAAATTTTCAAAACTAATGGTTCACTCAGGTCAGCTCCTGTCTTGAAAGTTTTGAGGTGATTCGTCAAGTGGAGGCAGAGAAAAAAGGGGGTCCCAAAACGCGTTTTCCCCATGTTAATTTCCATAGGAACTTTAGACAAAGCTACAGCCCGAACTGCTGAAAGAAATTACACCAAATTTGGCAAAAAGGTAGGTCTTGGTTCAGAAAGCGAACTTTTTTTTTAAATGGTGTAAATCCGTTCAGTAGTTGCTGAGAAATTAAAAAAAAGAAAATATCGATATCTGAGGGCCGAGGAGGATTCACAAACCCTCCTGAGCACGAGCTTCATTTTGATTGGCTGCCAACACTCCAAACCAGGAAGTGTTGGCAGTGATCTTGTGACGCGGTAAAACCGAGTCACAAGAAATCAGTTAAAAAAAGGATAAAAAACAAGAAAAGGGGGCAGGGTAGAAATACCCTGACCCCCTAGGCCTGCTCAGGGGGTCCCACAAGGACCCCCAGGGCCAAAAAAAAGCATTTTTATTTCTTAAAAAGTGGCAGAATTCGCACTGGGTGCGTGAATCTGGCCAATTTTTAAAAAACAAAGCGCGTTTCATTTCTTTAAGCCCCCGGGTGGGCCTGGGCCCGGGGGCAATGTCCAATTAATTAGAGGGGACCCGCGGGGGCCCACACAGCCCCAGGGACCGCCACCTCCCAGGACTTCATCCATAATGTGCGGGGGCACGTAGCCCCCCCACAGCCCCAGGGACCGCCACCTCCCTGGGCTTATTTATAAAAATATATGTGTGGGGGCTCCTTTCCCCACACGCTGCCCCGGGGACCAGCACCTCCCCAGGGCTTTAGTTAAATAGGGCTGGGGGCCTCACAGGCCCCCCAAGCCCCAGGGACCGCAACTTCCCTGGGGCTCCAATTATATTACAGAATTGTTGGTGGGGGGCTCCTGCCCCTCCCCGCACTGCCCCAGGGACCACCACCTCCCCGGGGCTTAAATCAGTTGGTAGGTGGGCCGTGCGGCCCCCCTCCTGGAGCCCTCATTGGCCCTGGGGACCGCCACCCCTGAGGGCCGGCTCCTGCAATGTCCTGGGGTGCCTACCCCCGGGACATTAACATTTACTATGGCAGGACGGGAGCATGGCTCCCACCCTGTCATTGCAAACACTGCTTTGCTTCGTGGAAGCGAGAGCAGGAAACCTGCTCTCACTTCCAAGAAGCAAAGCAGAATTGCTTTTGGGCTAAGGGAGCTGCATGTTAGCAGCTCCCTTTGCCCAAAAAAGCAATGCTGGCTTCCGCAGGAGGCGGGGAGCCTGCTGGGACCGCGTGGGCATTAGGGCTCCCCCCACGGTCTCCAACATTGAGGGCCAGCCCCGGGGGATGGGGTCCCTGGGGCCAGAAGTGGCCCAGGGAAGGGAGGCCACGTGGCCCCATACCCGTTTTGTTTTTTTAATAGAAAAAGAAAAAAATGCTCAGGCCCTGGGGGATGGGGTCCCCAGGGCCCAAAAAATACTAAAAGAAGGGGGGCCACACAGCCCCCCTTCTAAAAATATTTTTTTTAAAAGAAAAGCCGGCATCTCGCCGGAGGCCCCGCCCCCTCCCTGCACCACTCTGCACACCACCTGGCATGTTCTAAGTTGGGGGATTAAGTCCCCTTGAATCCTGAGGGTTCCTGGGGGCCAACTAGCCCACCAGGTACCTCCAGTAAGCTCCACACAGTGGGATTGCTGGGAGGTGGTCCGAGGCCATGCCCCTTTTTACACCACTCTGCAAATGCGCCTCTTGGCGCACTGCTGGTTTGGCCATTAGGTCCTTTTGTGTCCTGAGGACCTGAGGACTAAAGTGGACTTCATCCCCCGAGCAGCAGTGCACCAGGAGGCGCGTTTGCGGAGTGGTGTAAAAAGGGGGCGTGGCCTCAGACCACTCAGCAATCCAGCTGTGTGGGGCTTACTAGAGATAACAGGAGGGCTAGTTGGCCCCCAGGGACCCTCAGGAGGCAAGGGGACTTCATATCCTAACCAAGAGTGCGCCAGGAGGTGCGTTTGCAGAGTGGTGGAGAAAAGGGGCGTGGCCTGTGTCCACCTCTCAGCAATCCCACTATCTGGGGCTTACTGGAGGCATCAGGTAGGCTAGTTGGCCCCTAAGGACCCCCAGCAGTGAAGGGGACTTAATCCCCATCGAAGAGCACACCAGGGAGTGCGTTTGCAGACTGGTGGTCAAAGGGGGCGTGGCCTGCTATGAGTACTTACCAATGCTGCTGTGTGGGACTTACTGGAGGTAATAGGAGGGGTAATTGGCCCCCAAGGTTGTCCTTGGGGGCCAACTACCCCTCCTGTTACCTCCAATAAGTCCCACAGAGTGGGATTGCTAAGAGGTCTTTGGAGGCCACGCCCTCCCTTTCTCCACCACTCTGCAAACGCGCCTCCTGGTACACTACGGGTTGGGGGATGAAGTCCACTTTACTCCTGAGGGACTTTGGGGGCCAAGAAGCCCTCCTGGTACCTCCTGTAAATCCTACGCAGCGGAATTCCTGAGCGCTGGTTGGAGGCCCAGGCCCCTTTCTCCACCACTCTGCAAACGCGACTACCTGTTGAAGAATGTAATAGGTTTCGCATTTGCGAGAGTTAGAGCTATTGGCGTTGTAAATGTAAAAGTGTTTTATTAATTTTTCTTGGAGTGGAGTGGATGTAGGTTGTGTGTAGTGGAATTATGTGGTATGTTGGGCAGTGAAATTATGTGGATATAAAGTATGTGGTATTTAGTGTATAGGACTTATGTAGAGTGGGATTATGTGTTATAGAGAGTAATTGTGTGGTATGATAGTCTGTGTTGTGGAGTTGTAACCTCAGGTTTAGTCTTCCTCGTTTCCATAGAAGCTAAACTATAAACTCAATGAGACAAAAAAAGAAGGAACCACTGAGGAGCACTTCTGAACCTAGTCAGAGGTATGAGCAGGGCCACTGGAATTATGCAACTGTTTGGCTGCACTGACTTTTGCTCAATTATGCATTTTCCGAATTTTGCCACATAATCCATCATCTGCTGCATAATCTGCAGATTTGAACAAAAAAAACCTTGTTTCTAGCTCAAATGGCTCAAACGTTACCAAAAATGCAGCGACAAGCGTGGTGGAAGGTCCTTTGCAAACCAAAATTAGTCACCTGTTACTTATTGCTAAATGTGGGTATTAAATTGGTACTAATGGTGTGCAAACCACTCTTGCTTCTTTCTGCACCTCTCTTGCCTCTTTCTGCATTTCTGTTTCTTCTTTCTGCACCTTTCTTTCTTTTTCTGCACTTCTTGTGCCTTGTTCTGCTCATCTCCTGCACTTTCTGCACCTCGCTTGCCTCTTTCTGCACCTCTGTTGCCTCTTTATGCACCTCACTTGCTTCTTTCTGTACCCCTCTTGCCTCTTTCTGCACCCTTCTTCCCTCTTTCTGCACTTCTTTTGCCTCTTTCTGTACCCCTGTTCCCTCTTTCTGCACCTCTCCTGCCTGATTATGTACCTCTGTTGCCTCTTTCTGCACTTCTTTTGTCTCTTTCTGTACCTCTGTTGCTTCTTTCTGCACTTCTATTGCCTCTTTCTGCACCCCTCTTGCCTCTTTCTGCACCTCTGTTGCTTCTTTCTGCACTTCTCTTGCTTCTTTCTGCACCTCTGTTGCTTCTTTCTGCACCCCTCTTGCCTCTTTCTGCACCTTTCTTCCCTCTTTGTGCGACTCTCTTGCCTCTTTATACACTTCTCTTCCCTCTTTCTGCACGCCTCTTGCCTCTTTGTGCATCTCTGCTCCTTCTTTCTGCACTTCTATTGCCTCTTTCTGCACCCCTCTTGCCTCTTTCTGCACCTCTGTTGCTTCTTTCTGCACTTCTCTTGCTTCTTTCTGCACCTCTGTTGCTTCTTTCTGCACCCCTCTTGCCTCTTTCTGCACCCTTCTTCCCTCTTTGTGCGACTCTCTTGCCTCTTTATACACTTCTCTTCCCTCTTTCTGCACCCCTCTTGCCTCTTTCTGCACTTCTGTTGGTTCTTTTGCACTGCTCTTGCTTCTTTCTGTACCTCTCTTGCAAATTTCTGCACCCCTCTTGCCCTTTTCTGCACTCCTCTTCCCACTTTCTGCACTTCTCTTGCCTCTGTCTGCACCCCTGTTCCCTCTTTCTGCACCTCTTTTGCCTGTTTCTGCAGTTCTCTTGTCTCCTTCTGCACCTCGGTTGCTTCTTTCTGTACTTCTTTTGCCTCTTTCTGCACCTCTCTTGCTTCTTTCTGCACCCCTGTTGTCTCTTTCTGCACTCGTCTTCCCTCTTTATGCACCTCTCTTGCTTCTTTCTGTACCCTTCTTCCCTTTCTTGCATGCCTCGTGCCTCTTTCTGCAGTTCTCTTGTCATTTTCTGCACCTCTCTTGCCTCTTTCTGCACCTCACTTGCCTCTTTCTACAATTCTCTTCCCTCTTTCTGCACGCCTCTTGCCTCTTTGTGCATCTCTAATCCTTCTATCTGCACTTCTCTTGCCTCTTTCTGCACCCCTCTTGCCTCTTTCTGCACTTCTGTTGGTTCTTTTGCACTGCTCTTGCTTCTTTCTGTACCTCTCTTGCAAATTTCTGCACCTCGCTTGCCCTTTTCTGCACCCCTCTTCCCACTTTCTGCACCTCTCTTGCCTCTATCTGCACCCCTGTTTCCTCTTTCTGCACCTCTTTTGCCTTTTTCTGCAGATCTCTTGCCTCGTTCTGCACCTCGGTTGCTTCTTTCTGCATTTCTTTTGCCTCTTTCTGCACCTCTCTTGCTTCTTTCTGCATCCCTGTTGTCTCTTTCTGCACTCATCTTCCCTCATTCTGCACCTCTCTTGCTTCTTTCTGCACCCTTCTTCCCTTTTTTGCATCCCTCGTGCCTCTTTCTGCAGTTCTCTTGTCATTTTCTGTACCTCTGTTGCCTTTTTCTGCACCTCACTTGCTTCTTTCTGCACCCCTCTTGCCTCGTTCTGCACCCCTCTTTCCCCTTTCTGCACTTCTCTTGCCTCTTTCTGCACCCCTGTTCCCTCTTTCTGTACCTTTCTTGCCTGTTTCTGCACCTCTCTTCCTACTTTCTGTACCTCTGTTGCTTCTTTCTGTACCCCTCTTGCCTCTTTCTGCACCCTTCTTCCCTCTTTCTGCACTTCTTTTGCCTCTTTCTGTACCCCTGTTCCTTCTTTCTGCACCTCTCCTGCCTGTTTATGTACCTCTCTTGCCTCTTTCTGCACTTCTTTTGTCTCTTTCTGTACCTCTGTTGCTTCTTTCTGCACTTCTATTGCCTCTTTCTGCACCCCTCTTGCCTCTTTCTGCACCTCTGTTGCTTCTTTCTGCACTTTTCTTGCTTCTCTCTGCACCTCTGTTGCTTCTTTCTGCACCCCTCTTGCCTCTTTCTGCACCCTTCTTCCCTCTTTGTGCGACTCTCTTGCCTCTTTATACACTTCTCTTCCCTCTTTCTGCACGCCTCTTGCCTCTTTGTGCATCTCTGCTCCTTCTTTCTGCACTTCTCTTGCCTCTTTCTGCACCCCTCTTGCCTCTTTCTGCACTTCTGTTGGTTTTTTTGCACTGCTCTTGCTTCTTTCTGCACCCCTCTTGCATCTTTCTGTACCTCTGTTGCCTTTTTCTGCACCTCACTTGCTTCTTTCTGCACCTCACTTGCCTCTTTCTGCACTTCTCTTGCTTCTTTCTACACCTCTCTTGCATCTTTCTGTAACTCTGTTGCCTTTTTCTGCACCTCACTTGCTTCTTTCTGCGCCCCTCTTGCCTCGTTCTGCACCCCTCTTTCCCCTTTCTGCACCTCTCTTGCCTCTTTCTTCAACCCTCTTGCCTCTTTCTGCACTTCTGTTGGTTCTTTTGCACTGCTATTGCTTCTTTCTGCACCCCTCTTGCCCTTTTCTGCACTCCTCATCCTACTTTCTGCACCTCTCTTGCCTCTGTCTGCACCCCTGTTCCCTCTTTCTGCACCTCTTTTGCCTGTTTCTGCAGTTCTCTTGTCTCCTTCTGCACCTCGGTTGCTTCTTTCTGTACTTCTTTTGCCTCTTTCTGCACCTCTCTTGCTTCTTTCTGCACCCCTGTTGTCTCTTTCTGCACTCTTCTTCCCTCTTTATGCACCTCTCTTGCTTCTTTCTGTACCCTTCTTCCCTTTCTTGCATCCCTCGTGCCTCTTTCTGCAGTTCTCTTGTCATTTTCTGCACCTCTCTTGTCTCTTTCTACAATTCTCTTCCCTCTTTCTGCATGCCTCTTGCCTCTTTGTGCATCTCTGCTCCTTATTTCTGCACTTCTCTTGCCTCTTTCTGCACCCCTCTTGCCTCTTTCTGCACTTCTGTTGGATCTTTTGCACTGCTATAGCTTCTTTCTGTACCTCTCTTGGAAATTTTCTGCACCCTCCTTGCCCTTTTCTGCACCCCTCTTCCCACTTTCTGCACCTCTCTTGCCTCTGTGTGCACCCCTGTTTCTTCTTTCTGCACCTCTTTTGCCTGTTTCTGCAGTTCTCTTGCCTCGTTCTGCACCTCGGTTGCTTCTTTCTGCACTTCTTTTGCCTCTTTCTGCACCTCTCTTGCTTCTTTCTTCATCCCTGTTGTCTCTTTCTGCACTCATCTTCCCTCTTTCTGCACCTCTCTTGCTTCTTTCTGCACCCTTCTTCCCTTTCTTGCATCCCTCGTGCCTCTTTCTGCAGTTCTCTTGCCATTTTCTGCACCTCTCTTGCCTCTTTCTGTACCTCACTTGCCTCTTTCTGCACTTCTCTTGCTTCTTTCTACACCTCTGTTGCTTCTTTCAGCAATTCTCTTGCCTCTTTCTGCACTTCTTTTGCTTGTTTCTGCATCTCTCTTGCATCTTTCTGTACCTCTGTTGCCTTTTTCTGCACCTCACTTACTTCTTTCTGCACCCCTCTTGCCTTGTTCTGCACCCCTCTTTCCCCTTTCTGCACCTCTCTTGCCTCTTTCTGCACCCCTGTTCCCTCTTTCTGTACCTTTCTTGCCTGTTTCTGCACTTCTCTTGCTTCTTTCTGCACCTCTGTTGCTTCTCCTGCACCCCTCTTGCCTCTTTCTGCACCCTTCTTCCCTCTTTGTGTGACTTTCTTGCCTCTTTATACACTTCTCTTCCCTCTTTCTGCACGCCTCTTGCCTCTTTGTGCATCTCTGCTCCTTCTTTCTGTACTTCTCTTGCCTCTTTCTGCACCCCTCTTGCCTCTTTCTGCACTTCTGTTGGTTCTTTTGCACTGCTCTTGCTTCTTTCTGTACCTCGCTTGCAAATTTCTGCACCCCTCTTGCCCTTTTCTGCACTCCTCTTCCCACTTTCTGCACCTCTCTTGCCTCTGTCTGCACCCCTGTTCCCTCTTTCTGCACCTCTTTTGTCTGTTTCTGCAGTTCTCATGTCTCCTTCTGCACCTCGGTTGCTTCTTTCTGTACTTCTTTTGCCTCTTTCTGCACCTCTCTTGCTTCTTTCTGCACCCCTGTTGTCTCTTTCTGCACTCGTCTTCCCTCTTTATGCACCTCTCTTGCTTCTTTCTGTACCTTTCTTCCCTTTCTTGCATCCCTCGTGCCTCTTTCTGCAGTTCTCTTGTCATTTTCTGCACCTCTCTTGCCTCTTTCTGCACCTCACTTGCCTCTTTCTACAATTCTCTTCCCTCTTTCTGCACGGCTCTTGCCTCTTTGTGCATCTCTGCTCCTTCTTTCTGCACTTCTCTTGCCTCTTTCTGCACCCCTCTTGCCTCTTTCTGCACTTCTGTTGGTTCTTTTGCACTGCTCTTGCTTCTTTCTGTACCTCTCTTGTAAATTTCTGCACCCCGCTTGCCCTTTTCTGCACACCTCTTCCCACTTTCTGCACCTCTCTTGCCTCTATCTGCACTCCTGTTTCCTCTTTCTGCACCTCTTTTGCCTTTTTCTGCAGATCTCTTGCCTCGTTCTGCACCTCTGTTGCTTCTTTCTGCATTTCTTTTGCCTCTTTCTGCACCTCTCTTGCTTCTTTCTGCATCCCTGTTGTCTCTTTCTGCACTCATCTTCCCTCTTTCTGCACCGCTCTTGCTTCTTTCTGCACCCTTCTTCCCTTGTTTGCATCCCTCGTGCCTCTTTCTGCAGTTCTCTTGTCATTTTCTGCACCTCTCTTGCCTCTTTCTGCACCTCACTTGCCTCTTTCTGTACTTCTCTTGCTTCTTTCTACACCTCTTTTGCATCTTTCTGTACCTCTGTTGCCTTTTTCTGTACCTCACTTGCTTCTTTCTGCATCCCTCTTGCCTCGTTCTGCACCCCTCTTTCCCCTTTCTGCACTTCTCTTGCCTCTTTCTGCAACCCTGGTCCCTCTTTCTGTACCTTTCTTGCCTGTTTCTGCACCTCTCTTCCTACTTTCTGTACCTCTGTTGCTTCTTTCTGTACCCCTCTTGCCTCTTTCTGCACCCTTCTTCCCTCTTTCTGCACTTCTTTTGCCTCTTTCTGTACCCCTGTTCCTTCTTTCTGCACCTCTCCTGCCTGTTTATGTACCTCTCTTGCCTCTTTCTGCACTTCTTTTGTCTCTTTCTGTACCTCTGTTGCTTCTTTCTGCACTTCTATTGCCTCTTTCTGCACCCCTCTTGCCTCTTTCTGCACCTCTGTTGCTTCTTTCTGCACTTCTCTTGCTTCTCTCTGCACCTCTGTTGCTTCTTTCTGCACCCCTCTTGCCTCTTTCTGCACCCTTCTTCCCTCTTTGTGCGACTCTCTTGCCTCTTTATACACTTCTCTTGCCTCTTTCTGCACCCCTCTTGCCTCTTTCTGCACTTCTGTTGGTTTTTTTGCACTGCTCTTGCTTCTTTCTGCACCCCTCTTGCTTCTTTCTGCACCTCACTTGCCTCTTTCTGCACTTCTCTTGCTTCTTTCTACACCTCTCTTGCATCTTTCTTTACCTCTGTTGCCTTTTTCTGCACCTCACTTGCTTCTTTCTGCACCCCTCTTGCCTCGTTCTGCACCCCTCTTTCCCCTTTCTGCACCTCTCTTGCTTCTTTCTGCAACCCTCTTGCCTCTTTCTGCACTTCTGTTGGTTCTTTTGCACTGCTATTGCTTCTTTCTGCACCCCTCTTGCCCTTTTCTGCACTCCTCTTCCTACTTTCTGCACCTCTCTTGCCTCTGTCTGCACCCCTGTTCCCTCTTTCTGCACCTATTTTGCCTGTTTCTGCAGTTCTCTTGTCTCCTTCTGCACCTCGGTTGCTTCTTTCTGTACTTCTTTTGCCTCTTTCTGCACCCCTCTTGCCTCTTTATGCACTTCTGTTGGTTTTTTTGCACTGCTCTTGCTTCTTTCTGCACCCTCTTGCTTCTTTCTGCACCTCACTTGCCTCTTTCTGCACTTCTCTTGCTTCTTTCTACACCTCTCTTGCATCTTTCTGTACCTCTGTTGCCTTTTTCTGCACCTCACTTGCTTTTTCTGCACCCCTGTTGTCTCTTTCTGCACTCTTCTTCCCTCTTTATGCACCTCTCTTGCTTCTTTCTGTACCCTTCTTCCCTTTCTTGCATCCCTCGTGCCTCTTTCTGCAGTTCTCTTGTCATTTTCTGCACCTCTCTTGCCTCTTTCTGCACTTCACTTGCCTCTTTCTACAATTTTCTTCCCTCTTTCTGCATGCCTCTTGCCTCTTTGTGCATCTCTGCTCCTTATTTCTGCACTTCTCTTGCCTCTTTCTGCACCCCTCTTGCCTCTTTCTGCACTTCTGTTGGTTCTTTTGCACTGCTCTTGCTTCTTTCTGTACCTCTCTTGCAAATTTCTGCACCCCGCTTGCCCTTTTCTGCACCCCTCTTCCCACTTTCTGCACCTCTCTTGCCTCTGTGTGCACCCCTGTTTCTTCTTTCTGCACCTCTTTTGCCTGTTTCTGCAGTTCTCTTGCCTTGTTTTGCACCTCGGTTGCTTCTTTCTGCACTTCTTTTGCCTCTTTCTGCACCTCTCTTGCTTCTTTCTGCATCCCTGTTGTCTCTTTCTGCACTCATCTTCCCTCTTTCTGCACCTCTCTTGCTTCTTTCTGCACCCTTCTTCCCTTTCTTGCATCCCTCGTGCCTCTTTCTGCAGTTCTCTTGTCATTTTCTGCACCTCTCTTGCCTCTTTCTGCACCTCACTTGCCTCTTTCTACAATTCTCTTCCCTCTTTCTGCACGCCTCTTGCCTCTTTGTGCATCTCTGCTCCTTCTTTCTGCACTTCTCTTGCCTCTTTCTGCACCCCTCTTGCCTCTTTCTGCACTTCTGTTGGTTCTTTTGCACTGCTCTTGCTTCTTTCTGTACCTCTCTTGTAAATTTCTGCACCCCGCTTGCCCTTTTCTGCACCCCTCTTCCCACTTTCTGCACCTCTCTTGCCTCTATCTGCACCCCTGTTTCCTCTTTCTGCATTTCTTTTGCCTCTTTCTGCACCTCTCTTGCTTCTTTCTGCATCCCTGTTGTCTCTTTCTGCACTCATCTTCCCTCTTTCTGCACCTCTCTTGCTTCTTTCTGCACCCTTCCTCCCTTTTTTGCATCCCTCGTGCCTCTTTCTGCAGTTCTCTTGTCATTTTCTGCACCTCTCTTGCCTCTATCTGCACCTCACTTGCCTCTTTCTGCACTTCTCTTGCTTCTTTCTACACCTCTTTTGCATCTTTCTGTACCTCTGTTGCCTTTTTCTGTACCTCACTTGCTTCTTTCTGCACCCCTCTTGCCTCGTTCTGCACCCCTCTTTCCCCTTTCTGCACTTCTCTTGCCTCTTTCTGCACCCCTGTTCCCTCTTTCTGTACCTTTCTTGCCTGTTTCTGCACCTCTCTTCCTACTTTCTGTACCTCTGTTGCTTCTTTCTGTACCCCTCTTGCCTCTTTCTGCACCCTTCTTCCCTCTTTCTGCACTTCTTTTGCCTCTTTCTGTACCCCTGTTCCTTCTTTTCTGCACCTCTCCTGCCTGTTTATGTACCTCTCTTGCCTCTTTCTGCACTTCTTTTGTCTCTTTCTGTACCTCTGTTGCTTCTTTCTGCACTTCTATTGCCTCTTTCTGCACCCCTCTTGCCTCTTTCTGCACCTCTGTTGCTTCTTTCTGCACTTCTCTTGCTTCTCTCTGCACCTCTGTTGCTTCTTTCTGCACCCCTCTTGCCTCTTGCTGCACCCTTCTTCCCTCTTTGTGCGACTCTCTTGCCTCTTTATACACTTCTCTTGCCTCTTTCTGCACCCCTCTTGCCTCTTTCTGCACTTCTGTTGGTTTTTTTGCACTGCTCTTGCTTCTTTCTGCACCCCTCTTGCTTCTTTCTGCACCTCACTTGCCTCTTTCTGCACTTCTCTTGCTTCTTTCTACACCTCTCTTGCATCTTTCTTTACCTCTGTTGCCTTTTTCTGCACCTCACTTGCTTCTTTCTGCACCCCTCTTGCCTCGTTCTGCACCCCTCTTTCCCCTTTCTGCACCTCTCTTGCTTCTTTCTGCAACCCTCTTGCCTCTTTCTGCACTTCTGTTGGTTCTTTTGCACTGCTATTGCTTCTTTCTGCACCCCTCTTGCCCTTTTCTGCACTCCTCTTCCTACTTTCTGCACCTCTCTTGCCTCTGTCTGCACCCCTGTTCCCTCTTTCTGCACCTATTTTGCCTGTTTCTGCAGTTCTCTTGTCTCCTTCTGCACCTCGGTTGCTTCTTTCTGTACTTCTTTTGCCTCTTTCTGCACCCCTCTTGCCTCTTTCTGCACTTCTGTTGGTTTTTTTGCACTGCTCTTGCTTCTTTCTGCACCCCTCTTGCTTCTTTCTGCACCTCACTTGCCTCTTTCTGCACTTCTCTTGCTTCTTTCTACACCTCTCTTGCATCTTTCTGTACCTCTGTTGCCTTTTTCTGCACCTCACTTGCTTTTTCTGCACCCCTGTTGTCTCTTTCTGCACTCTTCTTCCCTCTTTATGCACCTCTCTTGCTTCTTTCTGTACCCTTCTTCCCTTTCTTGCATCCCTCGTGCCTCTTTCTGCAGTTCTCTTGTCATTTTCTGCACCTCTCTTGCCTCTTTCTGCACTTCACTTGCCTCTTTCTACAATTTTCTTCCCTCTTTCTGCATGCCTCTTGCCTCTTTGTGCATCTCTGCTCCTTATTTCTGCACTTCTCTTGCCTCTTTCTGCACCCCTCTTGCCTCTTTCTGCACTTCTGTTGGTTCTTTTGCACTGCTCTTGCTTCTTTCTGTACCTCTCTTGCAAATGTCTGCACCCCGCTTGCCCTTTTCTGCACCCCTCTTCCCACTTTCTGCACCTCTCTTGCCTCTGTGTGCACCCCTGTTTCTTCTTTCTGCACCTCTTTTGCCTGTTTCTGCAGTTCTCTTGCCTTGTTTTGCACCTCGGTTGCTTCTTTCTGCACTTCTTTTGCCTCTTTCTGCACCTCTCTTGCTTCTTTCTGCATCCCTGTTGTCTCTTTCTGCACTCATCTTCCCTCTTTCTGCACCTCTCTTGCTTCTTTCTGCACCCTTCTTCCCTTTCTTGCATCCCTCGTGCCTCTTTCTGCAGTTCTCTTGTCATTTTCTGCACCTCTCTTGCCTCTTTCTGCACCTCACTTGCCTCTTTCTACAATTCTCTTCCCTCTTTCTGCACGCCTCTTGCCTCTTTGTGCATCTCTGCTCCTTCTTTCTGCACTTCTCTTGCCTCTTTCTGCACCCCTCTTGCCTCTTTCTGCACTTCTGTTGGTTCTTTTGCACTGCTCTTGCTTCTTTCTGTACCTCTCTTGTAAATTTCTGCACCCCGCTTGCCCTTTTCTGCACCCTCTTCCCACTTTCTGCACCTCTCTTGCCTCTATCTGCACCCCTGTTTCCTCTTTCTGCATTTCTTTTGCCTCTTTCTGCACCTCTCTTGCTTCTTTCTGCATCCCTGTTGTCTCTTTCTGCACTCATCTTCCCTATTTCTGCACCTCTCTTGCTTCTTTCTGCACCCTTCCTCCCTTTTTTGCATCCCTCGTGCCTCTTTCTGCAGTTCTCTTGTCATTTTCTGCACCTCTCTTGCCTCTTTCTGCACCTCACTTGCCTCTTTCTGCACTTCTCTTGCTTCTTTCTACACCTCTTTTGCATCTTTCTGTACCTCTGTTGCCTTTTTCTGTACCTCACTTGCTTCTTTCTGCACCCCTCTTGCCTCGTTCTGCACCCCTCTTTCCCCTTTCTGCACTTCTCTTGCCTCTTTCTGCACCCCTGTTCCCTCTTTCTGTACCTTTCTTGCCTGTTTCTGCACCTCTCTTCCTACTTTCTGTACCTCTGTTGCTTCTTTCTGTACCCCTCTTGCCTCTTTCTGCACCCTTCTTCCCTCTTTCTGCACTTCTTTTGCCTCTTTCTGTACCCCTGTTCCTTCTTTCTGCACCTCTCCTGCCTGTTTATGTACCTCTCTTGCCTCTTTCTGCACTTCTTTTGTCTCTTTCTGTACCTCTGTTGCTTCTTTCTGCACTTCTATTGCCTCTTTCTGCACCCCTCTTGCCTCTTTCTGCACCTCTGTTGCTTCTTTCTGCACTTCTCTTGCTTCTCTCTGCACCTCTGTTGCTTCTTTCTGCACCCCTCTTGCCTCTTGCTGCACCCTTCTTCCCTCTTTGTGCGACTCTCTTGCCTCTTTATACACTTCTCTTGCCTCTTTCTGCACCCCTCTTGCCTCTTTCTGCACTTCTGTTGGTTTTTTTGCACTGCTCTTGCTTCTTTCTGCACCCCTCTTGCTTCTTTCTGCACCTCACTTGCCTCTTTCTGCACTTCTCTTGCTTCTTTCTACACCTCTCTTGCATCTTTCTGTACCTCTGTTGCCTTTTTCTGCACCTCACTTGCCTCTGTCTGCACCCCTGTTCCCTCTTTCTGCACCTATTTTGCCTGTTTCTGCAGTTCTCTTGTCTCCTTCTGCACCTCGGTTGCTTCTTTCTGTACTTCTTTTGCCTCTTTCTGCACCCCTCTTGCCTCTTTATGCACTTCTGTTGGTTTTTTTGCACTGCTCTTGCTTCTTTCTGCACCCCTCTTGCTTCTTTCTGCACCTCACTTGCCTCTTTCTGCACTTCTCTTGCTTCTTTCTACACCTCTCTTGCATCTTTCTGTACCTCTGTTGCCTTTTTCTGCACCTCACTTGCTTTTTTCTGCACCCCTGTTGTCTCTTTCTGCACTCTTCTTCCCTCTTTATGCACCCCTCTTGCTTCTTTCTGTACCCTTCTTCCCTTTCTTGCATCCCTCGTGCCTCTTTCTGCAGTTCTCTTGTCATTTTCTGCACCTCTCTTGCCTCTTTCTGCACCTCACTTGCCTCTTTCTACAATTTTCTTCCCTCTTTCTGCATGCCTCTTGCCTCTTTGTGCATCTCTGCTCCTTATTTCTGCACTTCTCTTGCCTCTTTCTGCACCCCTCTTGCCTCTTTCTGCACTTCTGTTGGTTCTTTTGCACTGCTCTTGCTTCTTTCTGTACCTCTCTTGCAAATTTCTGCACCCCGCTTGCCCTTTTCTGCACCCCTCTTCCCACTTTCTGCACCTCTCTTGCCTCTGTGTGCACCCCTGTTTCTTCTTTCTGCACCTCTTTTGCCTGTTTCTGCAGTTCTCTTGCCTTGTTCTGCACCTCGGTTGCTTCTTTCTGCACTTCTTTTGCCTCTTTCTGCACCTCTCTTGCTTCTTTCTGCACCCCTGTTGTCTCTTTCTGCACTCACCTTCCCTCTTTCTGCACCGCTCTTGCTTCTTTCTGCACCCTTCTTCCCTTTTTTGCATCCCTCGTGCCTCTTTCTGCAGTTCTCTTGTCATTTTCTGCACCTCTCTTGCCTCTTTCTGCACCTCACTTGCCTCTTTCTGTACTTCTCTTGCTTCTTTCTACTCCTCTGTTGCTTCTTTCAGCAATTCTCTTGCCTTTCTGCACTTCTTTTGCTTGTTTCTGCACCTCTCTTGCATCTTTCTGTACCTCTGTTGCCTTTTTCTGCACCTCACTTGCTTCTTTATGCACCCCTCTTGCCTCGTTCTGCACCCCTCTTTCCCCTTTCTGCACCTCTATTGCCTCTTTCTGCACCCCTGTTCCCTCTTTCTGTACCTTTCTTGCCTGTTTCTGCACTTCTCTTGCTTCTTTCTGCACCTCTGTTGCTTCTTTCTGCACCCCTCTTGCCTCTTTCTGCACCCTTCTTCCCTCTTTGTGTGACTCTCTTGCCTCTTTATACACTTCTCTTCCCTCTTTCTGCACGCCTCTTGCCTCTTTGTGCATCTCTGCTCCTTCTTTCTGTACTTCTCTTGCCTCTTTCTGCACCCCTCTTGCCTCTTTCTGCACTTCTGTTGGTTCTTTTGCACTGCTCTTGCTTCTTTCTGTATCTCGCTTGCAAATTTCTGCACCCCTCTTGCCCTTTTCTTCACTCCTCTTCCCACTTTCTGCACCTCTCTTGCCTCTGTCTGCACCCCTGTTCCCTCTTTCTGCACCTCTTTTGCCTGTTTCTGCAGTTCTCTTGTCTCCTTCTGCACCTCAGTTGCTTCTTTCTGAACTTCTTTTGCCTCTTTCTGCACCTCTCTTGCTTCTTTCTGCACCCCTGTTGTCTCTTTCTGCACTCGTCTTCCCTTTTTATGCACCTCTCTTGCTTCTTTCTGTACCCTTCTTCCCTTTCTTGCATCCCTCGTGCTTCTTTCTGCAGTTCTCTTGTCATTTTCTGCACCTCTCTTGCCTCTTTCTGCACCTCACTTGCCTCTTTCTACAATTCTCTTCCCTCTTTCTGCACGCCTCTTGCCTCTTTGTGCATCTCTGCTCCTTCTTTCTGCACTTCTCTTGCCTCTTTCTGCACCCCTCTTGCCTCTTTCTGCACTTCTGTTGGTTCTTTTGCACTGCTATTGCTTCTTTCTGTACCTCTCTTGCAAATTTCTGCACCCCGCTTGCCCTTTTCTGCACCCCTCTTCCCACTTTCTGCACCTCTCTTGCCTCTGTCTGCACCCCTGTTTCCTCTTTCTGCACCTCTTTTGCCTTTTTCTGCAGTTCTCTTGCCTCGTTCTGCACCTCGGTTGCTTCTTTCTGCACTTCTTTTGCCTCTTTCTGCACCTCTCTTGCTTCTTTCTGCATCCCTGTTGTCTCTTTCTGCACTCATCTTCCCTCTTTCTGCACCTCTCTTGCTTCTTTCTGCACCCTTCTTCCCTTTCTTGCACCCCTCATGCCTTTTTCTGCAGTTCTCTTGTCATTTTCTGCACCTCTCTTGCCTCTTTCTGCACCTCACTTGCCTCTTTCTGCACTTCTCTTGCTTCTTTCTACACCTCTGTTGCTTCTTTCAGCAATTCTCTTGCCTCTTTCTGCACTTTCTTTGCTTGTTTCTGCACCTCTCTTGCATCTTTCTGTACCTCTGTTGCCTTTTTCTGCACCTCACTTGCTTCTTTCTGCACCCTTCTTGCATCGTTCTGCACCTCTCTTTCCCCTTTCTGCACCTCTCTTGCCTCTTTCTGCACCCCTGTTCCCTCTTTCTGTACCTTTCTTGCCTGTTTCTGCACCTCTCTTCCTTCTTTCTGTACCTCTGTTGCTTCTTTCTGCACCTCTCTTGCCTCTTTCTGCACCCTTCAGACCTCTTTAAACACCTCTGTTGCTTCTTTCTGCACTTCTCTTCCTTCTTTCTGCACCCCTCCTGCCTCTTTCTGTACACCTCTTGCCTCTTTGTGCACCTCTCCTACCTCTTTCTGCACCCCACTTGCCTCTTTTTGCACCTCTTTTGGTTCTTTCTGCACTGCTCTTGCTTCTTTCTGCACCTCTTTTGCAAATTTCTGCATCCCTCTTGCCTCTTTCTACACCCCTCTTCCCTATTTCTCCACCTCTCTTGCTTCTTTCTGCACTTCTCTTGCTTCTTTCTGCACTTCTCTTGCTTCTTTCTGCACCTCTCTTGCAAATGTATGTATCCTCTTACCTCTTTATGCACCCCTGTTCCCTCTTTCTGCACCTTTCTTGCCGGTTTCTGCACCTCTCTTGCCTCATTCGGCACCTCTGTTGCTTCTTTCTACACTTCTCTTGCCTCTTTCTGCACCCCTCTAACCTCTTTCAGCACATCTGTTGCTTCTTTATGCATTCTCTTGCTTCTTTATGCACCCCTCTTGCCTCTTTCTGTACCCCTTTTGCCTCTTTGTGCACCTCTCCTGCCTCTTTCTGCACCTCACTTGCCTTTTTCTGCAGTTCTCTTGCCTCTTTCTGCACCTTTTTGCTCCTTTCTGCACTTTCCTTGCCTCTTTCTGTACCCCTCTTGCCTCTTTCTACACCTCTGTTGATTCTTTCTGCACTGCTCTTGCTTCTTTCTGTACCTCTGTTGCACATTTCTGCATCTCTCTTGCCTCTTTCTGTACCCCTCTTCCCTCTTTCTACACCTCTCTTGCCTCTGTCTGCATACCTGTTCCCTTTTTCTGCACCCCTTTTGCCTGTTTCTGCAACTATCTTGCCCCTTTCTGCAGTTCTCTTGCCTCCTTCTGCACCTCACTTGCCTCTTTCTGCACTTCTCTTACTTCTTTCTGCACCCTTCTTCCCTTTTTCTGCACATCTCTTGCCTTTTTCTGCACCTCTCTTGCCTCTTGTGCACATCTCTTGGTTCTTTCTGCACTGCTCTTGCCTCTTTTTACACCCCTCTTGCCTCTTTCTGTACCTCTTTTGCTTCTTTATGCACTTCTCTCTCATCTTACTGCACCCCTCTTGCCTCTTTCTGCACCACTGTTGCTTCTTTCTGCACTGCTGTTGCTTCTTTCTGCATTTCTCTTGCCTCTTTATGCACCCCTCTTCCCTCTTTCTGCAATTCTCTTGCCTCTGTCTGCAACCCTGTTCCCTCTTTCTGCACCTCTTTTGTCTGTTTCTGCAACTCTCTTGCCTCTTTGTGCAGTTCTCTTGCCTCCTTCTGCACTCTCTGTTGCCTCTTTCTGCATCTCTCCTACCTCTTTCTGCATCCCTCGTGCCTGTTTTTGTACCTCTGTTGGTTCTATATGCACTGCTATTGCTTCTTTCTGCACCTCTTTTGGAAATGTCTGCATCCTTCTTGCCTCTTTCTGCACCCCTCTTCCCTATTTCTCCACCTCTCTTGCTTCTTTCTGCACTTCTCTTGCTTCTTTCTGCACTGCTCTTGCTTCTTTCTGCACCTCTCTTGCAAATTTCTGTACCCCTCTTGTCTCTTTTTGCACCCCTCTTCCCACTTTCTGCACCTCTCTTGCCTCTCTCTGCACCGCTGTTCCCTCTTTCTGCACCTCTTTTGCCTGTTTCTGCAAATTTCTTTCCTCTTTCTGTAGTTCTCTCGCCTCCTTCTTCACATCTGTTGCTTCTTTCTGCAATTCTTTTGCCTCATTCTGCACCTCTCTTGCTTCTTTCTGCACCCTTCTTCCCTTTTTTGCATCCCTCTTGCCTCTTTCTGTAGTTCTCTTGCCATTTCCTGCACCTCTCTTGCCTCTTTCTGCACCTCATTTGCTTCTTTCTGCACTTATCTTGCTTCTTTCTACACCTCTGTTGTTTCTTTCAGCAATTCTCTTGCCTCTTTCTGCACTTCTCTTGCTTGTTTCTGCACCTCTCTTGTGTCTTTCTGCACTTCTCTTGCTTCTTTCTACACCTCTCTTGCTTCTTTCTGCACCCCTGGTGCCTCTTTCAGTACCTTTTTCCCTTTTCCTACACGTCTCTTGGTTCTTTCTTCCCTGCTCTTGCCTCTTTCTGCACCCCTCTTGCCTCTTTCTGCACCTCTTTTCCTTATAGAAAGAAGCAAGAGAGGTGCAGAAAGAAACACAAGAAGTGCAGAAAGAAGGAACACAGGTGCAGAAAGAGGCAAGAGGGGTACAGAAAGAGGGAAGAGGGGTGCAGAAAGAAGCACGAGTGGTGCAGGAAGAAGCAAGAGAGGTGCAGAAAGAGGCAAAAGTAGTGCAGAAAGAAGCAAGAGAGGTGCAGAAAGAGGCATGAGGGGTGCAAAATGAGAGAAGAGGGGTGCAGAAAGAAGCACGAGTGGTGCAGGAAGAAGCAAGAGAGGTGCAGAAAGAGGCAAAAGTAGTGCAGAAAGAAGCAGCAGAGGTGCAGAAAGAGGCATGAGGGGTGCAAAATGAGGGAAGAGGGGTGCAGAAAGAGGCATGAGGGGTGCAGAAAAAATCAAGAGATGTGCAGAAAGAAACAAAAGAAGTGCAGAAAGAAGGAACAGAGGTGCAGAAAGAGGCAAAAGGGGTACAGAAAGTGGGAAGAGGGGTGCAGAAAGAGGCACGAGGGGTGCAGAAAGAAGCAAGAGAGGTGCAGAAAGAAGCAAGAGCAGTGCATAAAGAAGCAACAGAGATGCAGAAAGGGGATAGTGGGGTAGAGAAAGAGGAAAGAGGGATACAGAAAGAAAGAAGAGAGATGCAGAAAGAAACAAAAGAAGTGCTGAAAGAAGGAACAGAGGTGCATAAAGAGGCAAGAGGGGTGCAGAAAGAGGGATGAGGGGTGTGAAAGAGGCACGAGGGGTGCAGAAAGAAGCAAGAGGGTTCAGACAGAAGCAAGAGAGTTGCAGAAAGAAACAAAAGAAGTGAAGAAAGAAGGAACAGAGGTGCAGAAAGAGGCAAGAGGGGTACAGAAACAGGGAAGAGGGATGCAGAAAGAGGTACAAGGGTTGCAGAAAGAAGGGACAGAGGTGCAGAAAGAAGCAAGAGTAGTGCAGTAAGAAGCAACAGAGGTGCAGAAAGATGCAAGAGGGGTGCAGAAGAGGGATGAGCGGTGGAGAAAGAGGCAAGAGAAGTGCGGAAAGAAGCAACAGAGATGCAAAAAGGTGGGAACAGGAATGGAGAAAGTGACAAGAGGGGTGCAGTAAGAAGCAAGAGAGGTGCAGAAAGAAACAAAAGAAGTGCAGAAAGAAGGAACAGAGGTGCAGAAAGAGGCTAGAGGGGTGCAGAAAGAGGGAAGAGGGGTGCAGAAAGAAGCACGAGTGGTACAGAAAGAAGCAAGAGAGGTGCAGAAAGAAGCAAGAGTAGTACAGAAAGAAGCAACAGAGGTGCAGAAAGATGCAAGAGGGGTACAAAAAGAAGCAAGAGCGGTGCAGAAAGAAACAAAAGAAGTGCAGAAAGAAGGAACAGAGGTGCAGAAAGAAGGAACAGAGGTGCAGAAAGAGGCAACAGGGGTGCAGAAATAGGGAAGAGCGGTGCAGAAAGAGGCACGAGGGGCGCAGAATGAAGCAAGAGAGGTACAGAAAGAAGCAAGAGAAGTGCATGAAGAAGCAACAGAGATGCAGAAAGTGGGAAGTGGGGTGGAGAAAGAGGCAAGAGGGATACAGAAAGAAACAAGAGAGGTGCGGAAAGAAACAAAAGAAGTGCAGAAAGAAGCAAGAGGAATGCAGAAAGAAGCAAGAGAGTTGCAGAAAGAAACAAAAGAAGTGCGGAAAGAAGGAACAGAGGTGCGAAAAGAGGCAAAAGGGGTGCAGAAAGAAGTGACAGAAAGAGGGATGAGGGGTGGAAAAAGAGGCAAGAGAAGTGCAGAAAGAAGCAACAGAGATGCAAAAAGGGGAAACAGGGGTGGAGAAAGTCACAATAGGGATGCAGAAAGAGGCACGAGGGGTGCAGAAAGAAACAAAAGAAGTGCAGAAAGAAGGAACAGAGGTGCAGAAAGAGGCAAGAGGAGTGCCAAAAGAGAGTAGAGGGGTGCAGAAAGAGGCACAAGGGGTGCAGAAAGAAGCAAGAGAGGTGCAGAAAGACGCAAGATAAGTGCAGCAAAAAGCAACAGAGATGCAGAAAGGGGGAGAGGGGTGGAGAAAGAGGCAGGAGAAGTGCAGAAAGAAGCAACAGACATGCAGAGAGGGGGAAGAGGGCTCGAGAAAGAGGCAAGAGGGGTGCAGAAAGAGGCAAGAGAGATGCAGAAAGAGGCAAGAGAGGTGCAGAAAGAGGGAAGAGGGGTGCAGAAGGAGGGTAGAGGGGTGCAGAAAGAGGCAAGAGGGGTTCAGAAAGAAGCAAAAGAGGTGCAGAAAGAAGCAAGAGAAGTGCAGAAAGAACCAACAGAGGTGCAGAAAGAGGCAACAGAGGTGCAGAAAGAGGCAAGAGAAGTGCAGAAAGAAGCAACAGAGGTGCGGAAAGAGGAAAGAGAACTGCAGAAAGAGGCAAGAGAGGTGCAGAAAGAGGGACCAGTGGTGCAGAAAGAGGCAAGAGAGGTGCAGAAAGAGGGAAGAGGGGAGCAGAAAGAGGCAAGAGGGGTGCAGAAAGAATGAAGAGAGGTGCAGAAAGAAGGAAGAGAAGTGCAGACAGAACCAACAGAGGTGCAGAAAGAGGCAAGAGAAGTGCAGAAAGAGGCAAGAGAAGTGCAGAAAGAAGCAACAGCGGTGCAGAAAGAGGCAAGAGAACCGCAGAAAGCGGCAAGAGAGGTGCAGAAAGAGGCAAGAGAGGTACAGAAAGTGGGAACAGGGGTGCAGAAAGAGGGAACAGGGGTGCAGAAAGAGGCACAAGGGGTGCAGAAAGAAGCAAGAGAGGTGCAGAAAGAAACAAGAGAGGTGCAGAAAGAGCCAACAGAGTTGCAGAAAGAGGCAAGAGAGGTGCAGAAAGAGGAAGAAAGGTGCAGAAAGATGCAAGAGAAGTGCTGCATTTTTGGTAACGCTTGAGCCGTTTGAGCTGGAAACAAGGTTTTTTTTGTTCAAATCTGCAGATTATGCGGCAGATGATGGATTATGTAGCAAATGCAGAAAATGTATAATTATGAGACAATCGTCACAGCTTAACAGTCGCATAATTCCAGTGGCCCTGCTCATACCTCTAACTAGGTCCAAAATTGCTCCTTTATGGTTGCTTTTTTTTGTGTCTCATTGAGTTTATAGTTTAGCTTCTATGGAAACGATGAAGACTAAACCTAATTTTACCACTCCACAACATCGACTACCATACCACATAATTACTCTCCATATCACATAATCCCACTCCACATAATTCCTATACACTAAACACCACATACTCCACTCCAAAAAACATAAGTAAAAAACGTTTACATTTACAACGCCAATAGCTCTAACTCTCGCAAATGCAAGATCTATTGTATTGCAAATGCTTGTTTAACTAGTAGTCGAGTTTACAGAGTGGTGGAGAAAGGGGTCTGGGCCTCCAACCAGCGCTCAGGAATTCCGCTGTGTAGGACTTACAGGAAGTACCATCAGGGCTTCTTGGCCCCCAAAGTCCCTCAGGAGTAAAGTGGACTTAATCCCCCAACCAGTAGTGTGCCAGGAGGCACGTTTGCAGAGTAGTGGAGAAACTAGGGCGTGGCCTCCAAAGACCTCTTAGCAATCCCACTGTGTGGGACTTACTGGAGGTAACAGTAGGGGTAGTTGGCCCCCAAGGACGTCCTTGTGGGCCAACTATCCCAAGTTACTCAGTTCTGATAGCAGGCCACGCCCCCTTTGCCCACCACTCTGCAAACGCTCTTCCTGGTGTGCTCTTGGTTGGGGGTTGAAGTCCCCTTTGCTGCTGGGGTTCCTTAGGGGCCAACTAGCCTACCTGTTACCTCCAGTAAGCCCCACACAGTGGGATTGCTGAGAGGTGATCACAGGTCACGCCCCCTTTCTCCACCACTTTGCAAACGCACCTCCTGTTGCGCTCATGATTGTGGGATGATCTCCCCTTGCCTCTTGTGGGTCCCTGGGGGCCAACTAGCCCTCCTGTTACCTCCAGTAAGCCCCACACAGCTGGATTGCTGAGAGGTGCTCAGAGGCCACGCCCCCTTTCTACACTAGTCTGCAAACACGCCTCCTGGTGCACTTCTACTTGGGCGATGAAGTCCACTTTAGTCCTGAGGTCCTCAGGACACAAGGGGACCTCATCGCCCCACTAGCAGTGCGCCAAGAGGCGCGTTTGCAGAGTGGTGTAAAAAGGGGCGTGTCCTCCTACCATCTCTCAGCAATCCCACTGTGTGGGGTTTACTGGAAGTACCTGGTGGGCTAATTGGCCCCTAAGGACCCTCACCAGTGACGGGGACTTCATCCCCCAACCCAGAGCGCCCAGGAGGCACGCTTGCAGAGTTGAGCAGGGAGGTGGCAGGGCCTCCAGCGAGTTGCTGGTTTCTTTTTTTCTTTTATTTTAGGAAGGGGGGCTGTGTGGCCCCCTTTCCCTTGACCCTTTTGGGCCCCGGGGACCCCATCCCTGGGGCCTGAGCCATTTAAAAACAAAAAATAATAATAAAATGAAAAGGGAGGGGGATGCGCAGCCCCCCTCCCCAGGCCAATTTCAACCCCGGGGATCCCATCCCCGGGGCCATGCAAAAACTTTTTTTATGGAAGGGGTGCCGCGTGGCCCCCTTTCCCTGGGCCAGTTCTGGCACCAGGGACCCCTTCCCACAGGGCCTGCCCTGCCTTTTTTTAAAAACAATTTGAGGGGGGCCACATGCCCCCCCTCCTGAGGCCAATTTTGGCCCTGGGGACCCCATCCCTGAGGCCTTGGCCTTATGGATTTTTTTGAATATTTAAAAAAGGGAGGGGAGCTGAGTGGCCCCCCTCCCAGTCCATTTCCAGCCCCGGAGACACCATCCCCCGGGGCATGGCCATGATGTTGGGGACCACAGGGGGAGCCCCAATGCCCCCACAGTCCCTGCCAGATCCTGGCCTCCTGCAGGAGCCGGCATTGCTTTTGGGCAGAGGGAGCTGCTAACATGCAGCTCCCTTTCCCCAAAAGCAATTCTGCTTCACTTCATGGAAGCAAGAGCAGTTTTCCTGCTCTAGCTTCCATGAAGCAAAACAGAAGTTTGCTATGGCAGGGCGGGAGCACTGCTCCCTCCATGCCATAACAAACTGCAATGTCCCGGGGGTGGCCACCCTGGGACATTGCTGGAGCCGTGCCCAGCGGTTGGCGGTCCCCAGGGCCAAGGAAGGCTCCTATCAGGTTTAAAGCCCCAGGGAGGTGGTGGTCCCCGGGGCAGGGGGTCCGCAATGGACCCCCGCATTTTAATTAATGAATGCCCTGGGAAGGTGGTGGTCCCCAGGGCAGTGTGGGGGGGCTGGAGCCCCACCATACTTCATTAAATAAATTAAAGCCCTGGGGAGGTGGCAGTCCCCGGCGCTTGGGGGGCCCACGAGGCCCCCACCCATAATTAAAGCCCCGGGGAGGTGGCAGTCCCCGGGGCAGCGTGGGGGGGCAGGAGCCCCCCCACACATTTTTTTTAACAAAAAGTCCCGGGGAGGTGGAGGTCCTCAGGGCTGCGGAGGGGGCCACATGCCCCCGCATCATAATTAAACATTGCCCCCGGGATCTGACCCACCCGGGGGCTTCAAGAAAACAAAGCACGGGAGCCCGTGCTTCGTTTTTTTTACATTTTCACAGAACACGGAAAACATCATCAATATACCTAGCCCAGCCTGCCCAGTAACATCAAAGCCTTTGACCAACATGTCGTCCTCTGGGCTAGGTATATTGATGATGTTTTCTGTGTCTGGAGAGGGACAGAAACTGAAGCTGTAAGTTTTATGTAAACTCTGAATGATAATGAATTGAATTTGAAATTCACAAGTGCAATACATAGAAATGAAATTGAATTTCTTGATGTCAAAATAAAAGTGGTTGACAACAAACTAGAGAGTCTATTATTCCATAAAAAAACAGCGGGCAATAGTTTATTGCATGCGGATAGTTGTCACCCCATAAATTTAATTAACAGTATACCATACGGAGAACTTCTCAGGGCGAGGAGAAACTGCAGCTCGGATATAGCTTTTCAGGATGAAAGCTAGATTCAGAGAAAGAGGCTATTTTAAGAAAGTGATAGAACAAGTCAGTGACAAAATGAAAACAGTTAAAAGAGAAGATCTATTGAATATAAAAATTAAAGAAGACACTAAGGAGGAACCAATTAGGTTCATAACATCATTCAGCAATCAGGCTTGGGAGGTGAAGAGATGCCTTAAAAAATTCTGGCATGTCCTAGGCACTGATGATACACTGAAAAAATATGTTGGTGAGAATCCGAGGATCACTTTCAGAAGATGCACAGCCTTGAAAGATATTTTGAGCAGAAGCACAGTACAATCTATAATGAATCCACATCAAATACAGGGCTTTTTTATATGCGGGTCATGCAAAGCATGCAAATACAGCACCAATTGCAAACAAATTGAGCTGTCTAAATATCAAAGACCATTTTATGTTAAAAAACATCTAACATGTAATTCTGATTTCTGCGTCTATGCGCTTATATGCCCATGTTCATTAATTTATATAGGGAGTACAATCCATAAAGTTAAAAAACGAATCTTGGCAGGGGCGTGGCTAGCAGCCGTGTAAGATGGCCGCTGCCTAAAAGAGCTCCGAGACCACTGGAGTCTCTCCCAAAAATCCGACCAGTTATCCTGCTTCTACACGGCTAAACCTGCGATCCTCTGATTCCGATACCCTGAGGGACCGATCGAGCCGCTCCGGAGCCTCGGAAACGGGGCAACGGCTCCATACAGACGATCGGCGAAGCTAGGGCCTGTGCCCTGCGCCGGCGCCGCGGCCTCGCGTACTTCCCTGGACCTCGGGTGAGTGGCGGCCGAGAGCGCAATCGGGAGCGGACCCTGCAGCCGGAGGCGTAGGGGTGACCGAGGACTGTGAGGGGGCACGGCGCTTGGAGGCGTCTTCCCTGGTGACACTGCAGAGGGAGAGACGGAGTGGAGGGACAGACCATGTGATCGTTCCTGGATCCCCGATGGCAGTGAGTGGTGCGGCGAAAGGAAGATCTGCGTAGTGCGCGCTGGGGGCTACATCTCTTGCGGGGCCGATAGTTCATGGTGCCAGGCCTGCTGAAGGACCGCAAACTGTGAAGAGGCGCTTGGGGAAGCTTAAGCGGCCGGCATTGGCAGTCCTGAGACCCCCGGGCTGCGCACTGCGGACGGAGACCCCCTGTCTGTGTAGATGCGGCCGCTCACCGGCGGACCCCGCTAACCAATCCGACTCCGCGCTCATAGGAATACTCCCGCCGCCGACCTGTGCCACTGCAGGCTGATGAGACGGTAAAGCTAAAACACGGTGCCTGACTCCTGTATACGCTCTGCATGTGAGTGGACACGGAGGCCGATACAGACTGGGAGACTGCGTGGTGTCGACATTATATGTGCGCCTCCCGGTAATACGCCAAAGGACCCGAGAGAGGAACTGGCCAGCAACCCGGTAGGTGGCATACGACGGATCGCCGTGCGACTGGCAGCGGACACTACTGCCTCAACCCGTGAACGTGGTGGTGATCACGAGGAGAGGGCCACGATGGGGGAAAGGGCCAGAGAGGACAACAAACTGCCAGGCTGGATAAGTACGCATATACCAAAGAACTATCAGAGACATCGCAGGGTGAAATGGCCCCTGTGACCGACCTAGCGGCGGATAAGACAGCAGAAATCACATTGAAGGATGTTATGGCCGCCCTACAAACAGTTCAATCCTCCATTGGCACGATATCCACAGATATCTCCCTAATACGTGCAGACTTTTCTAAAATGACCGACAGATTGGCGACGGTTGAAACTACGGCGGCGGCGCTCTCTACGGATACGGCGACACTGCAGCGACAGGTACGCCGCCTGGAAGAAGACAACAAACTTATCATGGCCAAACTGGATGACCAAGAAGGCCGCTCACGGCGCAACAACATAAGACTGGTTGGCGTGCCAGAAAATGTAGGAGGCCCGGCCCTGGACCTCTTTGTGGAGGATGTGATTAAAAATCGGTTACAACCACGGGGACTGTCTAGCTTCTTCTCAGTAGAAAGGGCGCATCGTGTGCCGGGTGGCAGACCACGCCCAGGGGCCCCCCAGACCAATCTTGGCGCGCATCTTCAATTTTCGTGACCGCGACGCCATTCTACAGACGGCAAGAATAGCCCCACCGATACGGATTGAAAATAGCACAGTGACACTTTACCCGGACTACACGGCCGCGGTCACCAAACAAAGACGTAACTTCGCTGAAGTGAAGAAAGAGATGCGCGCCAGAGAACTCAAGTATTCAATGCTTTTCCCAGCCAAGCTGCGGGTAGAGGCGGAAGGCAAAACTTGGTTTTTGCAACTCCAGAGGAAGCCCAGGAATGGCTGGAGGGATGGCGCCCAGCTACAGGATCCCGGACAGCAGGGAAACACCAGCAACATCGAGCGACTGACTCGCAACTGTCCGCGCACAGAGAGCGCAGTGAATCGGGAACCTGACCAAGATCCGGACGACAGGGCCCACAATGAACGCTATAAGGCCAATATTGACAGCTAGTAGAGGAGGAAGATGCCTGCTCTCATACTGGACCACCGAACAGATAAATTGCACTCTGTAAGAACTCAATATATGGGTTTGATTTGCTTAGACAGGGATGGTGCGAACTGACATCCCTTCCAGGTATGAACTGATTATAAATTGGGACGGCCGTAGAAATGTAGACATTTGCGGGAGGGACTTTCGAGAGGTCTCGGATGGACTCACCCCCCTTACAATGGTACAAGTTTTGGGGGCAAAGCGCTCTGCTCAGTTGGGGGGCGGGTAGTTTTAGAACCGCCGGGCAGGGAGGCAGGGAGGGGGAAGGGGTTATGATGCAGTTTGTGGTTTTATGTTTCTTTTTGCAGTGTCAGATCCGCAGCCTCTCAGGAGGTGCTGTATATTATGCAATGTTGTTCTCCATGAAGCGTGATAATACGAATGGGCTGACGACTGTAATTTCATATAACGCACACACGCGCTCTCCTGAGTTTTGGTGGCGAAAATTTTTAAATGTATTATGTCAGCGGACAGGGAGAAGGGAGGGAGGGTGGAAACAGTTAATGGGGTTAGTTTTAGTTTTAGTTTTATTCTTTATGAAAGGTGCAGACACGGAGGTTACACATGGGGACGATAAAGAAACGACTGTACGGGCAACCCAATGCCTGGCTACAATGTCTGACTACCATGACACAACCTAACATGAGGACTGCTTTCTCAGACCCCCAGGCGCCGGCCTCTCGGCCGTCCAGCCTTCCACTTACGGTGTTAACATGGAATGTGAACGGGCTGGGAGATAAGATAAAGCGGGGTCTTGTTCTCCAATACCTTAAGCGTAAGAATCCCGCCGTGGCACTACTCCAGGAGTCGCACCTGACAGGGACCACATGCAAAGCTCTAGACAGATGGGGGTTTAAAATGATAGTACACTCTGACTTTACATCCGGCTCACGGGGGTGGGAATATTGGTCAGTAAGCGCTTCCCGCTGATCATAACTGGGACCCACAAAGACGACCAGGGACGGTTTGCAGCGTTAACGTGTCAGTGGGACGGGAAAATCTACAACATGGTGTCGGTATACATCCCACCGACGCTACACCAGACGGCCTTCTCGGACCTGGGGAAATTCCTACTGACACTACCACAGGGTGAGCTGATAATGGGAGGGGATTTTAATACCACTATGAATTCAGACGTGGATAGAAAGCCCCTAGAGCTCCCACTGGTGCAAACTTCAAACTAGTAGAGTTCACAGAGGCACTAGGCCTCATTGACGCCTGGAGGATCAGATATCCAACTGAGCGGTCCTATACATTCCGATCCGGAGTACATAATAGTCTTTCCAGACTGGACTATATTTTTACATTAGCAACAGGGCTAATAGGGGTGGCAGAGATTACACATTTACCAAGGGGTATTTCGGACCACTCCCCAGTGCTCATTACATATGCTACTTCCACCCTAAGACGGAGCAGGTTATTTCCACTACACCCCGGATATCTCAAAAATCATAAAATTAGTAAAGATCTCCTTAATACCACGAAGACATATTTTGAGGAAAACCAACACTCGGTCACCTCCCCAACAACGTTATGGGAGGCCTATAAAACAGTGCTCCGGGGGCAAGCAATTTCCCTAGTTACGAGCCATAAGAGGGCACAGCGACAACAGATGGACAGTTTGGAAATGGAAATTTCTTTAGCAGAGGCAGCCCATATAGCAGATGTTAATGACGAAACGGCACATAAGGTACATCTGGCACAACAGGCATACACAGCCTGCGCACGGGAAGAGACAATCGCTAGGCTCACCCGAGCGCAGCACACAGTCTACGAATTAGGAGATAAAGCGGGTAGGCTCTTGGCATGGCTGGGGAAAAAGGAAAGGGCCAGTAACTGGGTGGCACAAATCCGGTTGCCGGATGGGCGACTGACGGCTGAACCCCAACAAATAACCGATGCCTTAGCGGAGCATTATGAACTTGTCTACACACCAACGGCTACAGCCTCGATAGATGACAATCTTCTATTTCTTAGGGACATACGCATGTCTACATTGACACCGGAGGCAGCAGCAGACCTAGAAAAGGATATAGCACCTGAAGAACTCGCTCAGGCGATAGGCGCATTAAAAACAGGTAAAGCCATGGGGCCCAACGGAATCCCAGTGGAATTTTATAAAAAAGCAGCCTCCCAGCTCATACCACATTTACTTAACATGTACACAGATAGTCTGTGGAGGGGGACCCTGCCCAGGGACCAGCGCCTGGCTACAATAGTTGCGATCCATAAACCAGGCAAACCACCCCATGAATGTTCGTCCTATAGACCGATCTCCCTGATAAACGCGGAAACCAAAATCTTAGCAAAAACATTGGCTACGAGATTACAGCCACATCTAGCTACAGTGGTCCACCCAGATCAATCGGGATTTATGCCTAATCGAAATACGGCACTTAATCTGAGACGGCTGCAGAGTGTTCTTGCGCGCAGATCCACTATAGAAGAGGATGCAGTTATCCTATCGTTGGATGCGCGAATGGCGTTCGACCTCGTTGAATGGCCCTTCCTGTTTGCGGTCCTCCGCCACTTGGGATTCGGTCCCAAGTTCTGCGCATGGGTTCAGTTGCTATATGCAAAACCCCTGGCGCAGGTTGTAGTCAACGGGCATATATCGATGGACTTTCCGTTGGGTAGGGGGACGCGACAGGGTTGCCCACTATCACCGCTCCTTTTTGCGCTGGTCCTGGAGCCTCTAGCCGCGTGGATAAGGCAAAGTCCGGTAATACGGGGGTTGAAGTGGACAATGGGCTGGGAGGATCGCATCTCGCTTTATGCGGATGATATTCTCTTATATCTGGCGTCCCCGGCACGCTCAATTAACTGCCTTTTAGATATCTGTACGGCATATGGACAGGTTTCCGGATATACCATAAATTGGACAAAGTCCATTCTTTACATTTTACACGGCTCCCCACCGCGGCTTCCGCGGGATTGTACGCTTCAGGTGACGGATAGTGGCTTTAAATACCTAGGAGTGTATATAACACACAACAAAGCACAGTTTATTGCACAAAACCTTACACAGCCCCTGATGAGATTTAGAGGCGACGTCAAACACTGGCGAACGCTCCCACTGACGTTGCTGGGAAGGGCAGCACTTTTCAAAATGGTGGCACTCCCCAGATTTCTTTACGCACTACAGAATACACCGTTCCCAGTAGCCCCAGCATATTTTACAGCGATAAATGCGGAAGTGACCAGTCTGCTCTGGGAGGGAAAAACGCCCCGTATAGCAATGCAGAAGCTTACGAGGAGTTGGTACGACGGCGGCATAGCCCTCCCCGATATCAAGGCATATTATTGGGCTTCCCAGCTGATTGTCATAAACCAATGGCTCCATGTAGCCCAAGATGACCCAGCCTACCGAATGGACAGACACCTACTAGACAAGATGGGAATTATGGGGGCACTCTACAATAAGGTCGGGAGAAGCAGCCTCACGGGTCCGACAGCACACACTGTCCAGGTCTGGACTGAGGCACAGCGGGCGCTGGGATGGGAGGGTGTCATAACGCAAGCAACGCCACTATGGGACACAAAAAGGCTAGGTACACTACGCAACACTAAAGGGTTCCAACAATGGGACCTGATAGGCATCACAAAGGTTGGGGATCTATGGAAGAAGGGAGAAATGGTTCCATTCACCCACCTACAGGCCACGTATGGCCTGGCAAAGACCGAACTATTTCGATACATACAGATCAGACACGCCCTTAAGTCAGTAATTCCACCGGCAACACGACTTGATGAATCATCACCGCTAGAAGATAGGCTCCTGACAGAACACCTTCACAAAAAAGCTATCTCCCAAACCTATCGTAAAATCATACATAATCAATCAGACCCTACAGAGGCGTTGAAGGCTAGATGGGAACTGGATGTGGGTGCCATAGACGAAGCAGACTGGCGGGAGGCGCTGGCGTCCCCGCGGGAGGCAGCAATATCATCTAGGCTCAGGTTGGTGCAATTAAAAATTTTACACCGCACGTACTATACACGGACACTGCTACATAAAATAAAACGGACGGTCACACCACTTTGTCTTCGGCACTGTGGAGAATTGGGCACACTATTCCACACCCTATGGCAGTGTCCGGAGATAGCGCTGTATTGGAGAGCGGTGATGCGTACACTCTCACAGGTGCTGGGGGTCACGATACTTCCGGAGCCGAAACACTGCCTTCTGAATATATGGGAGCCCACAGACTTAAATAATGCAGATCAGGAGTGGGTAACATTGGGAGTAACGTTCGCGAAGCGCAATATAGCGCAGCGCTGGGGATCTGGGCAGACTCCTACCCTACGTCAATGGTGTAGTAACATGGATGCAGCAATGGTGACGGAAAAGGCTGTATACACTCATCGGGGATGTCCCAAAAAATGGTCAAGGTTATGGGGAAAATGGAATGCTTATCGTGGGACTATTTGTGAACCCCCACATGAAGATTCTCTCTCGGATGGGAGTGAATAATCGGGATACAATGTGTGCAGATGGTAAGATATGGTACCGTTGTTTATTAGATAAGATAACTTGTACAGGTCAGTCTCCGATATGTGTGTTACATTGAAAGCTTAAATAACCTGATGTGTCTATCTATATGCACCGTAAGATTTCAATATATTGGATGTTACTGTTTTATTTTAAATTTCAATAAAAAGTTTATAAAAAAAACAACAAAAAAAACGAATCTTGGAGCATATGAGAGCGATTGCGAAGGAGGATAAGCAGTATCCTATCGCAAGGCATTTTAAAGAGTGTCATAATAAAGATGCTAGGCTTTTAAAGTACCGTGCTATTGACAGAATTCCTATTTCAGAGAGAGGAGGAAATAGGGTTCGTGAACTAAGACGTTTTGAATCTAAACTGATTATAAAATATGAGACCATGCATCCTATAAATAAGGATGAGGAATTATCAGTTCACTTGGGCTGAAAAGTTTCACTTGGGCCGAAAGGTGCTAAACTCGAATCGATTGCTTACGCAAAGAATGTAACTTATATGTAATCTCATTGCACCTCTTTTGTGCAAATGTTTGTTGATTTGAATGGTAATAGGTAGATCATTGATGATCATGCACTTTTTTTAAAATTTTGTAGGAGACGGAGTTATCATCATGTAATGAAGATGAATGCAAAAGAGCTACAGTATCTGGGACGCTGTTTAAATCTGTAGGATTGATATTTGAAGTGTAAAGACTACACTCACTTGCCCACCAACTTATATGTAATATTGACAAAAGAACCTAACAAGAAGTGTTATCAGGATATAAAGTTCCTATTGGAATAGATTGACCCTTTCAAAATGGATGCTATTTTGCACAGTATTGTATATGATATCGTAGTCTTAACTTTATGTTGGCATATTTGTGCACTATATGTTATTGGTGAAAACAAACGTTTCTTGACCCGTGACAAAGGAGCAGCTGCTCCGAAACGCATCGGGCGTTTTCGCTACATGAAATAAATGTATCCACGCTACAAAGGAATTGGGCTCGGCATTGGTACAATTAATATGTTTGTGTATATATATATATATATATATATATATTTTATATATATATATATATATATATATATATATATATATATATATATATATATATATATATATATATATACACACACACATATATATGAAACCAAGATCCCAAGGCAGGACCACGCCGGGTCAGACACGGGCACAGACTCCGTAGTTGATGAAAGCAAAAAAAGTTTATTGCATGTTCAAGTCAAAGATGACGCGTTTCGACCGCGGTCTTGATCACATAGCGCGCTACATGAAAAAACATGGTTTAAATAGAGCAGTGGGTTAGTGACTCCACCATTTCCATCATGACTATGCCTTGGTTGCAAAAACATTACGACATGTAGTAAAAGAACATGGTCATCAGCCGATGACTAGACAATTAATATATATATGTATATAGTCTATAGTTAGGACCTAATTTCCATAGGAAAATCATTTTTTGTTTTGCCAATATCTTTGGCGCCATTTGGCGCCGTTTATAGATCTATATCTGTATCCATAGCAAGATTTCAGAGAGCTACTGGTTGAGGCTCTTTACTAACTGATGTCCTGGGACCCTACCTGATATAGGCTCTGAAAAACTGGGCCAAGTACTACCTTTTAGGCACTTGACTCTCATAGGTACTATGGGTCAAGCAGTCCAAGGCTTCTTAATGGAAAGGTAGGTGCAAGGTTTACTCAGGCAAAAGGCTTAAAATTCACTGAACAACCCAATAAATCAATATCCAGCCAGATACTTACTGTTATGAAAAAATCTGTATATATATACAACACACAAAGTGAAATACGGCACACCACAAATAATATACAAAATGTTTGCAGTGTGTTCTCCATGGTTTGTTTTTGTCCCGCCCTATGATTAAGGTGAAGAGTCACCGAAACGCGTCAGGGACTGTTAAATTAATTGAGAAAGGGTGCGCAATTTTTTGAATAAAAAGTTCTGTTGAACTCTCTTCCGGAGGAGTGGCGTCCTTGATCTCTGGGGCAACTTTGGAGGATGTTAATACGCGGCGGCCTCGGCCGCGGAGGATTGCACCGCCTGGCTCAATGATTTCAGGACTGCGGGGCTGTAATGGAATGGCAGCCCGATCGCAGCACGGAAGAGAAATTGATTTAAAACTGCACATCCTTTCTCGAGGCCCACTGGAGGGCTGTAAACATTGTGAGAACATTGGGGATGTTGTAACTTTGGACAAATACATGGACCCTACTGAGGGAAATATCGGCACTGCAACACCCAGCATGCTATTCACTGGAGAGTGCATGCTAATGGAACAACATGTTTGCAGTGTGGTCTCCATGGTTTGTTTTTGTCCCGCCCTATGATTAAGGTGAAGTGTCACCGAAACGCGTCAGGGACTGTTAAATTAATTGAGAAAGGGTGCGCAATTTTTTGAATAAAAAGTTCTGTTGAACTCTCTTCCGCAGGAGTGGCGTCCTTGAGCTCTGGGGCAACTTTGGAGGATGTTAATACGCGGCGGCCTCGGCCGTCGAGGATTGCACCGCCTGGCTCAATGATTTCAGGACTGCGGGGCTGTAATGGAATGGCAGCCCAATCGCAGCACGGAAGAGAAATTGATTTAAAACTGCACATCCTTTCTCGAGGCCCACTGGAGGGCTGTAAATATTGTGAGAACATTGGGGATGTTGTAACTTTGGACAAATGCATGGACCCTACTGAGGGAAATATCGGCACTGCAACACCCAGCATGCTATTCACTGGAGAGTGCATGCTAATGGAACAAAATGTTTGCAGTGTGTTCTCCATGGTTTGTTTTTGTCCCGCCCTATGATTAAGGTGAAGTGTCACCGAAATGCGTCAGGGACTGTTAAATTAATTGAGAAAGGGTGCGCAATTTTTTGAATGAAAAGTTCTGTTGAACTCTCTTCCGCAGGAGTGGCGTCCTTAAGCTCTGGGGCAACTTTGGAGGATGTTAATACGCGGCGGCCTCGGCCGCGGAGGATTGCACCGCCTGGCTCAATGATTTCAGGACTGCGGGGCTGTAATGGAATGGCAGCCCGATCGCAGCACGGAAGAGAAATTGATTTAAAACTGCACATCCTTTCTCGAGGCCCACTGGAGGGCTGTAAACATTGTGAGAACATTGGGGATGTTGTAACTTTGGACAAATACATGGACCCTACTGAGGGAAATATCGGCACTGCAACACCCAGCATGCTATTCACTGGAGAGTGCATGCTAATGGAACAAAATGTTTGCAGTGTGTTCTCCATGGTTTGTTTTTGTCCCGCCCTATGATTAAGGTGAAGTGTCACCGAAACGCGTCAGGGACTGTTAAATTAATTGAGAAAGGGTGCGCAATTTTTTGAATAAAAAGTTCTGTTGAACTCTCTTCCGCAGGAGTGGCGTCCTTGAGCTCTGGGGCAACTTTGGAGGATGTTAATACGCGGCGGCCTCGGCCGCGGAGGATTGCACCGCCTGGCTCAATGATTTCAGGACTGCGGGGCTGTAATGGAATGGCAGCCCGATCGCAGCACGGAGGAGAAATTGATTTAAAACTGCACATCCTTTCTCGAGGCCCACTGGAGGGCTGTAAACATTGTGAGAACATTGGGGATGTTGTAACTTTGGACAAATACATGGACCCTACTGAGGGAAATATCGGCACTGCAACACCCAGCATGCTATTCACTGGAGAGTGCATGCTAATGGAACAAAATGTTTGCAGTGTGTTCTCCATGGTTTGTTTTTGTCCCGCCCTATGATTAAGGTGAAGTGTCACCGAAACGCGTCAGGGACTGTTAAATTAATTGAGAAAGGGTGCGCAATTTTTTGAATAAAAAGTTCTGTTGAACTCTCTTCCGCAGGAGTGGCGTCCTTGAGCTCTGGGGCAACTTTGGAGGATGTTAATACGCGGCGGCCTCGGCCGCGGAGGATTGCACCGCCTGGCTCAATGATTTCAGGACTGCGGGGCTGTAATGGAATGGCAGCCCGATCGCAGCACGGAGGAGAAATTGATTTAAAACTGCACATCCTTTCTCGAGGCCCACTGGAGGGCTGTAAACATTGTGAGAACATTGGGGATGTTGTAACTTTGGACAAATACATGGACCCTACTGAGGGAAATATCGGCACTGCAACACCCAGCATGCTATTCACTGGAGAGTGCATGCTAATGGAACAAAATGTTTGCAGTGTGTTCTCCATGGTTTGTTTTTGTCCCGCCCTATGATTAAGGTGAAGTGTCACCGAAACGCGTCAGGGACTGTTAAATTAATTGAGAAAGGGTGCGCAATTTTTTGAATAAAAGTTCTGTTGAACTCTCTTCCGCAGGAGTGGCGTCCTTGAGCTCTGGGGCAACTTTGGAGGATGTTAATACGTGGCGGCCTCGGCCGCGGAGGATTGCACCGCCTGGCTCAATGATTTCAGGACTGCGGGGCTGTAATGGAATGGCAGCCCGATCGCAGCACGGAGGAGAAATTGATTTAAAACTGCACATCCTTTCTCGAGGCCCACTGGAGGGCTGTAAACATTGTGAGAACATTGGGGATGTTGTAACTTTGGACAAATACATGGACCCTACTGAGGGAAATATCGGCACTGCAACACCCAGCATGCTATTCACTGGAGAGTGCATGCTAATGGAACAAAATGTTTGCAGTGTGTTCTCCATGGTTTGTTTTTGTCCCGCCCTATGATTAAGGTGAAGTGTCACCGAAACGCGTCAGGGACTGTTAAATTAATTGAGAAAGGGTGCGCAATTTTTTGAATAAAAGTTCTGTTGAACTCTCTTCCGCAGGAGTGGCGTCCTTGAGCTCTGGGGCAACTTTGGAGGATGTTAATACGCGGCGGCCTCGGCCGCGGAGGATTGCACCGCCTGGCTCAATGATTTCAGGACTGCGGGGCTGTAATGGAATGGCAGCCCGATCGCAGCACGGAGGAGAAATTGATTTAAAACTGCACATCCTTTCTCGAGGCCCACTGGAGGGCTGTAAACATTGTGAGAACATTGGGGATGTTGTAACTTTGGACAAATACATGGACCCTACTGAGGGAAATATCGGCACTGCAACACCCAGCATGCTATTCACTGGAGAGTGCATGCTAATGGAACAAAATGTTTGCAGTGTGTTCTCCATGGTTTGTTTTTGTCCCGCCCTATGATTAAGGTGAAGTGTCACCGAAACGCGTCAGGGACTGTTAAATTAATTGAGAAAGGGTGCGCAATTTTTTGAATAAAAAGTTCTGTTGAACTCTCTTCCGCAGGAGTGGCGTCCTTGAGCTCTGGGGCAACTTTGGAGGATGTTAATACGCGGCGGCCTCGGCCGCGGAGGATTGCACCGCCTGGCTCAATGATTTCAGGACTGCGGGGCTGTAATGGAATGGCAGCCCGATCGCAGCACGGAGGAGAAATTGATTTAAAACTGCACATCCTTTCTCGAGGCCCACTGGAGGGCTGTAAACATTGTGAGAACATTGGGGATGTTGTAACTTTGGACAAATACATGGACCCTACTGAGGGAAATATCGGCACTGCAACACCCAGCATGCTATTCACTGGAGAGTGCATGCTAATGGAACAAAATGTTTGCAGTGTGTTCTCCATGGTTTGTTTTTGTCCCGCCCTATGATTAAGGTGAAGTGTCACCGAAACGCGTCAGGGACTGTTAAATTAATTGAGAAAGGGTGCGCAATTTTTTGAATAAAAGTTCTGTTGAACTCTCTTCCGCAGGAGTGGCGTCCTTGAGCTCTGGGGCAACTTTGGAGGATGTTAATACGCGGCGGCCTCGGCCGCGGAGGATTGCACCGCCTGGCTCAATGATTTCAGGACTGCGGGGCTGTAATGGAATGGCAGCCCGATCGCAGCACGGAAGAGAAATTGATTTAAAACTCCACATCCTTTCTCGAGGCCCACTGGAGGGCTGTAAACATTGTGAGAACATTGGGGATGTTGTAACTTTGGACAAATACATGAACCCTACTGAGGGAAATATCGGCACTGCAACACCCAGCATGCTATTCACTGGAGAGTGCATGCTAATGGAACAAAATGTTTGCAGTGTGTTCTCCATGGTTTGTTTTTGTCCCGCCCTATGATTAAGGTGAAGTGTCACCGAAACGCGTCAGGGACTGTTAAATTAATTGAGAAAGGGTGCGCAATTTTTTGAATAAAAAGTTCTGTTGAACTCTCTTCCGCAGGAGTGGCGTCCTTGAGCTCTGGGGCAACTTTGGAGGATGTTAATACGCGGCGGCCTCGGAGGATTGCACCGCCTGGCTCAATGATTTCAGGACTGCGGGCCTGTAATGGAATGGCAGCCCGATCGCAGCACGGAAGAGAAATTGATTTAAAACTGCACATCCTTTCTCGAGGCCCACTGGAGGGCTGTAAACATTGTGAGAACATTGGGGATGTTGTAACTTTGGACAAATACATGGACCCTACTGAGGGAAATATCGGCACTGCAACACCCAGCATGCTATTCACTGGAGAGTGCATGCTAATGGAACAATATGTTTGCAGTGTGTTCTCCATGGTTTGTTTTTGTCCCGCCCTATGATTAAGGTGAAGTGTCACCGAAACGCGTCAGGGACTGTTAAATTAATTGAGAAAGGTTGCGCAATTTTTTGAATAAAAGTTCTGTTGAACTCTCTTCCGCAGGAGTGGCGTCCTTGAGCTCTGGGGCAACTTTGGAGGATATATATATATATATATATATATATATATATATATATATATATATATATATATATATATATATATATATACACACACACATATATATGAAACCAAGATCCCAAGGCAGGACCACGCTGGGTCAGACACGGGCACAGACTCCGTAGCTGATGCAAGCAAAAAAGTTTATTGCATGTTCAAGTCAAAGATGACGCGTTTCGACCGCGGTCTTAATCACATAGCGCGTTACATGAAAAAACATGGTTTAAATAGAGCAGTGGGTTAGTGACTCCACCATTTCCATCATGACTATGCCTTGGTTGCAAAAACATTACGATATGTAGTAAAAGAACATGGTCATCAGCCGAAGACTAGACAATTAATATATATATGTATATAGTCTATAGTTAGGACCTAATTTCCATAGGAAAATCATTTTTTGATTTGCCAATATCTTTGGCGCCATTTGGCGCCGTTTATAGATCTATATCTGTATCCATAGCAAGATTTCAGAGAGCCACTGGTTGAGGCTCTTTACTAACTGATGTCCTGGGACCCTACCTGCTATAGGCTCTGAAAAACTGGGCCAAGTACTACCCTTTAGGCACTTGACTCTCATAGGTACTATGGGTAAAGCAGTCCAAGGCTTCGTAATGGAAAGGTAGGTGCAAGGTTTACTCAGGCAAAAGGCTTAAAATTCCCTGAACAACCCAATAAATCAATATCCAGCCAGATACTTACTGTTATGAAAAAATCTGTATTTATATACAACACACAAAGTGAAATACTGCACACCACAAATAATATACAGAGTCTTTGTAAGGCCAGCACTCTATCATTGCTTGGGTAAGATTCTGAGTACCACTTCCCTGTCTAAGGACTGTGGTTATTCCCCATGCATGTGAAGAAACAGTTGGGCTATGCACCATTAGTGAGTACAAGTCTTAGAAGTTCTACACAAGCTTTTTAAGAGTTAAAGTATCTCAGCTCCGAAGTGCGTCAGTGAGAGCAACGTCCCGCAGAGGCTCTGTGGCCCTGTAATCAGTGTTGCCCTCTCTCGTTGGAGCTGCGATTCGGAAGGCTCGGTGTGTTTCAGTGTCCCTGCAGCGACCAGAAGTCTGAATGCTGCGGGAGAGGCAACAGACGTCCATGGCACGCCTCCGGTCATGCAATAAATGTTCCTGAGTCTGGTGACGGGCCTCAGGTGCTTCTGGGTTTGGGTGGTTGAATTGATAATCTCCTTCCGCAGGTCACATCCTGCTATTCTTTACTGTCACATGTTGCTCCAAGGAGACCCTCTCTCTTCACCTTGGCCCCAGCTTGGCATAAGAGGATCTCAAACAGCGGCACAGATTACCACAGCTTCTGGGGGTGACAGCAATGCATGCAGCCATCTTGTGTCACAGCAATGCTCTAGGGCAATATGCCTTAATTTTCACCGGGGCTCCCACCTGGCATACAGGGATCTGAGCAGCACCACATAGCGTGATATATATATGTGAAAAAAACACATGTGGCTGCACTGAAAAAAGGACTTGCTCTTATAGAAATAACATGATATGTGTATACATATATATCTGTATATCTCTCTATAAATATATATATATATGTATGTACACATATATACATATCTATATATACACACACTATATATATATATATATATATATATATATATATATATATATATATATATATATATATATATATATATATATATATATATATATATATATATATATATATATATATATATGATGGACAGCACTTTGTGATAAAATAAACTCAAGTTTTTGGCACCAACAATTCAAGAGTCCGTACCTGTTCTGTGTGAGTAAACGGGACCAGGAGTGTTTGTTTGATATATATATATATATATATATATATATATATATATATATATATATATATATATATAGATATATATATTATCTACTGGCGGTCGCCAGTAGATAGTTATAGTTAGGACCTATTTTCCATAGGAAATCCGCGACATTCTATTTGAAATAACTCTCTTGCCGGTTGACGAATCTTCGCGAAATTTTCAAACTTTATGGCCCGCTCCGGTCCGCTCCTACTCTGAAAGTCTCGGGGTGATTCGTCAAGCGGGGGCCGAGAAAAAGAGGGTCCCAAAACGTGTTTTCCCCATTCATTTTCCCATAGGAAACTTTAGACACGGCTACAGCTCGAACTGCTAAACGGAATTACACCAAATTTGGCAAAGAGGTAGTTCTTGGTTCAGAAAGAACCCTTTTTGTTAAATGGTGTAAATCCGTTCAGTAGTTCCTGAGAAAATCAAAAGGAAAATCACATATATATCTATGGCCGCGTTGGATTCGCGCACCCTCCCGATCACGAGCTGTCTGCTAATTGGCTGTCAACACTCCAAACCAGGAAGTGTTGGCAGCCATCTTGTTCCTCGGTAGAACCGAGGAACAAGAAAGCAGTAAAAAAGTGCGCAAACGCACAAAGGGGGCAGGGTAGAAACACCCTGACCCCCTAGGTCTGCTCAGGGGTCCCACAAGGACCCCCTGGGTAGAAAAAAGCATTTTTTTTTTAAAAAAAAAAATCGGCAGGATGCGCTCAGGGAGCGCGGATCCTGCCGAAAAAAAAAAAATCGAAGCGCGGTCTCCCGCACTTCGATGTTAATTTGCCCCCGGGTGGGCCAAGTCCCGGGGGCATGGTGGGGGGGTTTAAATTTAATGTGGGGGCCTCTAAGGCCCCCCAAGCCCCGGGGACCGCCACCCCCGGGGCTTAAGTAAATAATGGTGCGGGAGGGCTCTTTGCCCTCCCGCAGCCCCGGGGACCGCCACCCCCGGGGCTTCTTTTTTTAAAAAATTTTGACCTGTGTGGGGGGCTCCAGCCCCCCACACGCCCCGGGACCGCCACCTCCCGGGGCACTAAACATTTGAATATGGGGGTCCGTTACGGACCCCCAAAGCCCCGGGGACCACCACCTCCCCGGGGCTGTGAAATAGTTGGGAGGGGGGCCGCGCGGCCCCCCTCCCGGAGCCCTTGATGGCCCTGGGGACCGCCACCCCCCAGGGCCGGCTCCTGCAGTGTCCCGGGGTGCCTACCCCCGGGACACTGCTGTTTGCAATGACAGGACGGGAGCCTCGCGGCTCCCGTCCTGTCATTGCAAACTTGCTTTGGATATTGGAAGAGAGAGCAGGAAACCTGCTCTCGCTTCCAATATCCAAAGCTGATTGCTTTCACACGGGGAGCAGCATGTTAGCTGCTCCCCATGTGGAAAGCAATGCCGGCTCCCAAGGGACGCGGGGAGCCGGCGGGACTGTGGGGGATTGGGGACCCCCCCACAGTCCCCAACCAGAGGCCAGGCCCCGGGGGATGGGGTCCCCGGGGCCATAAGTGGCCAGGGAGGGGGGCCACGCAGCCCCCCTCCCCAAATTATAAAAAATAAAAAAGGGCAAGGCCGGCCGCGGGGGATGGGGTCCCCGGGGCCTTAAATGGCCTGAGGAGGGGGGCCACACAGCCCCCCTCCAAATAAAAAAATAAAAAAATTGAGGGCATGCCCCGGGGGATGGGGTCCCCGGGGCCAATACAGGCCCAGGGAAGGGGGGGCCACTCGGCCCCCTTCCCGTTTTTTTTTTTTATTTAAAAAAAAAAATAAAATGCTCAGGCCCCGGGGGATGGGGTCCCCGGGGCCAAAAGTGGCCAAGGGAAGGGGGCCACGCAGCCCCCTCCCATTAAAAAAAACAAGAAAAAAAAAAACGACCGGCATCGTGCCGGAGGCCCCGCCCCCTCCCTGCAGTACTCTGCAAACGCGCCCCTGGCGCGTTTTAAGAAGGGAAGTAATTCCCCTTGAATACTGGGGGTCCCTGGGGCCAACTAGCCCACCAGGAACCTCCAGTATGCACCAGGGGCTGCGTTGCAGAGAGGTGTACAGAGGCCACGCCCCTTTTACACCTCTCTGCAAAGCAGCTCTGTGGCGCTTTTTAGAAGTACATGGTGGGCTAGTTGGACTCCAGGGACCCTCAGGATTCAAGGGGACTTAATCCCCCAACTTAAAACGCGCCACGGGCGCGTTTGCACAGTGGTGAAGGGAGGGGCGGGGCTTCAGGTGACATGTGTGCAAACAGGCCCCGTGGCGCGTTTTAAGATGGGGAATTAAATCCCCTTCAATCCTGAGGGTCCCTGGGGCCAACTAGCCCACCATGTACTTCTAAAAAGCGCCACAGAGCTGCGTTGCAGAGAGGTGTAAAAAGGGGCGTGGCCTCTGTACACGTCTCTGCAACGCAGCCCCCTGGCGCATACTGGAGGTTCCTGGTGGGCTAGTTGGCCCCCAGGGACCCTCATGATTCAAGGGAACTTAATCCCCCAACTTAAAACGCGCCACGGGGCGCGTTTGCACAGATGTCACCTCAGGCCCCGCCCCCTCCCTTCACCATTGTGCAAATATTCCTCTAAAATCAGCCGAAATACGAATTCCGATTTACTCACCTGTTATCAGGAGAGACCTCAGTGCTGCATCTTTCAGCCCAGTACTGATCCTGAAAAGTAATTTTAACCGTACTTACCAGTAACTTGAATTTCCTTCCATAGGATATCATTGCCTGCTTTTTGCTGAAAAAGTTTCTAAGTGTCGATTTTTGAAACATACAAATATTCATAAAATCAGCCGAAATACGAATTCGATTTACTCACCTGTTATCAGGAGAGACCTCAGTGCTGCATCTTTCAGCCCAGTACTGATCCTGAAAAGTAATTTTAACCGTACTTACCAGTAACTTGAATTTCCTTCCATAGGATATCATTGCCTGCTTTTTGCTGAAAAAGTTTCTAAGTGTCGATTTTTGAAACATACAAATATTCCTCTAAAATCGGCCGAAATACGAATTCCGATTTACTCACCTGTTATCAGGAGAGACCTCAGTGCTGCATCTTTCAGCCCAGTACTGATCCTGAAAAGTAATTTTAACCGTACTTACCAGCAACTTGAATTTCCTTCCATAGGATATCATTGACTGGTTTCACTTGGAAATTCTTCTAAGTGTGGAGTTTTGGAACTTTATAATATTCCTCTAAAATCAGCCGAACTACGAATTCCGATTTACTCACCTGTTATCATGAGAGACCTCAGTGCTGCATCTTTCAGCCCAGTACTGATCCTGAAAAGTAAATTTAACCGTACTTGCCAGTAACTTGAATTTCCTTCCATAGGCTAACATTGACTGGTTTCACTTAGAAATTCTTCTGTGTGGAGTTTTGGAACTTTATAATATTCCTCTAAAATCAACCGAACTACGAATTCCGATTTACTCACCTGTTATCAGGAGAGAACCCAGTGCTGCTTCTTTTAGCCCAGCACTGACCCTGAAAAGTAATTCTAACCGTACTTACCAGTAACTTATATTTCCTTCCATAGGAATCCATTGTCTGGTTTTCAGCAGAAAAGTTTCAAAGTGTCAATTTTCACAAATTACAAATATTCCTTAAAAATCGCCTGTATGACTTAAACGCATTCTTTCAACTGTTTACAGGAGATGCACCAGTGCTGGATCCAGGATCCAACACTGAGTAAGAAAAAGTAACGATAACACTACTTACCTGCTAAGTGAATTTCCTCCCATAGGATAACATTGGTGATTCTATGTGAAAAAGTTTCTAAGTGTCAACTTTTAAAATACAATAATATTCCTTAAAAATCACTACTGTAACCAAAACGCTTTTACTCAACTGTTTACAGGAGATGTCCCAGGACTGAATCTAGGATCCAGTCCTGTGGTTAGAAAAGTAATCCATAAAGTAACTAATTGCATTTAACTAGAAATTCACATTGAGCTCAATGTTGCATTGTGTTTGAAATTGTGTTGCCCATTGCAACAACTGTAACTACTGTACTTAAAACTCTATTGCCTATTTGAAAACTATTTAAACTAAAGTAATTCATTCTGAGAAAGTATATTTTGTAATGTAATGTATAATGTAATTACAATGTAATTTAATAAATAAAATATATAAAAATAAATAGTTTTAAAAAATGTAGTAAATCAGTATCAAAAAAATAAATATAACAATTAATACATTTAAAAATTGTCATTTACAAAACCTTTGAAATTCACTGAAAAAACCATAGGTTTTAGGGCGTTATAGTTAGAAATTAGCATTTAAAAACCTTTGAAATTCACTGAAAAAACCATAGGTTTCAGGTACGTTATAGTTAGAAATCAGCATTTAAAAAACCTTTGAAATTCACTGAAAAAAACCATAGGTTTCAGACATGTTATAGTTAGAAATTAGCATTTAAAAAACCTTTGAAATTCACTGAAAAAACCATAGGTTTTAGGGACAGTTATAGTTAGTTGGACATTTCACTCGTACAAAACCCGTGAAATTCCCCTGTTATAGTTAGTTCAGCTAACTATAACTCGCGCCCCGTAATGCACTGCTGAAGACGTCACATATTACATCACTCATGACATGGTCAGTGACATCACTGATGACATCACTGATGACATCTCAAATGACATCACTGATGACATCATCCACGTGATAATCTGATGCACCTCCTCACACCCTAATATAACCTTTGATACACCCAATCTAAATTACAGACTGCCATTCGCAAAACCATAGACACTCCAACACCAATAACTACATACCCACTCACTGATTCTTAGGTCTACACACACACATCCACTCACTCACCCGTACAGTCACTCATACTTATGGTCACTCAGTACAGGACTATCATATGCACTCTTACTCCTATATAGACACTCAAACACCGCCACTCATCCATAGAGGTACTCACACACCTAGTCAGTCATGCAAATAATTAAACACACTGCCATTTACTCACCTATACAGTTATACACACACCAGCTCACTTAATCATACAAATACTACCACATTGTTACGCTCTTATACAATCACTGATACAAGCACACACTCATCCATACAGCCACTATCACAATCACTCACTCTACGCTATAGCTATTTATATACTCCAACACACATATATACTGCCTTTCACATATGTAGTTACTCACACATGTACCACTGGGACATACATTCACTCACCAACACACTCTTACACACACTTACCCACCCATACAGTCTATCACAGATGCACTCTTGAAACCATCCACCCAGTGAATCACCCACTCACACATCTATGCACAGAGTCGCACACACCCCTCCCACACAAACACTCAGGCACCCATACAGATACTCAGACAACCATTCAATAACTCATATAGACACTCATGTAGCTATTCACAAACACATGCAGCCACTTACACAGCAACAGACAGACGGATACAGACATTCACCCAGTTTAGTCACTAACCCATGCATTCAGTAAGATACGTTAAATCACTCACTTATAGAGTCAGTCACGCACCTACTAAATCATCCATACAGACACTTATACACCCACTCATTCTTCAATACGTCTTTTCCTATATATATTAAAAATATTTAAACTTTACAGAAACACACAGTCACTGCATGATGTCATGAGTGATGTCATTTGAGATGTCATCAGTGATGTCATCAGTGATGTCACTGACCATGTCATGAGTGATGTAATATGTGATGTCATCAGCAGTGCATTGTGGGGCGCGAGTTATAGTTAGCTGAACTAACTATAACAGGGGAATTTCACGGGTTTTGTACGAGTGAAATGTCCAACTAACTATAACTGTCCATAAAACCTATGGTTTTTTCAGTGAATATATATATATATATATATATATATATATATATATATATATATACATATATATATATATATATATATATATATATATACGTATTATATATATCTATATAGATATATATATATATGTGTGCAGACACACATGGTTCTGGAGTTTCAGGGCAGGTCCAGCGGTGGTCTAAGCAGGGCTCCGGTAGCCTTAAATATCTACTCACACTCTCCTCCAAGTAATAAAGTCTCACTCAGACACTCCTGTTGCTGAAAAGAACGATTTATTTCAAATTGGCTTCCCCGACGCATTCCCGCCATAGCCTTTCTCATGGGTCGTGGGTGGAAGCTTACACATATAGTGATATAGTATACAGTATCAGATGTAAAGAAGGATTGTGCGTAAACTTGAATCAAGGTTTATTCCAGACTTTGATGCAAAGGCATCATTTGGGTTTAATTCTGATGAAGAAATGGCTGCCCATCTGGGTTAACTCATTATTTATGTCATGTATTTTACTTCTGCTTTTCTTGTTTCATGTGTGTTTGTGGATTTAACCTGTCTTTAAATAACTTTTTCTATTTTTCTTCACTTAGGTATCTGCACAATACCAGAGATAAGCATAGTTAGATTATGCTCTTTGTGGCGACCCACCAGGATACTCCCACAATTTGAGAACTCAGACTGCACTCACTTGATCTGGATTTCCAGCAACTCTTCAAGATGCACTTTTTGAGACATTGGGCTTTGAGCACTAGTTCTTGATTTTTTTCAGCGAGTATTTTAGATGAACTTTCATTATAATTGGGATATTTTCTTGGCTTATGCTGTTTTGTTACTAGTTTTTACTTAGTATTACTTTGTATTTCTTCATAATTATTATTTACTAGTAGAGACAATCACAGTAAGACCTGATATTTTAGGTCTCGCGACTTGGGCTGGATTTGGAGTAATTGAGTGATGACCTGTCTCGCCCATTTTACAGTCGGGATGATTTGTTGAAACTACTATACACATTGCATGTGCGAGTATTAGCTTATTTATGTTTTGCCCACTTGGGCTGGAAAATACGAATTTGTGCAAATGTTTTTGACCACCATGTGTGTCTCTTAACGACACTACAATGACCAGCATGCCAGGATGTGGCCGGAACGGCTTGAGACGCATTATGGAGCTTCTCGCTATTGTTCTATCATGCCGATTTCCGCCCTGGGGACCGAATCCCCCAGGGTCCAGCCTTTCAATGCTGGGTGCCCTGGAGCACACCCAGGGCACCCAGTCTCCAACATTTGGGACCACCGGAGCAGCCTTAAATCCCCTGCGGTCCCTGCCTGCTTCCCTCCTCCAGCGGGAGCCAGCATGCTCCCTCACATAGGGAGCAGCAAAAAATGATGCTCACTGCCTGTGAGAGCAATCCTTTCATCTGTTTTCCTGTCTTCTTGACAGCAGGCAGGAAAAACAGATGAAAACTCAATGCCCAGCGAGCGGGAGCAATTTTCTTGCTCCCGCCCACTGGGAGTGGAGTTACTGTTTGCTTTTGATTAGCAAGAGCTGTCAAAGCTCCCACCAAGAAAGAGCAAACAGCTATGCCACTGAGGTGGGCATCCCGGGACATAGGGAGTCAGCCCTGGGGGTTGGCAGTCCCCACGGCCTTTAGTTGCTCCAGGAGGTGGGCCGGCCACAGGGAGATGGTGATCCCCAGGGCCGTAAATAGCCGAAGAGGGGGGGCCCCTCTCCCACTTTGCATTTGGCCATGCCCCGGGGAGGTGGTGGGCCCCAGGTCTAAATGCCGCCCACTCCCTTTTTTCAGTTCTTTTGTGACCCAGGGAGATGGCGGTCCCTGGGGCAATTAAAAAGTATTTTTAAATTCACAAGACCCTGGGATGTGGTGGTCCCCGGGTTCTTTAAAGGCCTGAGGAAGGTGGCCACGCGCCCCTCTCCTATTTTAAAAATAAACCCTGAGGAGGTGGTGGTCCCTGGGGGTAAAACTCCCCTTGCAGAGGGGCACTGCATGTGCTTTCCTCCAATTTTTACCATTTAAAGTTTGCCCCCAGGACCTGGCTCACCCAGGGGCTGAAAAAAGAACAATCACAGGAGACCATGCTTGTTTTTTAAATTATTTTTTTGCATTAAATCTGCCTCAATTTTTGCTGCGACCATTTTCAAAAAATGCTTTTTGGCCCTGGCGGGGACCCCAGCAACAGGCCTAGGGGGTCAGGGTATTCCTACCCTGTCTCCTTCTCCTTTTTTCAGCTTTTTGTTTGGGACTCAGTTGAGACCGAGTGCCAAAATGGCTGCCAACCCCCCCCCCTACCCCCAGCGCCTTGAGACCCTTACGGGTGAGTAGTCGCACTTAACAAACGCCTGATTGATTGATTGATAGATGGTTGAAGTGTTGGCAGCCAATCAGATTTCTGCACGAGATTTGGTTTTCCTTTTAAGTCTCCAAAACTACTGAAGGGATTTACACCAAATCACAAAAAGGTCACTTTCTGGACCAAGATCTACCTTTCCACCAAATTTGGTGTAATCCGTTCAGTGTTTCGGGCTGTAGTTGTGTCTAAAATCTCTATGGGAATTGACAAGGGAAACACACTTTTTTGGGCCCCCACTTTTTCTTGGCCTCCACTTGACAAATCACCCTGAAATCTTTTATGCACAAATAAAATCAGGAAGTCACTTTTTGGGGAAAATTTGCCAAGGGTATAAGTAAGTAAAAACAAAAAAAGCTTTTCCTGTGGAAACTATGGACCTCATTGCGATGGCGGTGAGACCGCCACAGACAGCCCATCAGTGGTGGTCCCACCGCCATCCATAGAAGCGGACCATCAGGCGGTTGGAGGCATCGGTCGTACAAACAGACTGCTGCTTTTCTGACAGGCTCAAGCAGCCTGTCGGGGCAACAGTCGATCCACTTCTCTACAACAGAGGCGGTGCCTGTTCAGGCGCTGCTGTTGGGATTCTAATGTCCGTTTCCCTCGGCCTGTACATGGTGGTCCAACTGCCATGTACAGGCAGATGGAAATGGGGATTTGGGGGCCCCTAGAAGGACCCCATCTCCCGTTAACCCTTGCTATGGGGCTTGGGGGGCACATGTGGTGCCCCCCCAACATCCATGGACCCTGTGCCAGGCACCTCATGGTGCCTGGATGTTTAAAACATGCCTATTTTGAGTGTGTCTTGTGCTACAGCCCTTTTCCGGGCAGCTGCACAAGCTGCATTAGAAAATGGTATGTTTGGCAGTCGGATCGCACTTTGGTGGGTGGAAACGACGACTACATGTCGGCCAGTATCTATCCCGCCATGATGGCAGTTGGACGCTCATCCGACCGCCATCATAATAAGGCTCAAAGTCCTAACTATAATTATCTACTGGCGACCGCCAGTAGGTTTTTATAGATATGTGTGTACATATATATGTATATATATCAAAAAGGAACTGGCCCATGGGGTAAAGTCCAGGTAAACTCGCACTCCTCAGTTTTGTATTTCACAAGAGATATTTATTGGCAACGCGTTTCACCCTCACTCGGGCCTCGTCATGGCCATATGAAAAAAACACAGTACCCCATCGCCTTTAAAAACAACAGGTTGGGCAATCCAATTGACATAGAAAATATATTCCATCATATATTTTCAGGTTTCCAATGCAGTGATGAAACTGACATAGTACACATATCAATGACATAACATCATATTTAAATTGAAACAGATTAAACATAAACAATAAGAAAATAAGTTAAATAAATACAGTCTCAGAACCAGCCAAGTGGCTAAAGGCCAGTCACTAATAATTTCTAAATAGTATCACAATTAACAACAAATTTGTTGTATTATTACTGCAAACTTCAATTGCCAAGTGGTAAAATATACATCACTGTGCATCCTGTAGACAAATTCCTTTTATGTATTCAGATCATGTATGAAAACATGTCCATTGAGAGATCATAAAAGTAGGGACCTATAACCTCATCAATATAGCACACAGTGGCAGACGGTAAATTTAGGAGGGAGGGGGGCGGACGGGACACACTCACACATACACACTAACAGACATGCATTCACATGCACACACACACACACAAACACATCCATTCACAACACTCATTACCAAACATTCATACATACACGCATGCACCAAACATTAATTTTTAAAAAACACACACACCTACCTGCAGCTCTGTCTCAGAGGTCCCAGGAGGCTTGGGGCGGCTGCCTTCCCTTGTTGGCAGACCTTAGGGAAGGCAGCAGTCCCAACGTCATCACAGAGTGGGATATGTTTAGTGAGACTGCTGGCCCCACCCCACTCTGTGATGGAGTGACACTAATTGACACTCGGCCCTGGGTGCTTCAGGGCTTAAAACTGAAGCACCTAGGTGGGAGGCAATCAGTGATGCTACCCCTCGTCACAGAAGGGAGGGCCTCAGGGACCTTTGCTGAGCTGAGGAGGTCAAGCCCACAGGAGCTGTGACTTCCTCAGCCCAGCAAAGTTCAGCTCAGGCAACCAGGAACCTGCACATTTAGCGAAAGTCTGGCTCCTGGCTGCCTGACCAGAAAATGAACAGCGTCTGTCAGGCTGCCCTGTGTTCAGCCTGACTGACACTGTTCATGAGGGGCAAAAGGTGGGGGGGTGTGGCCCCTCAGCCCCAATGGACCGTCCGTGGCTGATAGCACATCAACCACAATAACACGTGTTCACATAATAAATTTCATCTCATATCCACTGCATGATAATGAAAAACACATACATGTGTTCTCATTCAATGTTAAGAGACAGATATATAGGTGCTACTTAAATCATACAGTGAAAAAAAATATATTGAAAATAATAAAAAATAATAAAAATGAAAGCTAAATTAAAGAATCCAGGGAAATAATTCATTTCCAAAAAGGTGGCATCCGAAGATCTTAAGACATCACTGAACAGACCGGACAATAAAGCAACAGACAAATGCATAAATGTGGTAGCATTAGACAAAGTAAGAGGTAACAAGAGGAAGGATATATGAGAAATATATATGGCACTCATCCTATATCTGATCAGTCGATGTGTACAAAAAGTTCCTCGTCCTCATTGAGGCCTCCCGGGGATTTACTCCCAAGCTGGATAATATACTCTAACTCCAGTAGTCTGAGTTTCCTCTCTCTGTCTCCACCACGGCCATTTTGCAGAATCCTGTCAATGCCACAATAGAATAATAGATCAGCATTTTGGTCATGAAATTTGGCCCAATGTCTTGCTGCTGGGTAGTTTGTGTCACAGTTCTTGATCGCTCTGTAGTGCTCCAAGACCCTCTTCTTTACAGCAGATTTTACAGCCTTCTTTAGGGCAGATAGTACTCCCCACATATTTATATTCACATGGACATTGCAGTACATATTCCACATGTGATGAATTTGTTGATGTGTCTTGTGTGCCCAGTGGGTAATGTATACCCTTTCCAGTTCTTGCTACCCCGGCACACCTTGCAGCGGCCACATTTGTGGAAGCCCGACTGTTTTTGTAACCAGCCCCTTCTGTTAGTATCAATGTGGCTATGTACCAGATAGTCTCTCAAGGATTTTGATTTACTTTAAGTTACCAACGGATGTGGTGGCATGACTTTCCCAATAATAGGATCTGATTTTACCAGGTGCCAATGTGTGTTGAGGATTTTTCTAAAGGCCCTTGATTCACTGTTAAATGTAGTGATAAGCCTAACCACATTTGGGTCCTGCGGCCCCCTCTTCTTTTGCATTAGAAGGTGCGCTCTAGAAGAACTGGCAGCCTTCCCGCTAGCCTCATTCAAAATCTAGTAAGGGTACCCTATGGCTCTAAACCTGGACATCATCCTGCCTTCCTCTTCCTTAAGACTTGATGGAGTGCTGCATGCCCGTTTCGCCCTCAGATGCTCACCATATGGAATACTCCACTTCAATATTTGTGGGTGGCTCTTAGCTAACCCTGGGCGTAGTTCGCGGAGTTTTGCTACGCGGAACTCTGCGAAGTTACAAAAAACTCTGCGAAGTTCCGCGAGTAGCGGAGTGCAGTGCAAACTGCAGGTGGTGCTGGTATTCCTGCCGCTCGGGTAGAAATTCTACCCGAGCTGCAGCTCGCGCTCGCGAACTTACTGTTCGCGATCGCGAACTTACTGTTTGCGATCGCGAGCGGGGAAAAAACCCTGCTGCGCATAGAGAAGTGGAGTTTTCTGCACTCCGCGAGCTCCGCAGAGTGCGAAGTGCAGAAAACTCCGCAAACTCCGCGAACGGAGCGAAGTTCACCGCCCAGGCCTACTCTTAGCATGGAGAATTCTGTTACCAGATGTTTCTTTGCAATACAACCTGGTGTGTGTGTTCCTATCTACCACTGTGATTGAAACATCCAAAAAGTCAATTTGAGTCTTGTCAATTTTGTGTGTGGAAGCCAAATTCAAAGTATTTTGGGAAATGTGTATTAGAAAACCAAGAAGTGTATCTTCAGGGCCTTCCCACACCACAAACAGATCATCTATGTACCGGGTCCAGAAAATGATATGATTCTTGTCTGTCCATACATGTTGCTCCTCCCACCATCCCATAAAAAGGAGCTTGGAGCAAAACAGCTTCCCATGGCAGTCCCCATGAGCTGACGGTGCCACTCTTCCTTAAACATGAAGAAATTATTTTCTAGCCAAAAACATAACATTTCTAATAACATCATAGAGTGGTCATATCTGTTTAACGGTTTGTCTCCAAAGAAATGTTTCCATGCCTGTTTACCTAAATCATAAGCAATACATGTATACAAATAAACCACATCTAATGTCACAAATATGTACCTGGCCTGCCATGGTATTTCAGAAATTTTAGTAATTAAATCAGTACTGTCCCTCCAGTATGATGGTAGGGCAAGTACGTAAGGGAAAAGGGAAAAATCAAGGTAGCTGTCTGTTCTAGGAGACTGTCGTTGGCAGAAAATATTAATCTCCCTGGAGGATCCGTCTTATTCTTGTGGACCTTGGGCAACATGTAAAAGCACGGGGGTACAGGTTTCTTTATCAGTAAGAACTGATATTCTTCCACAGTTAGTAGTTCTCTAGCCTTCCATTCATGTAGCCTGTCATAAAATTTCCTTATCGAGGTGTTATACGAGGGCATTAACACACACAAACACACACACACACACACATATATATTTATCTTGTACTATTGCTAGTGATGTAATGCCTCTTCAAAAGTACAAATATACAAATTTAAAAAAATTAGGCACTCACCTAACCCCACCACATGCATGCCATGCTAGTAAGTGGGAATGGGGATACCTAAACAAAAAGGAAAATAGTCAAAAACAGGGAGCAAAAAAAAAAATAAACACAGAGTAGCATTCAGACAGTAACAAAAAGTGAAAAAAGCTCAAAAGAAAGGTGAGGTGTACCAAAGTGGGGAGGATGGGCCCTAGGGAGCTGGGAACACGAGGGATAGCTAGACAGAAACAGGCCTTGCAATGCTGTGTAGCGCAGATTGCCACTGATGTTATTTTTGGATGCAAAATAGATCTCTGGCATAATTTTTTGACGGTAAGTGCCAGAGATTCAATTCGAGTACTTACATCAAATTTTGTGTATTTTATTTCCAATTTCGCATAATTAAACAAAAGGCAATAGGGGGGTGTGGTTTGACGCCGAGAGAGATGGCGACTGGCTGACGCCGCTCCGGAGTTCGACCCGAGGAATTTCATGCTGACGGGCCTCGGTAGCGCCCGGTCACCTCTACAAACCTCAGGACTTTACTCTTGACGACCTCTGGAGTACTCTGACTCCTCCTGCAGCCGTGGTAAGCCCGAATGACGCTTCCTCTTTTCAAAATGCGTGGCGCGTCTCCGTGACTGGATTCGCGGCCGCCATTTTGCATCTCTAACGCGTTTAATGCGTTGGCGGCACCGCTGCTCTTTTTCTCTATCAGAAACATGCTGGAACACTAATTAGTCATTTTATGGGCTTTGTTTCACCAATTAGCATTGCCATGCTGCCTTCCTCTACAAATATTATCGTTTCTTCTGGATTTTGCAGTATTTTTGACACTTCTTGATGTTTTTCAATTCTCTTCATGTGACCACTCCTTATAACATTGTGGGAACCCTGCTAATATTATAATTGTGCAAGAGTGGATATTCCTCTGCAACTTTGGCAGTTTGTGCTTTCCCCATCTCTACAGTTCAAATAACACCGTCTCTTGTGGGACTGTTTCACAAATTTTATACAGCGAATCAACTTCCCTTGCTATATAACACATGTCTATGGGGAGAATCAAGTCCGGTAGAGGTGCAACTTTATCGTCCATCCCATCTCCACATCCTAAATCCATGACAATACTTACCTTGAACCCTTTTTCAGTCTTGCAAACCGATATGGAGGAGTCAGGACAAGTCGCACCTTCCCATTATACAGATACAGCGACCACTTCACCCATGTTTACTCCTCCTCTTTCACATCCGTCCACAACAAATGGGAAAAATGTCTCTAAAATATCCTCCTCTTCTACATTATCAACTACTAAGAGAATTAAAAAGGACCCTCCTTCACCAACCATTTCTCCACCACCAGCCTCCTTAGAACTGCTTCTGGATGAAATCCGAGCTCTTAAGCCTTACATGGAGGAAACAAACTTACGTCTACAAGGCCTCGAAGATAAATGGTCTACTCTGGATAATAAAATGAATTCAATGGAACATCAAATGGAATCTTTACAAACATCCTCTCAGCAAATACAACCTATGAAAGCAGAAATCTTACAACTACAGAAGCAAGTGGAAAATCTTGAAAACCGAAATAGACGTAACAATCTGCATATTTATGGCCTGGCTAAGGGTTTGGAAGGAACCAATCCCATTTCTTTTTTTCAGTTTTTTTTACCGCAGATTCTCCAATTTCCAGAAACCCCAACGTTAAACATACAAAGTGCACACAGACTTGGTCGCTCTCCTCCAAAATCCATCTGTCCAACGTAACCCAAGAAGCATCATATTATACTTCTTGGAATACACGGATTTGTTAAAAGTCCTACAGGCTGTTAAGATCAAACGTCGTATATCATGGCAGGGTTCCCAATTAGTCTTCTCACAAGACTACGCAAAAGTCACGACAGACAAGCGGAAAGGTTTCTTAGCCATGCGTCCAGCTCTACATAACTTGAACGCTAGATTTGGTCTACTCCATCCATGTCTTTTTAGTCTTAAAAGAACAAAACTACAACTTATGAAGATCCAGCCTTGCTTTAACAATTTCTTGATAGTTGTAGAGAGGATCCCATGGAATGCGCAAGATCATTTTCTATTTGAATATTTTTCTTTCAAACTAATGATAATTGTAATTTTACACTGTCTCCATGATGCATTTTGACTGATTGGTTTCTTTTCCTTATGTTTCCCTTCCACCAGGTACCGTCTTTTTTCCCCTGATCCACCCAGTGTTGTATAATCCACTTGAACTGATGCCCTCCTCGTGGTCTTCCCTGGAGTTTCGTGGCTGGCTGTTCATCTCCCCTCTATGGCCTTAGCACCCTCCACCTATGTTTGAGTCTTTGGTATGTTTTATTGTTCTTTCTACCCTTTCTCTGTACCTTCTCTCCTTTATTTTCTTAAATCCTTTATTTTTCTTGTTCCCCTCTCCTTCTCTTCTTTGTTCTTTCTATTTCAATATTTTCCATTTCATATCTTGCTTCTTTGCTGTTGGAGTGCTTGTTTTTCAATTTTCTAAATATTACAAGCTCTTTATTGTATCCCTGTTTTGCTGTAATGTTCTAAAAAATGTTTTATCCTTATTCTATATAGTTGATTAATGACATTACGTATTATTTCTTGGAATGTTAAAGGTTTGGGTACGCCTATTAAACGACAAAGAGTTCTTACCCATTTATCTAATCTTAAATCAGATATTTTGTTTTTACAAGAATCCCACCTAGTTGCTTCAGAAGTTCTCAAACTCAAGCAACAATGGGTGGGAAATGTCTTTTCTTCCACAGGTACTAGCAAAAGGAATGGGACTGTGATTCTCTGTCATACGAAACTTAAAGTATCCCTTCTCTCTCAAGATTCGGATGACGAAGGGTGTTGGTTAATTTTTCACCTTAAAGTTAATGATATACCTATTACTTTGTTTAATTTATATGCTCCTACTAAACCTGATAGTAATTTTTGGCCACACATTTCTACTCTTTTGATGTCTATTTCTACACCATATGTTGTTTTTGGGGGTGATTGTAACTTAATTATTGATCCATACATTGACCGTACATCCAAAACACCCTTCATTTCTTCTCTAATGCATCAACACTTTACCACCCTGATTTCCCATAGGTCTCTTGTTGACTCCTGGAGATTCTGCAATCCACAACTACGCAAATACACCTTTTTCTCCCCTACTCACCTTTCACAATCACGCATAGACTATTTATTTGTTTTCAAAGCACTAACACCATCTATACTACAAGCAGATATTGGTTCCATATTGATCTCGGACCATGCTCCTGTAATATTGGACTTAGAGTTACTTCCGGTTAGGGTTACCAGCAAAAGAGGGCGTTTCAATACTTCTTTGTTGGCTGATCAAGCTTTCACTTCTTCTTTTGAAGACTTCATCACTGATTTCTTTAAACGTCCTTCTCGCTTGTTTGGGACGCCTTTAAAGCTTCCTCCAGAGACTTTGTTATCTCATATGTTGCTAAAAAGAAACACCAAAACTCCCAAAGAGCAAATGCCATCCTTAAATCTATTAAATTACTAGAGTCACTTCATACAGTAACTAACACTAAATTCGATCTTAATAATCTCATTAAAGAGAAATTTAAATATAATAAGTTATCCATGGAAAATGCTTCTGCTTATCTCCTCCGAGGTAGTGCTCGTTATTATGGCGGCCAGAACAAATCCGGCAAACTCCTTGCCTCGTATCTTAAGATCAAGAAAAACCATAATAATATTGATTATGTTTTAAACTCCAATTCCTCTCCAGCATCTAAAAATCTGGAGATTTTGGAAGAGTTAAAAAAATACTATACCTCTCTTTAGATCCCTGAAAGTGTTCCAGACTCTATGGACATACAAAATTACCTCGCCTCGATACAAAAACAGTTTTCCACAGATATTGATTTCTTGCCATTGGAACGTGATATTTCTATAAAAGATATTTCTCATGCATTAAAACTTCTCAAAACTGGGAAGGCACCTGGTCCAGATGGATTCCCTATCGAGTTTTACTCCCATTTCTCCAAATCTCTTCTTCCTTATCTCCTCTCTTTATTTTCATAATTTATATCCTCTAATGCTTCCAGTGGTACCTTTCAAGACGCACTTATCTGCTTTATCCCTAAAGAAGGGAGAGACCCTCATCTTTGTAAAAACTATAGGCCAATATCATTAGTTAACACTGATTATAAACTATTTGCCAAAATTCTTGCTCTTCGTCTAGAACCCGTTTTACAGTCCATTATTTGTAAAGAACAATCTGGCTTCATTAAGGGACAAAATATTTCTGATAATACCAGAACTTTCTTTAATATTTTACACAAATCAAATAAATACCCTCATTCACTTGCAGCCATTTCTCTGGATGCAGAAAAAGCTTTTGACCGTATGGATTGGTCATTCATTTTCCACACTTTATCCTGGTTTGGCTTTGGACCTAAGTTTATTTCTTATATTTCCCTATTATATACTTTACCCAAAGCTTCCATTTTTGCCAATGGCTCCATTTCTAACTCCTTTACCTTACAGAGAGGTGTCCACCAAGGTTGTCCCCTCTCCACACTTCTATTTATTCTTGCTCTAGAACCCTTTCTTGCTAAAATTAAACAAATTCCTAAAATATATAGCTTTCAACACAATAAAATTCATGTTAAAATGAGTGTTTATGCAGACGATATTCTGCTATATATGTCTAAACCAGAACAATCTATCCCAGCTTTCACTGCTGAGGTCAATGCTTTCTCTTTAATCTGTGGTTATAAACTTAATCATGATAAATGTGAAGTTCTCCCTCTTAATATTTTATGTTTCAAGCAAGATTTTGCTTCTACTAACCTCTCATGGAATTCCCAAAAGATTAAATATTTAGGTCTTTGGTTTGCCCCCTCTATCAAACAAACTTTATCCCTAAACATGACTCATGTCCTCTCCACATTATCAACATCTATTTCTAAATGGCATCTCCTATATCTATCTTGGTGGGGCAGACTTGACACTATCAAGATGATGCTTGCTCATGTTATTTTTTATATGATCTCTACTATTCCCCTCAGCTTTCCTTCTTACTTTTTCAAAAAAATTATTCTATTTTATCTGTCTTTTTATGGAATAAAAAGAAATCACGCTATCCCTCTATATGCTCAAATGCCCTAAATCGCAGGGTGGAGTTAACTTCCCTGATTTCCAATTTTACCACAATGCTTTTCTTCTTAAACAGCTTTCTAAATCCTTAAACCAATCCACATCCAACCCCTCTCCACTGTGGAAAGACATCGAGCTTCCTATCTCCCTTCTCGCTCAATGGATCTCTTACATTCACTCACAAGACACGTTTTTTATCCTCACCTATACATAAAGCTACTCATAGATTGTATCAATCTTTTCTGATTTCTCACCTTTCAAGTAAAGATCAATTTCTTAATTCCTCCATTTGGCACAATCATCTTCTTAAAATTAATAACAAACCCATCTTTTGGAAAACTTGGTGAGACAAAGGTCTACTCTGGATCCATCAACTTTTCTCACATGATACTCTCCTTACTTTCTCTGAAGCACAATTTCTTTATAAACTGCCAAATTCATTTTCTGCCAAATTTAAGATATTGACTCAAAGTCTATCTTCTTCCTTATCTTCAATATCTTCTGTACCACCTTCCTTATTATCTCACCGTAATGTACTCCCCATCTTAAGTGCCCAATCTAGTGCCTCATCCATATATAAATTTCTCAACACACTTTCCAAACACAGAACTAAAACTAACATAGAACTCCAATGGGAACATGATCTGCACACATCATGGTCCACTGCTTTTTGGGACAAATTATGGTTAAAAATCCGCAAGACTTCAAGATCAGCAAGTACAACTCAAACACTTTTCTTTGTCTACAATCGATGTATGTTTACTCCACTGTCCTTACATAAATTCAATTCCACATTTTCCTCAAATTGCTGGTCATGTAACACCCCTCATGCAGGTTTATACCACATGCTTTTTTCTTGCCCCTCTACTCATCAATTTTGGTTGAAGGTATGGTCTCAGATCAATGTAATCTTTCACACTCATTTCTCTTTTTCACCTACAGATATTTTTCTAGGTACATTATCTGAACTTTGGCATACCCTTTCTTGTAACACAGATGTTGTAGATTTATTAATTGCAATTGCTTTCCAACAAATAACAAAACATTGGAAACAATCCATACAACTTTCTTTTCAAGATTGGTGGTATAGTGTTTGCTACAATCATAGACTTGATTGTGCTTACGTCTCCCCTATGTCTTTACTCCTGAAAAGAGAACATATATGGTCCCCCGTAACTATTTTCTTAGATACTTCTGCACAAAAATTTGCCAAACATCATCCCCTTTTGGAAGATGTTCCCAAACCACCATGAATTGTTTTTTACAGTTATATTATGTACTTACTTGTTTACTTACTTATAAAATCTCTTTTCCTTTACCCATTCTAATTACATTATTACAGCTATTATCCCTTAAAATGTTGACATCTTTTTATACTGTATTAAGCTCTCCTACTCCTATATCACTTAGTTAGTGAGGTTATTATTGTACCTTCTCTCCTTTTTCTCTCTCTTCCTTTCTTTTCACAGTTATTACAATCTTTTTTCTATATACAACTACTTTGATTTTTCTTATATCTCTTTTCCTATCATATGACGTTAATACATTTATTGTTCAATGACTTTTTGTTATTTTATTTGATTGTATATTCTTGGATGTATCTCTTCCAAAATAAAGTTTTCTGTTTAAACTGAAAGACGAAAGGCAATAACACACATTTCGCACACTCCTATTTGTTGTACTAATAATAATACTCTAAATATTAGTATGTTTTAACCTGGAGATATGAATATGGGCTGTGCGGCTCAGCCTTTGCATTTGTAGTCTAGAAAAACTGTGCAGGGATATTTATTACCGTACATTGACAGACTGAGCCGGAGCATCTGATTTTAATCCTAGAATTTGTTGATGATAAGTAGTCATATGAGCCTGTAACTGAGCTTCTGAAGGTTCTCATGGAGGATGCTGTTTCGGACCGCGGCTAAATTTTGAGTGCAAGTACCAATTACGCCCACGCCCGCCCTAGCCCATGACTCACTGGGGGATATTCACAAGAACGTGCGATAAACATCGCCAAAATAGGCTAATGCAATTTTTCATATCGCCGTCTATTGTGGGAAAATAACTCCGTGTCAACGTCGTATTCCCAACAAGGCGGTAACATGCGATAGTTTCGAGAAAACGCCACAAATGTCCGCGATACAACTACCGCCACAGCGATAAAAAAGGAAAACCAAACGTGAAAAAAGTTGCGATGGGCCCAACTGCGATAAAAATCCAGCGAAAAGCAGCACCAGGCCCGCAAGTCCCACAAGTAAGGTGGGAACAAACACTATAACAGCTGCAACAAAAAACACCTACAAAACACAAACAACTGCGAAGCACCATGGAGGGAGCCGGAGCAAGTACAGAGGACAACCAGAAGCCTACAAGCCCCACGGAGGACTAGCCTGGGACCTCGGGAACAGGGAAGGGCAAGGAGAAGAAGAAGAGGAACCCGCGTCTCAGTCCGCAGGAAAACATGATCCTCATTACGGAGGTGACAGAACACCACCACCAACTGTTCATCACCTCGACTGTGACATTGGCAACTAAAAATACAATATGGCAGTCCATCTTGGCCAAGGTGAATGCAGTCGGAGTGAAGAGAAGGGAAGTGGACGACTGCAAGAAGCGCTGGACTGATGTGAAGCGCAAAACCAAGCTGAAAATCGCTGCCAACCTGAGAGCAGCAATGCAGACTGGAGTGTAGTGTAGCTCCTATTTCCCTAATAGGCTCTGCGCATTGGAATAATATACCCTATAGGCTTGACATAGGACTGAGGTCGGTATGTCCCTATCGAGTATATTAAACTTAATTACTTGTGCCAGCTAGCTCAGAGGCCACTAGAAACTCCTTGATAAACAAGAAGGGAGTAGTTTCTGCCAGCCGCAAAACATGACAACTTTGTTTCCCTTTAGAATCAGAACGTGTCCCAGAGTCGTGGAAACAATAGATAACCGTTTCACTCAGCTCAATCGTGCATGCTTAGTTTTCCTCAAAGTTACACAGAAAGAATAGACGGGCGTTTCAATAAGAGATTTATTGAACAGTCTTGTTTCTTGTGTAAGTAATATGTGCTGCTACGATCACAAGACAGTATGCAAGATAAATAATGTACAGCGTAAGCAGTAGAAAGAAATAATACTGCGCTAGCATGATCTTTAGTAGATATTCATTTACATAAATCACATAGACTAAAAATGCGAGTATTCATACGATGCGTTTCTAAGCTAGTTCTACCCCAATGTACCTAACCTAACCTTGGTGTAGGGAGAGGTATGAAGTAGGTGGAGTATTCCTTACTATGGTATACTAAGAGTATGTTACGCCTAGTATGCCTAGTATGCCAAGAGTCCCTCTAGGTTTCTAGTCAGCTCCATACCTTAAGAATGAGAGAGGTGGGAATCTCTTGCCAGACTCGAACTCCAACACCCCGCGAGGGAAGTCAGATCACTGGAAGATGGACTCTCTGCGTGCAGGGATGACAGCGTCTTCTCAGTGCGTCAGGCCGGGAAACGGGCTCCTCTGAAGTCGAGGTCTCCTCTGATTTACAAGGGCTAGGGAAGGTATATTTATACCTGAGAGGTACCTCAGAATGTTAGCATTGACGTGAATCGGACAGCGGAAGACGTCATGAATGAACCCTCAAGGTATAACGGTTCATACATAATAGATGAGTCCTTGAAGAAATCAATAGTCCTGTGCTAGGGATACTCCCGAAGCCTAAGGGTCTGTTCTTCAAGAACTCGTTGTGACGTTAGGGTGGACGGATGTCGGAGACCATGCCTGTATTTGGAGTGCACGGTTTAATGCCTAAATAAGGACTGGGATTTATGCCTATATAAGGGCAGGGCGAATTGTGCCTATATAAGGACATGATACAGGAAAACCCATGTACGGACACCCTAAGAGGAGTACAACAGGAGGTGGGAGTCCAGCGACACACCAGGAGCCTGATGAGATGGAGGAAATGGTGACCCGAGTCATCATTGGGGAGACGGTGGCAGGAGTTGGTGGACCGAACACTGCACAACATGAGCTGAGCCAACAGCAACAGGGTGAGTAACGACCAGGGACTGGGGGGACGGGGGGAGATGGGCACAATGGCACACATGCACAAGTAAGTAGAGCACATCTGCGGACAAACCATGCCCAAGAGTCACAACTCCGACCAAGAGCCCAATTTACCCAAGTCTACAACATCTCAGCACTGTATAAGCACAGAAATGAAAGGCACACCGCCTAAAAGGGAGAAGGGCCAGCCAAATCAGAGCTGAAGGGGCAACACACCCACAATGCAGCACACACACATAAGAATCAGAGCACCTCAACATTGACAACAATGTGGTACAAATTGCTACACTCTCACAACAGAACAGAGGACACAACTGCTGCCGCTTTTGTGTAGAAAATGGCCATTCACATTTGGCATAGCAGGAAACTGTGAGATAACAATGGACAAGTACAACCTCACATCCCTGATGGCGTAGAAATGTCAACTGTCCCGCATCAAATAGGCATCTCTTCACAAACAGTCACAATGTACATTTTCATGCAGTCCGTTAGTAAACGTGTACAATGCGTGAACATACATGTGAACACAGTGTCAATCTGCATCTCTCCTTCACATTGCAGAAGGAGAATCAACACCTCCTGCAGAGTAGACACAACAACTCAGCACTGATGACGAACAGGACCTCCCCAACATCGACACCGACGCCCTCCAGCAGCTCATGGACAGCTTCGGCACCCCACCTCCAGGAGCAGGGCAGCCCAGCTGCATCGAGGAGACCCCACCCCCTGCACAGACCACACAGCAGGAAGCACCCACCACCACAGCTGGCTCCCAGGACCCCCACGACCAACACATGGCATTCCAACACTGTGTGTTAGGGTGCCAGGAGAAGATGGCTGACCAGCTGCGGGTGGGGTTCGACCTCATGGCAGCCTAACTAGATGCCATACGTGGGTGTCTAAGTCCCATCAGGGTCCACTTACAGTCCCTAATGGACACCCACTGTCCGCTCCATGCTCTCCAACAATCCATGGCTGACATCGCTGGAGCCATGACTCGGAGACAAGAACAACTGTCCAGTCAGAGTGGCTCCAGCGATGTCAGCCGGGAGTTGGGGCACATGCGGAGGATCATGGAGAACATGGAGCGGATGCATGCGGAACGATTGGCTGCCATGGCTGCACACCAGCGAGATGTAGCTGGGATCTACCATGCCCTGCAGATCCTCATCATGGCATTGACGCCACACGGCCTGGCGCAGATGACTGCTGCTGCTACTACTCCATCCACATCTCCGCCCCCTGAAGTGTCCGTGCCACACAGTGCGGCAGACCAAACACCACCACCCACATGTGAGGCACCTGACACATCAGAGGACGAAGATGACGATGAATCTGGCTTGGTGGCAAGATTGAAGTGGTAGCATACATCACCGCCAAATGGCCTGTTTCAGCTTGTTTCTGCCCTCTACATCATGCCCTGGAATAACATCTTCCACTGTCCCCTGTTACACTCAGCGACACTCACCTTGGACCTTGACATGGACTGCCATATTTGGATTGGTTACCAATGACACAGCAATCACACTGTGGACTGAAGTCTTCCTCTCCCGATAAACCTGTCCATCCCTAAAGGACTCTGGCTGGCCCTCCACGGGGCGACAATGTAAAGTGGGGTTTGCATGGCTCTGTACTGGTCCAGCTAAAACACCCCACTGAATGCGAATAAAACATTCAAATTCACACTGAGGTGTCATGGCCCTGATCAATTAAGCATGAAAGTATTGATGAATGTAGGGACAGTGATTCCACATAAATGGTACTCCCTGGGTAATGCTATCAATGCGCATGTATGGCCGTGACCCAGGTAGGCAGTGAGACACACATCGTCATTCAAAACAACTCACATCACAGTTGAATACAAGTGAATGTGCGTAGATGTTATTAGCATATGCGTGCCAGTACGGGCAAGAGAAGTGCCACAACATGTGGACCAATGCAGCAGTATGTCAGAATGAGGAACGTTGCCAAGCGCCGCTGTCCACTCCGGGGGAGTGCCTCACCTTTCACAGGTGTGTGTTACCCTGTGTGGTTGTCCGCCCACGTATTCGGGGTCCAGGCGAATGCAGCCATGTCCACTGTTGTCGTGGGATATGTGACCAGAACCCCAAGATGCAACAAGGTGTCGGGACATGTGCAATGGGTTCCAAACTGTTGTGGCTGCAGGTACGTAGTTACACATCCATGAAAGCGATTGCAGCTTCGTAGGCAATCATTTCCAACATGAGGTCGTTGTCGACTCCATCGAACAGGACGGCGAGGCTATCCATTAGCAGGTTCGGACAGATGTGCTGCGTCCACCCCCTGTCACCAATTAGCACTACAGCCCAATAGGGGAGCGGCTCAATGTGGTCACTGCACACGAGGAGTTCTGCAATTTCCCATGTCCAGCTGCCAGCATGTATGCCAAGTATCCAGGCATCCCATAGACGGGTATCACTGTGACACTCCTGGTCGTGGGCCAACAGGGGGCGCACACACATGTCGAAATCCAGGTCGGCTACCGTCCTGTTGGATAGGCAGACATCCATGGACCACTCGAATATGAACGATCGACAATGCAACACAGGCTGAACGCAGGTGACGTTGGCAAGGCGGAAGCTCAGCCGGTAACTGACCCGCAGCACTACCAATGGCAGTGCCCCCAGTAAATGCAGCATACGTGCACGGTACAGTTCCACGTGACAGGGGTTGTGCATGTGTCCGGGATGTTCTGCCATTGCGTTAGTGGCCCTGGTTGAAGCGGCACTGTTCTGACCTGCGCCAGTTCTGTGGATGAAATGCCACAGCTCGGATCAATGAGTTGTTTAAGTGTGCAACGGTTGTACGCCTGGGATGGTGTGGGAGTAAATGTGAAGGCCATTCCATGCAAGATAACTCCGAGCAAGGACTTCTGTGTGTGGGGTGTGTATACGTTGGTCTGTTGTCGGGCTGTGCGTAGTGTGGGAGTCGTCCTCAACTGCTATCGTATCTGTCAGGGGGTGCCGGGCACATGCAATTCCGAGGTCGGATATGCAGATGTGCTTCCGCCTGATAGTTCAGACAAAGGGGCTTTCATCCCTAATGTCAGTTTGTCATCTGCTTGCATTCAGGAATTGTGATGTGGCTTGTTGTGTGTGGGGTGGGATGTGTGCGACTTTGGGATTCATGTTTGGCATGACTTGCATGTGACAAATGAGCAGCATCACTGTGTGTTACGTTGCCTCACAGCTGCTCCTCCGTCCCCCCGAGCCTATTCACTTGTGTACGCTGCGCGGTTGCATCACTTGCACTCCAATGGCACACCATTGTCATGACTGTCTAGGCATGTTCACAGGCCTGACAACGACACTGTGGTGTTGGCCGTTGAAGGTGGGCGGCCACGTGAGTGTAGGCCTATGGTAAGGATAGTGCGGACACAAATGTAGAGTTCATGCCTGGCTGAACTCGCGCTGTGAACACGGCTAGGCATTTGGCTCATGCTGCGGCAATGCAGATACACACAACACTTGGCATGTATGAGCCAAGACCCCGAGCGGTCTTGCGCTCCTTCATTTCTCCGTTCGTGCAAGACCACCCTCCGGGTGCATGCTACATTGCAACATTGTCAATTGTGGGCCGGGTGGTGCCGACACTACAACAGAGACACACACATTGGTGACTTCCTTGTCCAGGCCAGAACTGAACCACGCCCTGAGCCCCAGCCTAATTCTACACACCACTGCGCTGGAATGACGTACGCCGGCCCAGCCCACTCTGCTTACGCTTACAGGGGGGGAGGAGAAAGCTACATGTCCAAGGTCTTACTCACTGCCTGAGGTGACATGCTTGCGTCCGCTGTCCACAGCACTATGTGATGTGGTAGGGCCAGGGGCCATCACGCATACATAATGACCACACGGACACACTTAGATGTATGGTGGAAATGGCTACGGGCACATGCGCCCGGACCCTTTTTATTACCAGGGTCACATGTCCAGTGACGCCTGTGCTTGATGGGTGTGGGGTGAGTGTAAGCCAGCCCTCAGGGAGTGGTTGGCGCTGGCAACAACTAGAACAGTGATCATCGGATCACACACACAGATTCAATCATAAAGGGTCAATGACTTGCAGTGCACTGAGGTAGGGGCACCAGAACTGGACTCACACACAAAAGATTACATCATAAAGGGTCCATGACTTGAACTGCACTGAGTTCGTGGCACCGGAAGCGCTCGGCGGGTGCGCGGCCTGCGATGATGCGTCGTCCGGGCGGGCCGCCCTGGAAGCAATGTCTGTTGCCTACTGGACTCTTCCATAAATAAATAAAGACTCAATTTGAATTGTGAGCCCTGCTGACCGCAGTGTAGGCCGGAGGCAACGGTCAGAAAGGGCCCACAGCCACGTGGCGATGACTTGTGGTGCACTGTGTTAGTGGCACCTGGAGCGCTCAGCGGGTGTGCAGCCAGCGATGATGGCGTGTCCTCGCAGGTCGGGATTGGATTTGATTTGAGCGCCCTGTTGACCGCAGTGTAGGCCGGAGGCAGCGGTCAGAAAGGGCCCACAGCCACGTGGCGATGACTTGTGGTGCACTGAGTTAGTGGCACCTGAAGCGCTCAGCGGGTGCGCGGCCTGTGATGATGCGTCGTTTGACTTGGGGGACCTGCTGACTGCAGTGTAGGCCGGAGGCAGCGGTCAGCAAGGGCCCACAGCCACGTGGCAATGACTTGAGCTGCACAGAGTTAGTGGCACCTGGAGCGCACTGCGGGTGCGCGGCCTGCGATGATGCGTCGTCCGGGCGGGCCGCCCTGGAAGCAATGTCTGTTGCCTACTGGACTCTTTTGACAAGAGGAGGGACGGTAGGGCTTTTATTCCAGGTCCAGCATATGTGCTCAAGGCAATGTACAAGGAAGAGGGTATGCAATTCCTAGGGGCGTGGAGATACACAGAATCAGCTGTACACTAGGTTTTGTGGACAGGGTCAAGATGTGTACCCTGCAATAGGAGGCGAGAGGGGGAAGCCCCTCTTTGGAACTAGGGCCCTCACACACCCAGCCAGCTAGGTGTCATGCTTCATCATTTGGGCCTGCTCCTCGTCGGGCCGGCACTGCAATGCCCAACGGGCACCCAATATGGGGCTCTTTATCGGAGATCTTTTGTTCCTGCCGTTTGGTGCAGTGGGGGTAAGGGGCCTAGTAGGTGTAGATGTTGTGTAAGTAAAGAAAAAAAGGGGTGGTTAAAACAGGTCAGTTAGTCCTAGAACTGACTTTATTCTGGAAGGTAAACTGCCTGATTAAAAATATGGAGCGGCGGATATCTAGGAGCTATGTGTCTAGATGTCTACGCCCTACTCTCAATAGGTCGACATGTTTCTTGCCTTTTTTTTCTCATGAGGATCATTGGGAATTCACCAGGACCAGAGAAAAATACTATCTACACATAGTGGGAGGGAAACCTACCTCCCACGTCATAGTACAGTGGGTAATAGCCCACAGTCGTCAAGGAACCTAAGGGCCTAAGTAACTTTGCCGCATCAGTGTCCGGCGTGGTAAAAGGACACCAACAGTTAGTGTCCGGCACTCCAGTGAATGCGCGCCGAGTGACCTACCCTCGCCGCCGGAACCGGGTGGTTCCGAAGAGGGGCCTACTGGACTCTGCCATAAATAAATCAAGACTCAGTTTCATTTGTGAGCCCTGCTGACCGCAGTGTAGGCAGAAGGCAGTGGTCAGCGTACACATTACTCCGTGGTGCTGTGCCATTGGGTGCGCTGGGGGCCTGTGTCGCGGAAGGCAGCGATCGGCTGAGGAGGCTGGCGGTCACGGTGGCGGACTCGTGGCAGGGTGAGGGGCACCGCCCTGGCAGACGCGCCATCCCGGAAGTGGACCACGCCCAGAGCCCCGGTCTATTTATTCACACTCCTACGCTGGTGTGGCGTATGCCGGACAAGCCCACTCCGCTTCCGCGTATAGGGGGGGACGACACAGCTACATTAGCGAGGTCTTCCCCACTGCCTGAGGTAAGATGGTTGCGTCCACTGTCAACAACACTGCACACACCAGCAGTATGTGTCCACAGGGACATGTCTGTGCTCTGCATACTGGAGTCTGTCCGGCACATCACCGCCACACTTGGCATTGTGTACATTCTTATTCATGGGTGACTTGCCTCCTTCACACATACTTGGTTCCGACCTCTCCCCACATTCTGCAATTGTGTGGCTGAGGGGCCATGCCGTTTTCAGAAGGTCAGCTGTCTTGTTCTGCGCTGCCTCAGTGGTAGTCCGGGAGGAGGGGTGGGGGCGGGAGGGGTGGGGCCTGGGGGTGGTGGCGGTGGGTGTTGTGGTCCTCTTGGGTCTCCGAGCTGCATGATCATTAGATCCATGACATGTGTTGGTCTTCAGATGTGGCTCTGGCCTGGGCTCCCTCTGTACTGCAGGTTTTCGTCCTACTTAAGACCAGTAATGAGAAGGTGTTAAGTCCCTGCTGCTAACGCGCCTTATCGCCTGTTTTTGTCCGGCATCGCAGATCTGGCTGGTCGCTGAGAATATCGCGAAGTGGTGTTTTCGTGTGTTTTTGCACGGGAAAGCCTACTCTGCATGTCATTAGCGTTGTTTGTCGCTCTCATCCGTGGCGATGTGTTTTGCGGCAGCTATCGCAGGAAAACTGGCGATGTCGACAGTTTGCACCAGCTTGTGAATAGGGCGATAAGTCTATCGCTACTTTTGCGGCGCTAAAGTGCCGATAAATCGGCAGTGGCTCCTTGAGAATATGCCCCACTGTCTTCTATGCCCCTAAACGCAAGAAATAAAGAAGGCAAGAAGGAAACAGAGAGGATGTGCTTTTGTGTGCGGGTACACGCATTTCCTCCTACGTGTATGATGAGCTGTTTTTTCTAGGTAAATGGAATTTTGAGAAACAAGAGGGTAGATCTTAGGAGCAGGCTGCGTCTGGGTAAGAGCTATAAGGGTGCTAGTTGTATTAAAGAACACATTTCTCATCCTGGCTGTAGCGGTGTTTTTGAATAAGTTATGTTACACTGTGTTATTATTTGCTTGTAGAGCTCATGTTCACCATCACAGTTTCATGCGCTACGAAAAGCCAATACACAACAATCCATATATTGACATGCTCGAATCCTGCAATACAAGCATTCAGTCAAATATCCACACTGAGACAAACATGCCGCATATGCTGCAACGGTCCAATGATGTACGGCTACATCTCCGTTTTATTTAAAAGGTGAAGGAAAACAACTGTGCCGAAGCACACGGAGAGAGCAGGTAGATCAGTAAATTAAAAAGCTAGTGTTCCTCTCAGCAGCAATTGTAAATACTATGGCCCGCCATTAGGAGTGACCTGGCAATTGGTGTGATATTTATCAAACCTGATAAAATCTAACTTGGCTAAGTTGAACTTCACGGGGTGGAATAAATACCACCCTGCTTACTGCTCCAAAATCCACATGTACTGGTTAATATATCAGCAGGTTTGACCTGCCAATATTTAGCGCAAAACTCCTAATTGAGACATGTGGGGCAACAGCAATTACCGCACATATTACAATCAATCGAGCCACCCATAATGAAATAAATTACGTACACTTCTTCGGACATAATAGTGACTGCCTCACTCACTTTCTCCTTTTGTAGTCACATTTGTACCCTAGTTAGAAAAATCTTTCTTGAGTTTGGCCAAAATGTGCTCACACGCACAGTGCGATTAAGGTTTGGTATCTCACCTTGGCAGATAACTGAAATACAATCCCAGGACTTAATTTGAGCCGGTGGTTGCCGGTGGCGGCCACTGGCACTCATTTTTGGGGACCGGCATTTATTTTTCTCCATTGGACATTTCCCGAAAGCAAGAGAGAAAAACATACATACGGGTAAAAAGGAGTGAGAGAAAAACAGAAAAAAACGTCAGCAAGGCAGAAAGCAGGAACCTGCCAGAGAGAGAGGAGGGGGCAGGGAGTGTCTGGCAGTGGATTAAAGAATCCTAAAATGCATTCAGGACTGTGCAGACTTGTTATTCGCGCTGGACGAGCTTCTGAGCAGAGATTTTTGGCACCAGCACTAATATTTTTACAAATGAACTGCTGCAATCAGCCATGTATTTAAGCAGGGTATCTGTTGGATCGATGACAGAAAAAACAACTCGAATACACATTCAGTGCAAATATGCAGCTATTCGTTTTGAATAAAACAAGGCATCACTTAGTGGCTTGGATTGGAAATATTATCAAGGTCACCTGCTGTTAAAGCTGCTATGAACAAGGCATAGATCGGTTGCTACATCTTGTCGCACATGCCTAGCTGGAAATTGAAATTACAAGAGTATTTTATTTCCAATTCTATCTGGAGACTTTCTGCATCTTTATGTTTACAGACTCCTTAACTAGGGGACATACCCTGGATGTGGTACGTTCTCAAAACGTGCCATCAGAGATAGTGTTGGATTACTTCTCATATATTCTTAGCATAAACGTGCATTTTCAGTCCATTATCATGAAACAATGATAGTTATGCATCCCAGAATTACAGGCCCCCACAGTATTGGTAATTACAGGTGCAGAAATACCACTTTTGCATTCCTGTGTGTAAGGTATCCAGGACGGAGAGTCCCAAGGCAGACAAATTGGTACTGGGCTCTAATTGTAACAACTGGGATCTTTCAACACTGGTGCCTCTGGGCGCCATACTGCAGAGCCCCAGCTAGAAACCGAGGGGCATATTATCAAGAAACGGCGTTAACATTATCGCCGCTTTAGCGGCAGAAAACTGCCGCTAAAGCAGCGATAATGGGCTTGATAATATGCCTTGAGAATTCCAATAGAAGCCCATGTTCTGGTGTCAACTTGGGCTTCTATTGGAATTCTCCAGGGCATATTATTAAGCCCATTATCGCCGCTTTAGCGGCAGTTTTCTGCCGCTAAAGCGGCGATAATTTTAACGCCGTTCTTGATAATATGCCCCCAAGTACCCATATTAGCACTTAACCTTCAGGATAGTGAGGCAAAAATGTCCAAGCCTTGGGGGGTTGGAACTGTGAGCTAGAGACTCAGAACTCAGCAGCGCAACAGACAACACTCAGTAAATCACTGTCCATTCAGTACTTCATTATACACACTACTGGATTATGATAAGCCATTCTCTATGACTTCCCAGGCTCCACACTGGCCTGCCGTAAGGGTATCGTACATGCTTTAACATGTCCCATCCAGTGCTGGAAGTGGCACATCCTGCTCTCCCACTCCGGCACAGGAGATCTTGACAATGCTGTAGTGTCCTAAGGGAGACATCCTCTTGCTGGCAACTGAGACAGGCCTTGTGACTCCCTAGACTATGGTCGTCAGAGCCCTCAAGGCATTTGGGTTACCCTGATTCTCCCCTGTGGAACTAGTCATCCCCAGGGTCCTAGTGAAGCATGTGTGGATGAACAGAAGTGTTTTCTCTGCCAGTTGGCCTGCAATTTGCCACCCCTGGCTAGAAATAGATATCTCTGGGCTTGTTGTGTCTGTTAAAATCGTGTTTTCTGCTTTCCACAGCTGGTGGTGGGCTTTAGTGACCCGTAGTGTTAATTTTAGTTTTCTAGCCACTGCATATCTGCTTTATTAGGAGTCCATTTTAGACTCTCTCCCTCTTATGAGGGAGAGCTCAGTGACTGCCCTCCTGCTCCTTTAGCTCCTAAGCCTCATTTCAAGGCTCTATTGTAGCACCAGCATCCAGCTTTCTCCTTCCTGCGGCATGGAGTTGCAAAGAGCTCTGCACTAACACTTCTTGTCTGGGCTCCAGGTAACCTATTTGGCCCAGGGTGTTCCTCAGTAGCACTCCATGGTGGTCAAAGCAGGTTGTAATCCCTTCTTGCGCTCCCAAGGACCTACTGCCACCTGACCACTTGCAAGGCAGCTGTGTGTCTGGCAGGAGTCAGAAGGGCCCCCTCCATGGATATAGGAGTCAGTGAAAAATTCCACTCTATCAGCTCAGTTCGCAGAGTTTTGCCCACTCCGCGTTCTGCTTGGAGCGCGGAGTTCTGGCAAAGTCCACCAACCGTTGTGTGGCAGAGTTTTTTTCTCATGAGCACAGCTCGTCAACATTAAGTGAGTGTGAGCGAGAATTCACAACCTGTAGCACAATTTTCGGTCACTAGAATGCCTTCCGGTGAGACTTCTCAATGCGGACGGTCGCGGCATGTTGCGACCGTTGACATTGATAAAGCTGACACTTGAGTAGAACATCTACTCGAGTGGCAGAAAAAGCAGCACCCTCTGGCATGGTGTGTGGTACTTTTGTGCAGATTTTACAATGGGGAATAAGCTCCTGGTGCAGAAAATCAGCACCAGTAGCGTGACATGCCGAATTCCATCCACTCGTGGAACTACGCAGAATCTCACAGTTTTTATGTACCTCCGTGGAATTCTGTGGAGTGAAACTCCACTAGTTCCATCCACCCCTACATGGATACCAGGCAGAGGACCAGTTCACAGGATTTCCAAGGGAACTGTCTTCTCCAGGGTCTCCAACTAGTCAACCCTCTACTGTCCCCAGCAGGATAGCGGAGGTCAGTCTACACATTCAAGAGAGCACAAGTACGTAGAAGTCCAGAGTGGAATTCTAGATGCAAAAGGGTTTATTCATGAGGAGGTCCATCCTTTCTTGTCTTCTGCAGGTCCCAGTGATTCTTAGATTTCTTCCTTCATGCAGGTGTTTAAAAGTGGAAATGGAGAATTCTTGAAGGCGATTGTCTCTGTCCATTCCAAAGAACCACATTATCCTTCCACGACTGATCAATGCTCCGGTACAGCATTTTGAGTTTTTTTAAAATGGTGTATTCAAACTTTGGTCGGCCACAAATCCCCCAGAGCCCGAATTTGCGCCTCTAAATAACAGAGCTAGCTGGTGCTTCCTCTCTAAAACTTAAAATAAGAGCTCCTCCTGTGAGTGATGTTAGAGGTCGGGCTGCCTCCCTTTGTTTTTGTGAGAGAGGTGTGGGTTAGATCGTGTAGCCAGATTTCTCTGCTGGCCCCTTTCTCTCCCATGGGCAAGCTAATCCTTTCCAAATTGGCTTATTGTCTGTGGGAGGCATTGATCAACCTGCTAGACACCATAGTAATTAACTTTGCACAGCAGGATAGTTCAAAGTCTGAATCTTATTTCTGCCTGACTCAGGAAAATACTGCAACACCCAAAATATTTGAATGAGTGCAAATATTATCAAATTAATATTTTATATGCACCCTGGACCATTTCAAGCCTGGGAAGAATGACTTTAATATTTCCCCTAGAATGAGACAATGCAAAGTTGTTTTTTTTGGGTTGATACAGTAAAACACTACAGACTTAGATGACAGACTCACACTATAGTAGTAAAAAAATTGTGAGATTTCTTAATGGACACCCAATTAGATTATATGGCCTATCTGGGTCCTAATTAGTTTATTAAAGGGCTTGTATAATACAGGCTGCCTGGGCAGATATACAGACTGAGTGAGACCGTTTATAAGCATGTTTGCTTGAATATAGATTGGACATGATTTTGTATTCTCTTTTCCATATGCTATGGAGGATTTTATTACTATACAATTTTAGGCCTATATATCGTTTGGTAAATATATCGTGGAAACAGAATTTGTAAGAATTTACCGTAGCACATTGATTACATAACTGTATTCTGCTTGCCTTTTATTTTGTAATTACAGTATTTATTGAGAAGGAATTGCAGTGATTTTAATTGATCACATATAAAAATATATTCATTAAAAAAAAATACTCACACGATTCAGCCCACACATTGGTGCTCATGCAAGTACACATGTGGTTGCATGTAAGCAACACATGGCAGACCTTATTTTAAAATACTGCAACTGGTGTCTCTCACTCAAATCCATTTTAGCAGAGCTCATAATGAGACTCAGACACAGCAAGGATCTAACAACTGGCTGGTCCAAAATCAAAAAATCTAGGGGATTACAGTGGCTCAAACCTACTCCGTATCACTGGGTCACTCTATAAATGACCCTAAGTAAATATGTTGCTGTTCCTAAGACAGCAATCATTCAAATTTTATTAGGTCAGAAGGCACAAGCTATCAGAATGCACAGATCAGATCAAAGCCCTCTAAGCAGATAAGACTGGCATACCTTCATATTGTGAAAAACACAACTCAACAGCATTTTCTTGTATTTATCTTACCAGGTTTCTTGAAAACTCTATAATTTTATGATCTGATTCAAACAGCTCCGACGAAAAGAGCAAAAATGGGCACTCCTGGTAAGCAGAATTCCTTTTATTTATTGTTTTAGCAGCGTGCTGTCTGTCCTGACGCGTTTCGGCAGATCCCAGCCTTTCTCAAAGTCATGTTGCCATTACATTTTTTCTTATTTAAAGGTATAATGCATATAGAAATAGAAGAAACAACATCCGTTGTGTCAATATCCTTATCATTATGCACATTATACATTGAACTTGGTGTGTTGTTAACATCATTTATTTTTTATTTTTACAATGAGATATTTTTTCTCTTTTTTTGTTATACTTTAAAAAAAAAAAAAGATACATTTTTATAAAAGCAAACCAACTCAACGTTGTATCACCCCATAATACCTGATATGTGCCGGGAAACAATTTTAGAGGTAATTTTGGGCCAGTGCCCAAACCTAATCAAAAGGACCACATTTAATTTTATGATCTGACTAGACTTTCACTGGGTAAACAATCCACTAGACACTTGCTGCATTTGCTAAGTGCATCTTTTTTTTTAGCTAAGACTCCTCAGAAAATTGTTTATTATTTCTCATTGTATATCATTTTTCTTCAATCATAAGCCAGTTGATGGAATTGATGAGTACATATCTGTTGTGGTAAAAGAATAAAAATAGACCAAAAGTAATAGCAGATGCATAATTTTCAACTACAAGGGATGCCAGGCTACTGTAAGCTGAGTGCAGATATCAGCAAACACTCAAATGTCCTAAATGAAAATTCACCTTCATTAGACAGCACACATTTATTTTACTGCATTTAATAAATCAATATTAAACCATTACCTTAAATTATAAAACTAAGAAATAATGTGTATTGAACAATATGCACACTACTCAAATCAAAGCCCTATACAATCAAGAGAGGGGGTGTCGACATTTTGACCTGTAATGATTTGTCAGGTCTCATCAGGTCCTTTATTATCCCACAGATCTAACCAAATTGTGAGTAAATTGTCCCTCAAAAAATGGTCTCCACCATTGTTGCAAAAGGTGTGTTAGTGGCTCCACAATTAACATGGTCCATCATGGTCCGTCAAACCCATTTACATGACCCATCATCTGAGGCGCCTGGTGCATTTTTATCTCAATTCTAGAAAAAAGTAAATGAATTAGCTTACACTCTGTGGGGCATATGTACTAGAAACTGGCGGAGTGCAGTGTTATGCCAAAATTAGTAATGCCGCGCTTCGTCAGGTTCAAAATGCAGGGATGTGCCGTATTTACAAAAATGCGGCACACCCCTGCGTTTCCCCTAGCGCTGACGCTAAAGAAGCAGCCTAGCGCCAGCACAGGCTCCCTTGCGCCATGTTGCAAGGGTGTCTGCACTGCAGGAGGATTGTTTATCTGCAAGAAGGGACACCTACTTGCACATCAACAATCTTTACAGGCTATTTGCTGTTTCTATATGTGCTGCAGAATGCAGCACATATTGAAAGACCAAAATATGAGGAGAAATGAAACATTTTTCTTCATATCGCCTATTTAAGACATGGTATTTCCTGGTCTTATTTTTGGGGCTGCCCCATACCTTTTAAAGGTTCACTGACAAAATATCAATGTTAAAAATATAGAAGTAAAAAATATCGCTGGGAAAATATAGAATGCAAAAATATCGACTCCCTATACTTAAACAGGTAAGTACAAAAATATCGATGTAAAAAATATAGTTATACAAAATGTCGAATTATATATATATATATACATATATATATATATAAGATAATACATTTTAAATATGGTAAATAATAAAAATTATTATAAAAAAGTAGATTTAATATAAATTTAAAAAATATAATAAATAAACTTAGTTAAACACACATACATAATAATTCGTATATATTTGCTTTAAAATAATTAATAAACTATTTATTTTAATTTATTTTATAATTTTAAAATTATATAAAAATTTACAAATATATATATATATATGTGTGTGTGTGTGTGTGCGCACCAATAACATAAAATCTAATTAAAAAAACATTGTATTATAAATTAAAACATTAAACTATTTAAAACTTCAAACTTAAATTTCCCACTCCAGTGAGTGCAACAGTAGGGACAGTGTTGGATAGCGGGGGCTAAAAATTACTATTCCCACTCCAGTGAGGGCAACAGTAGGGAAAGTGTTGGATAGCGGGGGGTAGAAATTACTATTCCCACTTCAGTGAGTGTAACAGTAGAGAAAGTGTTGTATAGCGGAGGGATAGAAATTACTATTCCCACTCCAATGAGTGCAACAGTTGGGAAAGTGTTTGATAGAGGAGGGGTAAACATTACTATTCCAACTCCAGTGAGTGCAACAGTAGGGAAAGTGTTAGATAGGGGAGGGGTAGAAATTACTATTTCCACTCCAGTGAGCGTAACAGTAGGGAAAGTGTTGGATAGTGGAGGGGTAAAAATTACTATTCCAACTCCGGTGAGTGCAACAGTAGGGAAAGTGTTCGATAGCGGAGGGGTAAAAATTACTATTCCCACTCCAGTGAGTGCAACAGTAGGGAAAGTGTTGGATAGTGGCGGGATAAAATTTACTATTCCCACTCCAATAATTCTAAAAGTAGGGAAAGTGTTGGATAGCGGAGCCGTAAAAATTACTATTCCCACTCCAGTGAGTGCAGCAGTAGGAAAAGTGTTGGATTGCAGAGGAGCAACAATTAATATTCTCACTCCAGTCAGTTCAAAATTAAAAACAAACAACATTTTAACAACAATAAAAATATTTAAAAAACAAAAAGAAATTAAAACATATATAAATATGTTAAAAATTCAAATACAAATATATTTAATATTAAAATTTAAAAAAAAACGATATACTGTTAAATACATATAACAAATAACTACAAATATTATATTAAATAAAATAATTTCCAAACAAATATTTTTTATTAAAAATTATTTAGAAAAAAACATTATTACATAAATTTACTTTTTTTATTTCCTACCCTATTACACCACAAAATTTACAACCCATTAAAAAAATTTACTTCCTCAACTAACATAATTAATTACCAATTAAAGAAAAATTATTAATTAAAAAATAAATGGAAACTCATAAAAACTATTTAACTTCCCACACTTTACCCCTATAATCCCCACAACCACAGCTAAAACTAAACTGTAAAAAAATTATTTACACAATTAAAACTTATTTTCAATTAAAAAACTAATAGTATTTAACAACTAATTATAAAGTAAGTAAAATGTATTTACTCCACACACTGTACCCCTATAACAATAAAACCCACACCCAAAAAATATAAACAAATACACTAATTAAATATAAATTAATTAATTAATATTAATGATCAACTAATTTTCAATTAATTAAACAAAAATTACTTCCCACCCTTTACCCCTATAAGCCCCACAACCCACACCTATAATTAATTACACAAATTCCATATTTAATTTTAAATTAATTAATTAATATTAATTAACAACTAATTATTAATTAATTAAAGATAAATTACTTCCCACCCTTTACCCCATAAACTGCACAACCCACACCACCTAAAAGAAAATAACACAATTACCATGATTAATTATCAATTAATTAGTTAATATAAATCAACAACATATTTTTAATTAAATAAACATAAATTACTTCTCACCTTTTACCCCATAAACCCCACAAGCCGCACCTAAAATTAATAACACAATTTCCATAATTAATTTTCAATAAAATAATTACTATAAATTAACAACTAATTATTAATTAATCAAAAATAAATTACTTCCCACCCTTTACCCCTATAAACCCCATGACCCACACCTAAAAAAATTGCACAATTCCCATAATTAATTATCAATTAATTAATTAATATTAATTAACTACCAATTATTAATTAACTACAAATAAATTACTTCCCACAATTAACACTATAAAATCTAAATTAAATAAATAAAAAATAATCATTAATTTATTATAATTAAATTACTTCCCACCCTATTCCCCTATAAACCCACAACCCGCTACAGAACTAAAAAATACAACATTTTATTAAAATAAAATTCATACCTACTAAAAATGTAACACATATATTAAAAAAACATAAACAATACTTATACAAAAAAACATACATCACATACATTTAAAATATAAACTATAATACATAACACTAATTAAAAAATCGATATTTTAAACATCTATATTTTTGCAAACAATATTAATGACCAGTATTTTTAAAAATGATATTTTTTAACTTAAATTCGATATTCTTGACCACCATATTCTTGCTGTCGATATTTCTGAATCACGATATTTTCAACTCGATATTTGTGTAAGTCGATATTTCCAACTCGATATTCTGTCACAGCATCCCTTATAAATATGGGGCAGCGTCAAAAAGCAATGGGTGTTGCAGCAGAACACCCACTGCAACACCCATTGCACGCCCCTTACACGCTAATTGCTGCGTGAATACCGGCATTATATACAAGGAGGCATTAAGCCACGTTATGAGGCTTAAGGCAGCCTTGTAAATAAGGCGAATGACTTAACGCCACCAGAACCTTACTAAAAGTGACGTTCTGGTGCCATTAAGTCCTTGTAAATATGCCCCTGTTTGTCCTCATTTGCCAGTGGGCACCCTAGAAGTGAAATGTCAACCCCCCTCCCTGCGTTGTTTAGTGTTTTGTGATTCACTGAGAGAGACGGTCCACAAATTGATGCGACTTCTGTGGACAATTGCAAATTATTTTTACAGCCTTGGTTGTAAAGCGTCTTATATGTCTTTGTATGTATTTTCACTGTCTGAGCCTTGCATCTCTGCTCTAGCACCAGTGTTACATAAGTTATCTTATAATGATGACATAAAAGATTTATGAATTGTGCACAGAAGAAGTGTCCGGTACCCATATTGGAGTGTATTAAGCGCATATCAAGTAATTGAATTGAATCGAATCACCCTGAAAAGACTTAAGGGATGACCACACATAAATCCCACGCAATGGTTGTAAGATTGTTATGTTTACCCTGCGCCTCGTGGGTAGACAGGGTGGTCCTTTTTAGGTCGAGTATTCAAGACCTATTGTAATTTCTCTTGTGGGCGTAAAACCACCCCCCTGCTCTTGATTTGTTTGTTTCGGTGTCCTTTAAAAATCCTAGCTTGCTAGTGGCCAGTCCTGCCTCTTTGTCCCTCCTTTTTCTCTTCCGTTCCTCCCACGCAGCTTGGACTAAGTTCTGTCTCATTACGCAATGGTTCTTCATATGTTCTTTGGAGGACTATTTTTTAGGTCTCGCCTACGCAGCGCGCATGCGCTGCATAGGCAAAAAGACCTTTTGCAATCGATTCAGCTTTTCAGCCAAAAACGTGCACGCGTTCCATTGCCTTCAATGGCAACGCGTGCACGTTTGGCGATTCACTTGCGGGAGCGAGCAGCTGGCGCCATATGGTAGCAATTATCGCACCTTGCTGCTCGCTCCCGCAATGGAATCGCGCAGGCCCCCTCCTTTCTCCCATTGCTGCTGCGCTTGTTTTTGTTTGTTGGCTTGTCGTTTCTGGCCTGGAGAAAGCAGTTTGTCCTGTATTGTAAGATTGACAGTTGATCTTTATGCAGTCTTTGTTCATCAGTATAGACTTTGCTTGAGAGCTGTATAGAAGGAGTGCTACCAAAGAGAATCATAGAGGTTAGGAGCACCCCATGTCCCGCAGGCGGCACCCGGTCCTAGACGGGCCTCTTCTGCAGAAGCAAGCTCTAATTCGCTAATAAATCAAGATGGAAGATTTCAGTGCCATCCATTTAACAGCACACCAATGGGAACTAAGCAGAGCCCTATGAAGCTGAAATGAGCAGCTGCAGTCGGCGTGTGGGTAACCAGTAATACGAGACAAAAGAAGAATGCCAGGATTGGGGCGTGCTCCCATCCACTGACAGGGGTCACCAGTTTTCTCAGGTCAGGCAGAACTGACGGGCCCGCTTAACTCACAGGCCCGAACAGTCTCAACCGGGCTCCAGCCAGAGTCTCTGGTCCCCCAAGCACTCCTTCGCCTCCTACAACGACCTCACACCAGTCTATACTGCTCAACCTATTGCAGCTCACAGCCGCTCCGCTCGAACCGCGGCCGCTGCACACCACACTTCCTTGCACAGGCTTTCCACGTCTCCTTGTAGTGCACGTACGAATGTGCCAAGCGTACCAAGATGCACAGAGAAATGCCAATGCACTAAATATACTGGGGCACCAACAGAAAATGGAAGAAGTTGGAGGGAGCGCTACTTCGGCGAACGATACGGCACGCGGCACTGCATCAGTTAAGCACAAGCCGCGCCGGCCTAATACCGGCTGCCTCCACGCCTCCTGGCAGTGGGCAGCGGCCCCATGGCCATACCTCACTCCTGCAGCCCCCGCGCTGACCACTATGCTCAGAATGGTCCATGAAAGTAAAAAAAAAAAAGGCAGCTCATGCTGTCGTCGCACTTGGGGGGGCCAGTCCACTATGGGCTCTGTATCTGCTAATGCCTCTGTGGCCGCTAAAGCTGGAGCTACGGGAACCCACAAAGACGCCCAGCGGCGGTATACCGACCGAATAAACCCCAACTAGCGGATAGGCAAGCGGGCTTTACAGCCCAAGTTTCTTCAGCCCTGGCTCCCTTAGGGACTCTGAGCTGCAGCCGCTGCTGCCGCGCCTCTCACTGACGTCCTCCATCACAGCATCACTCGCGTCCAGGATTTTTCCACTAAGCCCTGAACACTGAATCACAGTACACTGAGCTATGTTAAACATGACGTAAATAAAATTATCACATAACGGAAGTGAAGTTTCAGTTCAGGTAATGTGTTTATTGCAGATGTAGGAGACTTAGGTCTCAAGTAGTCCACGTGACCATGTTTTGTGATCTTGGGCAAATCACTTATCTCCCATGACTACTTCTACCCAAACCAGGGACACCTGCAAAGAAGCTAAATGCCTGCATCAGGCGCTGTATAAATGTCTAAACGTTTAACGAATAGATAAAACATAAGTAATAAAAAATACTTTTTGATGAGGAATTAAATATCATCTCTTTTCCTAGCGGCCTGTCACTCCTCTCTAGTGTCTGCTCTCACGTTTCAAACCAGATGTTAACTCTGTTTTGTTTCAACACTAATAGCTGGTGCCTGCCTGATTGTAACTAAAGATGCATTGTGACATTTAAAGGTTCTACTGATAGGTGAGCACACGTAATAACATCGCTGTGGGGGATTTTACTGGCATCAGCTCTGTGGTGCAAGTTCCTGGTCGTGTGAACGAATCTACGGACTGGTCTATTATTCCTTGGGGCTAGTGTGCTTATTGAGAAATTGAACCTTGTATTGCTCACACTGTGCCCAGTTGCTTTTTGTCAGGCATCTGTTTTCAAATGAACTCAAGGCCAGCATACAAATAAATCATAAAATGTCTCAAGAAATGCATGAAAGCAGTCAGTTTGACAATTCTGTCATCCTATAGGTATTTTCCAGGAGTACTCTTTCACTGAGAGACAGTCGGGACAGCACTCACAGGTTGTGACGTGCTGACAGCATCGGATTGGTAAGGCGGGCAGTCGGGCATTGGCCGATGGGCCGGTGCCTAAGGGTCACCAGTGGGCCGGTTTTTGTCAAACGGCCCACAGACACTTATTGTCTTTCCCACCAGGCCACTATAAGGGGGAGGGGGAGCGCAGCATCATGAGCAAGGAGGCTCTGAGGGGGTTGCTCTCAGCACTGTCGTTAGGCCATTATTGTTCTGTCCGCTGCAGAGTTTATCTTGGCCTCCCGTGGGGCCGGCGCAGACGCCCAGAAGCAATGTCCCACTCCCTTGCTGTGAGCCATCATCACCTCGGCTCCCCTGCTTTTGTTCACCCGTCCCCTGTCAGGCCATCACCCTGAGGCTACAGTTGACTGGGCTGGGGAGAGTAAGTGAATGGCCTTGCTGAGGGCCTATTTTTGGCACCTCGGCTACAGTGTCTTTCAGGCCTTGGTGGTGGTGGTTGTGTATGTTTGCATAAACCTCGCTGTGAAGCACCTTTCCCAGAGCAGAAAATTGAGATAATATAATGTTAGGGTCAGAGCTGCCGAATGTGGAACTATGGAAATAAGTTTGAGTACCAGCCTCACTGCAACATCCTGTGATTCTGGGCAAATGACTTAATTGCGCAAAGGCCTAAAATAACAAGCATTTGCAATGCAATAGGTCTCGCATTATTAAAGTTTGAGCTATTGGTGTTGCATTATCGCCTTTGGGACCTTATAAGTGTTTAGCCATGTAACAGTTAATGTTGTTGCACAAAGGATATTGTGCTGCATAACTAAATACTTATAAGGTCCCAAAAGCGAGACCTATTGGCTATGCCAATGCTTGTTTTCTTGGTTTCCTAGTCTGTTACTGTTTGCCTGTGCTGAGCTTCGGCACCATCATTGCTTATATGTAAATGAAGCATTCCTCCCTCCCATCTCATCTTAATTCCACAGTTGTGTTAGTGCTGCCTCTCAAGCAGTGCCTCCTGCTCTGTTTATTGTATTTATATAGCCTTTTTCAACTTTTCGATATTCACGGCAGTTGAGCTTCCTTTTGGTAGGATATTTGCTTTGTTTGGGCTTTCTTTTGAAGGGAATTAGGCTTGTTTTTATGTGCGTAGGCAGAGCTGCAATCATGGTGGAGGCATGGTACATTGACGAGTCCTCGGAGAGCCAGAGGCAGCCACATCAAAAACCAGAGGCAGCCACATCAGTAGCAGCCCAGCCAGTCTGTCAGCATCAGCTGAATTGGAGCAGATATCTGTCTTCTGCTGGAAGGTCAAGGCCACGGTAGGCAGTATTGGGGGTGCAGTCGGGACAATGGCATTGGAAATATTTTTATGCACGGGCGCCGCTCTTGATCACGGTGCCCGCTTAATTTAATATTCACAGGAGCCGCGCATGAGCACGGCGCCGCGTCAACTTTTTTCCTCACATCGTTTTTCATGTAAATAAACATGGCGTCCTGCCTCCTGGGAGGCTTGGCTTACAGGAGAGTTAAGAGGTCACCCTGACGCTTAGGTTTTTATTGGCCATTATTATTTACCTTGAGGTTTGACAGCCGCGTTATCCCACCACCGGTAAGCAGTCAAACTGACTTTCGTTGCCACCTCCAGCATGGCTGCCCACCGTGACCGGCCTTGGCGGCCATCTTGTAAGTGGCAAATGGAGCCGAGCGGGAAAGTCGCGCGCAGGTGTCTCTTATTGGGACAGCTTATATCCCACTGTCTGGCCATAGAGGGGGAGAAGACGGTCCGTGTAGACGTCTTCATGCAGGAGCCTGGCATGTCTGATCACCTATTCGCTCCTGGAGAACGCAGTTACATGCTGCCAGGCACTCTGCTAGCAGTCGCGGCTCGTGGAGGGAGTGCTGCGGGGCGGTGGGGCGGGGCAGGGGAGGGGCAGGGTGGGGGGTAGTAAACTCCGGCATATGGCCGAACGGAGGTAAGTACAAAAATAAATAAATAAAATGAATCACATTGCGTGCGCAGCATCGCCATTTGGCGTTGCAGCGCGCGCAATGTAATTCGTTTTATTGATTTATTTCTGTACTTACCTCCATTCGGCCGTATGCCGGAGTTTACTACCCCCCACCCTGCCCCTCCCCTGCCCCGCCCGGCCCCACCGCCCCGCAGCACTCCCTCCACGAGCCGCGACTGTCTGCTAGGTACATTGAGAAGCAGGGACGTGAACTCGGGACAAGAGTCCAGGACACGACTGTAGAGAGATGAGACGCCTATCATGGAGGTGGCACAAGGCAATCTGATATTGTAAGTAACATCAATATCGGTTTGTGATATAATCTGTAATCAGTGTTGATGGTGGCGACTGTTTTTAATAATCTGCATGCTTGGCCATGTGAAAGATGCTTCATTATATAAATCTGATCGGCCTGTTCCACTTTCTGCCCCTGCTGTTGTTTGTTTTTTATGTGCACTGCATTGGTTTCGTTCGGTCTTCCGTCTGTATGTGCTGACTGTCATTAAATCCAAACAAAGCAGCCTTTCAAAAGGAAAGTATGCGCTACTCAAATTCTTGTCTGTGGGATGGGACGTTAGTAGGCCGAACACTGCTTACCGTCACTGGTGGTTAGTAATATGCATCTAGAACATTGTTGACCCTGAATATTCAATCTATTGAAACACCACAGTAAGGGAAAAAGAGCAAAAAACATTGATTTGTGTTTAACATATCGTTAACTTTACCGTGACTGTATAAAGTTATTTCACTAACAATAGAAGCATTGAAGAGCATTGATGATCGTGCAGATTGAATAATGTTTAATATTCTTTGGTCACCTGCCTGTTAGCGTTATATCAAAAATACATTTATGAAAACGAGCGATGGTCCTGAAAGGCACAGTTAGCACGTAGTGTACACTAACTACTGATAAATATTCAGATGCTTTTATTGGCCCAGTCTGGAGCCAAAATGTATGCTGCAGCTTTGCACTGGCTATTATCGATAATGTGCAAAGAAAGGCTAAATGCAGTTATTTGCGCAGTCTCAAAAAAGTCACACTTAAGACTACATGATAGTGATGACATCAGTAACATTTTTATGAAAGGGAAGCTTGGCAAATACATGAATTGTTAGAAGAATCGGATATTTATGAACAGTACTATGCCTCTATGCCTCTCAAGTGACAAATCTTTCAGTGTCCATTGCTTTAACCATCCTTTTGTTTCTTTAATCCATTTAAATTGCCTAATTCTCTGACAGTTTCATCTCTTACAAACACCCCATAGAAATCTATCAGTCAGCTAAGAAGCATTTATGAAATAGGTCTGAAAGGCATTTATATTTATGTTAGTAGTCACACATCACCTCCCAGTATCTAGCCTAACTTGCGGGCACCCCAAGAGAAAGTTGTTCTGAAATATGATAAACCCTCTTTCCAGTTTAATGCCCTTTATGTAATGTTAACAGAGATTTGCCTAGTGCTCTATATCCATCAGCTTAGCCTTACAGGACTGTTGGATTGAAGCTAATAAGCTGTATTCTACCTGTTTCTTAATCTTGAGACGTATTCGCACAAATCTTCCTTTCCTTCCCATATACATGCCTCCATTGAAGGTTGAGGCGACTGTGCTCAGCTACTTGGACTATTGCAATTTTCTGTCTTTAGGTTCCCCTCATTTCTTACATGCAACAGATTCAAAATGCTACTGCTAGGCGTGTGCCCTAGCTTCCTTTGCGTTCCTCTGCCATTCCTGTCTCACATCCTGTGCATTAGCTGCCTGTAGCCCAGGGGGCTACTGTGAAGAATATTGTATAGTATTTAATGCTTACCATTTTGGTCCTCAGTATGCACAGCAAGATGTTGTCCTCATAAGCCATACCGCACTCTGAGGTCATTGGAAGCTTATTTACTTCCAGTTCAATGGGTTCACAGGTGCTTGTGCTTTCTTGAGGAATGTGGCCAAAATGTTGAATTCCTGGCTGAGAAGTTGGCGTGCTAACAAGCAACGGTTCTCATTTATGAAAGCAATAAAAACATGGCTTCTGTTCTCATTCATTTAATTTGCAGACTGTTAGGTTGATGAATGATTTATTCTTTTGAGTCTCTTGCCTTCTGAAGTACATGTCTCAGCACCAGTACACCTTTACAAGTCGGAGCCTTTGACCTGCTGACTGCTCATAAGTTTTTCACTTCTGATTCTGTACCTTTGACAGTCCCACTGACTACCTTGTTTATCTCTCTTCTCGGCGTTATATTGAATCATTCTCCGTTACCTGCCAGGACAGAGGGGTTGTTTGAAACCAACTATTATATTGTTTGGACCGCAGTTACCACAAAGGACAGAAGGGTTGGATGTAATTAGTCTTACTTCTTATTTTGTCTCATATTTATTTTATTATGTGTTTCTGTGATAATTTGTGAACATTTGAAAACTACTTTATATTTACATGCCAACAGAGGAGAGATAATGGTGTAATGGCTACAGCTGCTGACCTTTGAGTTGGGGAGTCAGGTTCGAGACTTGGCGTCGGCTTTCCATCCTGTGATTTGTGATTCAGAGCAAATCACTTATTACTTTCTAGCTGCCTCTTCTTTCTCCTTCTTCCTTTCTATACTTTCTTTCCCTCCTTTCTTGCAGTCCCTCCTTTGATCCTCTCCTAATTGCTGTTTTATTTCCAATATGTTTCTTTGTTTCCATCACTCATATCTTCTCTCCTTTCTTTATATCATCATTTCTCACTTTCTTTTTCAGTCTCTCCTGCCGTAACTCTTTTCTTTCTTTTCTCCTTCTCCTCAGCCACATAATTCCACACCATATAATACTACTCCACAACATGTCACATAATACCCCTACAAAACAAGCCATATAATTCCAAACACCACACAAATCAATATCACACAATTCTGCACCACACAACATAATTACACTCCACATAATACCACTAAGCACCACATAATTACACTGCACATGAATACATTCTACTTAATAGAACATAAATACACCCCACATAAATGCACTCTATGCCAAATACCAGCAATGCACTACACTACATAACACACAATTCAGATAAGCATAATTTCACTAAACGCCTCACAGTTTCACACCACACAGTTCAACTCCACACATTTCAAATACACACCGCATAATTCCACACCAAACCACATATTTCAAATGCACAACACAGTTCCACACTACATCACTTGCCTCCAATGCACACCATATATTTCCACATCATGCCACAAAATGTAACAACACACCATATAAATCAACTCTACAACATACCACAACACACAATACCATTCCATATAATTACATATAGTTAATTCCATCACACACATTCTCACTGTACATAATTCCAAAACACTTAATATGATTTAATTACTATCCACACAATTCCACACCACACAATTCCACAACAAACAATTCCAATACAGCACATCTCTTCTTGCACATCTACCAACACTGGCACCTCTCCCCCACACACCCACTGCCCCTATCATCTCTCTCCCACACTCCCACTACTCACTCATCTCGCAATACAACTGCCCTGTCTCATCCTTCCCTCACACTACCTGTCTCCTCTCTATGCTGCCTGCTCACACATGCTACCTTTCTGTACCTCCTCACCCTCTGCATTAGTCCACCTCTCACCTCCCCCCTGCGCCCCTTCCACTTATCCCACTCTCTCTCTTTCTCTCTCTTGTACTCCCTCTCGCACATCTCTCTCATGCACTATTCCTGCCTCTCTCTTATGGTTAACTTCAGTTCTTCAAGCACAGTTTCTATCCTGTCACTTTTCAAAATTTCCGTCCCTCAAACCTACGCTCTCCTCTTCTTAAGGTGTCTTCTGAGTACACTAGCTCTCCCTCTTTTTGCTTCTGTGGCCTGCTCTCCCCTTCTTTCTATCTTTCTCACACACTATGTTTGCCCTTCTGTCTCAAATTTAATAAACACTTCCTACACAAAATACCTATCCCTCTCATTCTTCCTATCTATTTATTCTCTGCAGCTCTCACCACTATCTATTCACCATGCCACATAATTCCACTACACAAATACACTACACAACACACAATTCCACGCCACACAATTCCACAACTAACAATTCAAATATAGCCCACATAATTCCACTCCACACCACATACATCCACTACACTACACTCCAAAACAAAACACAAAGGTAAAACACATTATCATTTACAACGCCAATAGCTCTAGCTCTCACAAATGCGAGACCTAATGCATTGCAAATGCTTGTTTGGTTTACACACATTGAGATACTGTAAGCAGTCTTGTGGGGGTAATTTAGATATCAAATAAGTGTTCAATTATTAATGTATAGAAAGTAAGCAGTAAATGGGATATTCTGATGTTGGGTAATGAATTATGTGTGTTTGAGTTGTAATTAGTGAACACCAAGAGCTGTATCATGAACATGTAAGCTCGCACAGGGCACAGCTGTACATCTATGGATATTTGATTGAACTGTCTAAATCGTATACATTTAGGGGGTCATTACAATGACGGGCTGATCGCCACCGCCCGTATGGCGGTGGCGATCCGCCCGCCATTTCCCACCGCCCGCATGCCATTTCCCCCCCGCCATATTACGATGGCGGGGGGGGAGCCCGGCGGACGGAAAGACCGTCCGCCGGTTTTCCACCGGTCCCACAGGGGACTGGGCGGTAAAGGACCCTAATATGTTGGCGGTGTCTGCAAGACACCGCCATCCATATTAGGATGTAGGCGGAAAGCAGCCTTTCCATGGCGGTGTTGCCGCCATGGAAAGGCATGTGGTCTTTGCTTCTGGGGGCCCGTTGCGGGTCCCCAGGATTTGGGGGGTAGGGAGGTGCACATGGGGGGTACCTATGGTACCTCCCTACATTTGAATGCACAAGGTGGCAGGCACCGCGCGGTGCCTGTCACGTTGTGCATTCAAATGCACAACATGCGTTTTTCGCATTGCGGCGGGTGCTGGTGACAGCACCGCCCCCCACAATGCGAACAATACGGGATGCCACCGCCACCGTGGCGGTGGCATCCTAATACCCATGGCGGGACCGCCGCACCCCTTGCGGACGGTCCCGCATTCCGTTGCGGTGGCGGGCGGACATCGTAATGTGCCCCATAATTCGGAATTTGTCCGAGTTAGAGCATGAGCTGCAGACACCACAACTTGGAAACAGTGAAAATTGGTTGCGTCTCTTTGTTTGTTTACTGTATTGTATTCTCTACTACACCATTAAGTGCAAAATCATTCTGTTTTTTTCTGGTTGAGATTTGTCATATTAGAAGTGTCATTTAGCATCGTTCAACGAAATTGTTCCATTTCGTAGCTGAAACAGCCAAATGGAAATACAGAAGCATACCTAAACAATACAATTTTTCAGTTTTATAAAGGAATAGCATATTTTATTTTTCTGAGTTGTTCAGCAAGCAATACCATAAAACACCGGAACCATTAAAACAGAGCTTATATTCAATAGCAAATTAAGTGATGAGTTGAGATGGCAGCATTTACCTTGAAGGTTTTTATAAACCTTTATCTTTGCTGTTCAAGGTTATTGGTACATGCTCATGACAGAAGTTCTGTTTGCATTATTACTTTATGTAAAGTGTTTCATAGACAGTCATGCCTTCTGAATATCTATCTTTTATGTACCAATTTCAAGCAGTAACTCAAAGCATTTTTTGTATTATCTTTGTTCGCATTAGGAAAAAGCGCTGTGGCTCAGGCAATTAGCCCTGACATGCACTCTATAATGCAAGTGAAATTATAGGTTACATGAGTCAGAGGTGAAAATAAGGCGGTTATATATGGCACACATTTAAAATTCCAGCCTGAGAGGACAAATTATTGTGATAATAACCATGTCCATTTAATGCTAAATTTAGACACTTTTAAAGTAGCCCACAGTATCACCACCACTAGCGATTCTGTTGCTTATAAATGTTGTTTTCAATTTCAAATAAAAGAAAGTTATTTTTCCCTTCATTTACTTAAATAATTTTGGAGTGAGGTCCAAGTACTTGATAACCAGGAGTCCCAGTGCAAAGTTTTTAAGGGTGCATTTGTATCCCCTTATTTCCATAGTTCAGGGGCTACAGAACAAGCTGAGAAAGTGGTTAGCACCAACGTATGGTTTTCCCATGCTCCAGGCCATCGACATCTCTGCCTGCTGATTAGAGTTGGGAATAACGTGCGTAATTCTGTGCAGTGTAATCACGCAGAATAACCTAAGAATTGCGCAAGAAAATGCTTGAATTACACAAGAAGAGCAATTCTGCATTTAGAGCTATTTCTTTTAGCAAAAAGGCCCCCTCCCATCCAAACTGGCCACTAAGATGCATTTTATGCTAAGACATAGCACTAAATGCAACAGAAGAGGAATAGCAAGCTGCTGATCATACTCACTAAATGTATTCTTGGGGTAATAAAATAAAAATATTCTTGGGGTAGAAGTTTTTCACAACTTACTACCGGCATTTAGCGCTATTTTCTTAGAACAAAATGTGTCCAAAATGGATGGTGGCGTTTTGTGATAAGAAATAGAGTTAAATGCACCAGAGCATGAATAGGGATTGGGAGCAGCTGCTCGCACTCTCTAAATGTGTTCTTGCAGAAGGATTTTTCCTCTATTTACTACCGGTATTTAGTGCTATTTTCTCAGCACAAAATACACACTTGAGTTCAAAATAAGCACAAGGATGCCTTTTGAGCTAAGAAACAGTGCTAAATGGAGCAGAACATGATTAGTAAGTGCGAGCAGCCTCTTGTGCTCACTAAATGTGCTCTCATTGTAGAATTTTTCCCCCCAAATTACTCTTAATTACACGAGGAGGAGTAATCATATAATTATCATTAATTCCACTTAAACCAGTAATGTGGAATTACTGAAATTACTCCGATTACTTCAGTGAAAATGAAATTCCGCCAGGGCCTACTGCTGATTAATGTGCTTGTCCCTTCCTGTCAGTAGTCCATTTGCATAAAAAAAAACATTTTCTTTAAAGCCCATTGCCATAATTGGCAAATCTTTGGAAAATGTAATATTAAATCTGTCTAATCTTGGTTCCGAAGCACGCCTCTTTGTTTCACCATATTACACTTCCTGTTTCTTTATCTCACTCTTGCAAGTGTTGCCTCATCATTGGGTACTCCTTTAGTCACTACTTTCCTATCTTTCCCTACCTCCACTTTCTGCTTTTCTCTCTTTTGCTCGAGGTTGATGTTTGATTGTGAAAAATAAGGTGTGGTCGCCAAAAAAGAGTGCTGATATCAAACACCTGCAACCACCATCATAAATTAAGTGCTCCTTGCTACAGTTAGCACAAATATGATGCGGAACCAGTGGTTCTAAAAGGCAAGGTGGGCCTCTTGCCAAACCTCCATATCTCAACCTACATACCATACAAGGATGGAGTAAAAATTGTATTCCACAGAGAAGTGTAGAGCTGCTGACACCTAGACCCCAATTCAGAACCTTTTGGATTCCAAGAGTAAGTCACGCATGCCCATGGAAACCATTTGTTTTACTCCTGGAATGTCATGAGTATATTACAAATTGGACTAAGACACATCTACTCACAGAAAATATCTTCTCAACTCAATCAAGGAAGTTTATTGAGGTGCATATTACACATGTCTTCAACTTATGATTCCTAAGCAGTCTATTTCGTGTGTTTGCAACTAGGACACAGAAGTGTAGGTCTCCCTTTGAGGTGAGACTGAAAGAGGGGGGTGTCGTTTTAATGACAGATGTACTATAGGTGAATTGCCAAAATATTTTGGAAAAAAACATTGTGATTCACAAATATCGTGTCGGAAATATATTCAACCCAAAATTACCATTGACAAAAAATAGAAGGGAACTTAAGAATATAAGGGGCACATTACGATACCCGGCGTAAATAAATCCGCCAGGCATGGAAGCGGCAAAAATCCGCCCGCACACACCGCCTGAACACCGACCACGCCATTACGATTACACAAACCGAAAACCGCCATCGGCGGAAAAAGCACACAAAATACCGCCCGCCAACGTCCGAGTCGGAGTCAAACCGCCCGCCACGGACGGAAACACGCACGACAACACAAAACCGCCTGCCCTCACGGCCGACACACCGCACGTGAAATTACGATCGCACCGACATGAGCGCGGAAAAATCACAAATATACCGCCCGCCAGCGCAAACAACGCTGATGAGAATCGACACGGCAGAAGCCATGGCGCCAACGTACCTGCACCGAAACCATCCGCACACAAAACCAATAGCACACAACATGGCCAACAAGTCCACACAGCAAGGCACGCACAAATACACAAGCACAGTACACATCCCGAAAACACCCCCCCGGACAAACAAAAAATACAAAGGCCAGAACCCCAGACACAACACACCTGAAAACAACAGACCATGAGGACACACCCACATAGGTGAGTACAAAAGCAGCACTCCCACAGACCACAACCCCTTGCTACATTGCAAACCAGAGAGGAGAGGAGAGGACACAGTGACACAGCAAGGACAGCAGCACACCACAGAAACGCACACATCACTACCACCACCACCACCACCACTACCACCAAACACCACCACCACCACCACCACCACCACCACCACCACCACCAAACACCGGCACCACAAACCCCCTGCACATTACACAACACACACCGCACCAGCACCACAAACATCATGGCACCACAAAGAATGCCCAAGTTCACGCCCATGGAGCTGACGGTCATGGTCGACGAGATCATTAAGGTGTACCCACAAATCTATGGGAACATGGTCCAGCACACACCACTAGCCACCAGAAACAGAATGTGGAACCGGATCGTAGACCAGGTCAATGCAGTCGGGACCCTGCCCAGGAACAGAGTCGAGATTAACAAACGTTGGAATGACGTAAAGAGCCTGGTCAAGAAGAAGGAGGGCAAAAACAGAGAGCTGGCTGCCGTCACTGGCGGAGGGAATCCCGCGCTCTTTAAGACCTTCAAAGCGTGGGAGGAGAAGGTGCGAGTCGTAATCCATCCGGAGATCCTCGCCGGATTAGCAGGGGGAGTGGAGGCTGGTAAGTACAAACTAATGTATACCAGCACACCGCTATGTACTCACATGCACTACCACCATGCCACAGCTCCCAGGGACAAACACCCCCATGTCCAGCACACAATACACAACACATCACACACACATGCAACAGACACTACCACACACAGCCCAAACCGAACAACTGTAAGATGCGTGGGGACATGTGTACACTAAGCCAGCCACGTAACCACCAACAGGTCCCCAAATATGCCAGAAGCGCCACAACGAGCACCCACCACACCCATGTGTCCGCCACAGCTGCACTAACCGACAAGTAACAGGTAAGTGGCAGGAACACAAAGTGCAGTGGGTGGGACGGTGGACAGCCCAAGTACAACACACACCAGGCCCCAGTCCCACAGCACAGCAAGGAGGAGCATCCCCCACACCCCACAGCCACGTGTCAGCCACCGCAGTGCACAACGACAGCCGAAAGGCAGACATCACGGTCCACAGCAATCGGTGTCAGTGGGTGTCCAGCCACCCCCACGACCCACAACACCCTCCCACCCCCACAGACCTGCAACATGGAGCACCCCCCGCTTAGAGCCATGTGGCATCCAGTACAGTGCACGCACGAACAACTTGCAGGTGGGAAACTGGACAGGGCTGGATTACTGGAGGCATGAGGACCATAACACGACCAACACATGGGACATGTCACGTAGCAGACGAACACGCAGCACCGCCCACCGTCACGAACAAGTGAACAATGTGCACACGGACATGAACAACAGACTCACACCCCACATGACCCATCACAGACATAGCAACACCCAAGGAGCCACGTCTGCATGCACAAGCCACACTGAATATAGTCCCACACGGCAGCCACTGTGCAACTCATCACACACAACCGAAACACCATTGAAGTCCTGTCCATGTAGCCCCTACTGCCTGTCAACAACACACCCCACAACTACGCCTATGTAAGACAAACAACACTAGACGCAACAGAGCGGAACAACATAAATGCACACGAACACCACTGAACCCATCAAACTCACAGACACACCATGCACATACAACATACCATCCATCCCATCCGTCAGCCCCAGTCTCATAAAAGGCATGTCATCCGCACAGCTGCCACACATACAGCAGTCACGCTAAGACACATGCCCATGACCAACCATGTGCCAGAAGTCAATTAAGCGCACGACACACTGTGAGCAACAACACACAACATGGGCCACACCCCCCGAGCACTGCAGTGATGCACATGGCACAGGGCAGCACGCACACCAAGGAGATGGGACAACTGCAATACGTTGGCTGGCACACAACTATCACTCACTCATAACGATGCGTCCAATGCCATGTCCAGTAAGCACAACAGACAGCAAATATGCAGGCCATGTCAAGCATGCACACACCTCAAACCATGCACTGTCATGCTGCCACAACACATGTCACGTTCGGCACCCATGGCTCACAGCATGTACCCCAAAAGCATATCCCCTCCCAAATGCGAATCTGGGGCATAGCCCCCATGTTGCCATATGCGTTCCTAAGCGTTCCATTTGAACCCCAAAAGCATATCCCCTCCCAAATGCGAATCTGGGGCATAGCCCCCATGTTGCCATATGCGTTCCTAAGCGTTCCATTTGAACCCCAAAAGCATATCCCCTCCCAAATGCGAATCTGGGGCATAGCCCCCATGTTGCCATATGCGTTCCTAAGCGTTCCATTTGAACCCCAAAAGCATATCCCCTCCCAAATGCGAATCTGGGGCATAGCCCCCATGTTGCCATATGCGTTCCTAAGCGTTCCATTTGAACCCCAAAAGCATATCCCCTCCCAAATGCGAATCTGGGGCATAGCCCCCATGTTGCCATATGCGTTCCTAAGCGTTCCATTTGAACCCCAAAAGCATATCCCCTCCCAAATGCGAATCTGGGGCATGGCCCCCATGTTGCCATATGCGTTCCTAAGCGTTCCATTTGAACCCCAAAAGCAAAGTACAAACCAGACCCAGGATGGGCCAGGAGCCCGCATACACCAGAGTCACAATAAGTAGGGGCACAGCAACACACCCATCGGCATGGCCAATCCGTCCCATGCCACATGTGCACAGCACACAGTCCCATTGCCAAGCACACACAACTACAGATGCTACAGCCACACACACGCCTCCGGGAAACCCATGTACGAGATTGCACGAACTGTCAATGTCAGACGACAAATACATACTTCGCCAGGTGCAACACAATAACAAATCTCATTCTCTCCACAGGTGACGAACTGCTGGATGCTGGGGATGGAGCCAGCAGCCAGCACAGCCAGCCTACAAGCCCCCAACGAGGACACACGGATCTGGAGGATCTGTCCTCCTCTTCGGACACGGACAACCAAGCAGGCCCATCTGGTGTGGCAGGGCCCAGCCGCTCCCCAGGACCCCTCCTACCCACCAACCCATCATCCAGGGCTGCTGAACATTCACAGCCCCCTGCTGCCACTGTCGTTGTGGCCACACCCACGGTCATTGTGGCCACTACCACTGCCGCAACCGCCACCATCGCCGCACCGACCACCACCGCCGCCACCACCGCCACGTCTTCGCTGGCACCAGCCCCAGCGCAGGTGGTGGCCCGGACGACTGGATCCACCCTGGGAGCCACAGCGAGGACCGTGGTGAGCAATGTGGCTAGTGGGCAGGCCGGTGGCAGCAGGACTGGTAGGAGGAGCAGGGTCAGGGAAATTCCAGCCTCCCCTGGGAGCCATGCCCTGCCTCACATGGCCAGAGTCCTTGGGGCCTATGAAGAGGCCCAAGGACAATGGGTCCGGTCTGCTTCAGACACGCGTGAGGTGCTGGGGGTGCTGAGGTCCATGGACGCCCGTATGGGCCAAATCGTGGACCTCATGGGACAGCTGGTGGTGGCGGTGAGGTCACAGCCAGGGACAGCAGCTCCCCTCCGCCACCACCTGCCGGGGCGCAGGGTGGAGCAGCAGTGTCCAGTTCCCCTGCGTCCACAGCCAGTGATCACACCTCAACCACCAGCATGTCGCAAGCAGGCACCCCCTCGCAAACGTGGAAGGGGCCGTCCGAAGAGGAAACAGATCTCCCGGGAGGACTTCGCACGCTCCAGTCGCAAGTGAGGCAGCCAGCCAGCCTTCCGCCAGCCTTCCTTGACCAGCCACTGCATTGACTTGGACTACGATCCCACTCCACACAGCCATCTGGATGGCATGTGTGTGTTGGACTATGGACATAGAACCAGTGGGTACACCCTGATCATCACGCAGCCATGACCGACAGCTCATTGTCACTGCACGCACCACTTTTGTCATCACCTTACACACAATCACATGTCACAGTTTGTAATAAATGCACCTTTTTCACTAACTGCTGTTTGTGCCCTGTGTCTTATTTGTACGGAATACAACGGCCACCTTGGGCGGAAAGGCACCTGATGCGTGGCATGGCATTTGAATCCGGAGGGCCTGTAGGGACCTAGGGGTGGGAGACAGAACAGGAGCACATTCAATGAGTGTGTCACACACCCATCACACAGTACATGTCAACAACTACAAGCAATGTACACACATCGCACAGAGCAATAGGGCACAATGCCACAGCCACCAACAGTGGCATCCTACCCTGGCCATGGAGCGTTGACACTCAGCACGCAGTGAACAAACGGCCACCCTGACACAGCACACACACACCTGCACAGATACAGCCACATCAGCCGTCGTACATGGACACTCACCGTCAAGTGAAGTAGCGGGCGATGAGCTGCTGCCGCACATTACCAGCTTCCTCCTCTCCGCTGTCCTCCTCACTCGAGCTGTCCAGGTCTGCGGGCTGGGGCCCTGGTTGATCTCCGTCATCCACGATGAGGGGGATCTGCTTCCGAATGGCCAGATTGTGCAGCATGCAGCACGCCACCACTATCCGGCACACCTTCTGTGGGGAGTACGCCAGCGCACCCTCGGTGCGGTCCAGGCACCTGAACCTGGACTTGAGGAGGCCAAAGGTACGCTCGACCATACGTCTGGTCCTCCCATGTGCCTCATTGTAGCGATCGTCTGCTGGGGTGCGAGGATTCCTCAATGGACTGAGCAGCCATGCCCCATTCGGATACGCAGAGTCACCTGGGTGTGAGGGACACAGAGAACCGTTGCTAATCCAACTGGACAGGGGACAGCATCGCACAGCCAGCACGCTACACCACTCCACATACTCACCGACAATACAGGCACGATCCTGTTGCATATTGGACATCAGTCGTGGCAAGATGCTGTTGCGCATTATGTGTGCGTCATGGGCCGAGCCTGGGAACTTTGCACACACGTGGGTGATCACCATGTCCGCAAGGCACACCACTTGCACATTCAGGGAGTGCGTGTGCTTCCTGTTGCGGTACAGGTGCTCAGTGGCCTGTGGTGGAACAAGGCCGACATGTGTGCAGTCAATGGCTCCAACGACGTGTGGGATTCTGCCAAGGGCATAGAATGCACCCTTCACTGCCGCCAATTCACGAGCCCTGGGGAAGCGGATGTACCTGTTCCGGTACAGCATCATGGCTGCCAGTACATCCCTCAGCACCTTGCTGAACATGGGCTGGGACATCCCTCCTCCACTGCCCACTGTGTGCTGGAATGACCCAGTGGCGAAGAAATGCATGGCGGCCATCACCTTAGCCGTGGGGGTGACAGCAGTCGGATACACCCTGCGGGGACGGAGATGGGGTTCTAACATGGCACACAGTCGATGCAGGGTTGGCCTGTCCAGCCGAAACTTCCTAATAACCTCTGTATCGTCCATGTCCGCCAGCAATTGGTATGGGCGGTCAATGTTCGGTCTCCGCCTAGGGACAATGGCAGAGGACACATGTCAATGCAACACGACACATAGCAATTTCGCATACACATCACTGACATGACTGAGCAAGCACATGAGCCACAGCCCAGCTGTCAAGCTGGGACGGCACGGCCACAATACACTTACACAGGTCTCCCAACAATGGCAATGGCTAGTGATACAAACCACTGCCATGTGCATGCACATGGGGATCTAGGCCCCAATGACTTGCGGGGCGTGCTGATGGGGACTGACTGCATATCCGTCAAGCGGCAACGCCACGGCAACATGAATGTCTGCTGAGCATGGAACTGCTTCCGCGGCTGGATGAGTATGGCACACGACGACGACGATGTGGGCACAGGCTGAGCGGCCAAAACAAGTGGGACCTGTGGCACGAGGGGATATGAGACAGTAGTAGGTGTCAGCACTGCACCCTATGTACAGCACTGTACGGATCACACCTCCCGAAACATTGACAGGTGTCCACATTGACAGCCCCATGCCAAGACGGCTGTGTGCTTGCAGTCACACGTCACAGGTGAGAGGTTACATTGCACGTGCCAGGTGGCAGTCGTACATAGTGGGAGCTGGCATGTGTGTGCATGTGTCTCCTGTTCAGGATCCACCAGATGGGCGCTGACTCTGTACTGACCATTGGACACAGCATGTTCCGTGGAAGGCTTGTGTGTGTGGGATGGTGGCACTGGATGTGCCTCCGTTGGGTGGGGGGCCATGCACAGGGCGGGTACGTCGATGATTGCGCATTGTTGGTCACGGTGGGTGCACCCACTAAGATGTGTTGCCCTGTGTTCAATTCCTATGTCCGCATGATGATGGACTGTAGATGTGGGCAGACTACACATTGGTCGATGTGCTGTCTATATGCATGTGCCTTCACACCAGGCACAGCTGCCCCTGCACATGTGACCCCTGCTGGACTCGCTGCTGGGTCTGTGGAGCTGATGCACCTTCTGCGCGTGGGGCGGGCAGCTCTCCTCACTTCCCTCATCGCGCATGTCATGACTTTGCCGCAGGTGACATGGATCATGGAGGGCCCACATGTACGCGTGGGTAGGCTACACATGATTGTACACTGGTCGCCTCCCCCAGTCAGTGTTTCGAATGGGAAGGTTGTCGTGCTGGTGGTATGTTCGATGTGGCGGATGGGCGGGCCTAGGTGCGGGCTTACATTCCGGACATGGGGGGTAGTTGGATTGGCGACTAGTTGCAGTACACACGGGACACGTCTCTTCCTTTCCACATCTGGGTCATCCCTTGTACTAACTGACAGTGATACAGTCATCTTTGCCCCAGCCCTCATGTCCTCCCCTCGCTCCCCCAATATGCATGCTCACCTGCGAGGCTAGCGCTTGCACAGGCAGCCCCAAGCTCGCACCAGAGAGGGCAAGGAGTGTATGTGTGGGTCCAGTTGCACGAGTGGGCTGTCTCAGGGTATGATGTGTTGCGGGACACCGTCCACCTGCGTGGTGCCCCAAATGGAGACCCGGCCTGCATGGACTATGCATCACAGTCTTCGCCTTCCGGATCCGCCACCTGCGACACCCAGTGGCTGTGGCTGCCCTTGCGGCCAGGCCGCGTCCGTCTGTGGCTGATGGCCCACACATTCACTCTTTGGCCTCTCTGGGGAGGGCTCGGGGGTGGTGGCGCACGCGCTTGCACTTAGTCGCAATGGCATGTGGCGTGGTTGGTATGATGGGCAATGGATGGGATGGTGCGAGCCACCTCCCGTGACGTCAGTGCTGCTCGTGCTGTGGTGCGTCCCCCTACACTTCCATGTGACTTGTGCCATGCTAGACGTTGAGGTTCTATTGCCTGCGTGATATGACCAGGAGGAGCGCGAGGAGACCTCTCACACACCATGCTCCACTGCCATCCCGTGCCCTGTATCGCCTGTGCGGATTGACTATGTTGGGGTTACACCTGGTCGACTGGGGCTGTGTGTGCCTTGTCAAGGGGCATGGCGGGCGCACAACAGGATCCAGCTTGTCCACAGAGGGTGGGCTGAGGTGCGCCTGGTACCGCTTTGTACGTGTGCCCGGCTGCTGTGCACACACGTGTTCACTCCCCCCGACAGGTGTCCTCTCACAATGCCCAGGGAAGCGGTGGTGTACTGTTCATGACCCCTCCCAACACGGCGTGCTCCAACTTGGCATGTGCGCATCTACCCGTCGCACCCACCCACCTGAGCACTGCGTCCATACGACTTCACACGACACATGTGTGTCTTCCACAGTAGTGCTACTCATTTGCGTTGACATCCAATACCAGTGGACTACATGGTCATGTCACGACTGCCGTGTACTTCACATACTCTCATCCTCTCTCATTCGTACTTGTGAAATGAGTCAGCGGAGACAGTTTTGGTTTCAAACATTATATTGTATCTTCTGTCCTCTGCGATGCAGTATAGTGGACACTACTGGCAGCGGAATACATGTTGAGGATATACTGAGCATGATTGCAAATGGGATAGGGTGTGGGGTTACATGTGATTGGCTGTTGCATGTGGGATGTGGGCTTCAGAGTGACATCTGCTTGGCCAAGGCTGTGCTAATGTACATTTACGTATAGCTGCGGAGCTGCGGACTTTGACACAGACGGTATACATGTAGCCTACCAGACCGCTTGGCATCATGGGCACAGTCCATCTCAGTTCCATGTGACAGGTCTGCTGCGGTTGTTCCTCATGCACGCGTGCATGTGAGTTGACATCAGGGCATGTGCTTGCGTGCATGCAGCGGCGTGCCACTTGTTGTTGCACTGTGGTGGTTACTGGACATGTCACAGTCACTGGGGTCGTGTTGTTGTTGTATGCACTTGTCGTCCATGCAAAGGTCCTGGTATGGGATTCCCGGGGCGGGGGTGGGAGGGGTGCAGCACCCACAGACTCCAGGCGACCTATTCATGTCCACTGAGCGGTGTGTGTGTCCATGTGCGCTGGATCCATGTCGTGTCCTGGTTGTTCGTGCAGTTCCGTCCATGTGGGTGCGATACACAGAGCCCATGCCACTGCCTCCCACGATGCATGCGGTGTTCCTGGATGTGATGGGGAACAGTGTGCATGTCCCGGTCATCTCCGATGTCATGGCGATGTCGTTGATGGTGTGGTTACAGTTGCCGGTCGTTTGGTATGGCTGTTGTGGTGGTGACTGGCCAGTCCGTGCGGAAGCTAAGCATGGGTGCGGGGTTGGACATCATAGGTCACTCGGGGAACCTGCGTTGTGGTCCGACGTATTTACAGGTTGTCAGGTATGCAATGCCGTCCAGCAGGGCTTCCATGTCATTGGTGGTGTACATGTTTGCCAGCCAATGTAGCGGATGGTGGCTGTCAAGGTGTTGTTCGTAAGTTGTCCCTTGGAGGACCATGATGGGGCATGCTGGGTGACATTCGATGTAGCTGTTCTCGATGATCCGTCGTGTGGAGGCACAGTGGTCCCATTTCAGTGCGGGTGCGATGTTGGCCACATACGCCATGCCCCCATAGGCAGAGCAGGCCCTGTCGTGTGCGTCCAGAGGGAGGAGTAGTGGTAGCAGGTCCGCCTTCAGACATGCCGGGTTGGAGAGGCATATCTCGACGGGATGCTGGTAGGGACACCTCCGACAGTAGAAGACGGGCATGACGCAGCTGAACAATGTGATGCGGTAAGTCAGTCGGTAACTTACGTTCAGCAGGGACAGGAGATCGCATCCCAATGTATGGCACAGGTTGGTTTTGTACAGCTTGAGCTGTTCGGCGTAGTTGGGTAGGTGTGTTGCGGTTGCCATTTCGCAGCGGTTCGTTGAGGTGGCGTGCTCCGGCTGTGTGTGCAGTCTGCAATGTGCACGCTCCGGGGTTGCTGTGAGCTCTGTGTAGTCGTAGGGAGACAGGACTTGTGTTCTGTTGGCTTGTTTGGAGGACACGGGCCCTCTTCCCACATGCTTCTCAGACAGTTCAAGGTCAGTGCTGTGTGACTCCTTCCAATTAACTTGCATGTGGCCGACATGGGGGAGTGTTTTCTTCTTTCTTCCCCGTCCGTTGTGTGCTTCTGTGATATGCGCTATCTGCCCTGTGGTCGGTCTCCTCGGCATGCCTGTGTTGGTCTATTCTTGGACAATGGCTGTATTCACCGGCTTCTGTCGTAGGGCTGTGGTTTCGGAGTTGGAATGGAAGGTCATTCAGTGCTGTCTGCTCTCCCTTGTGTGGGCGGCAGGCTGCCTTTCCGCTCTGCGTTGGGCCTTGTGTGTGAATGTTATTCTTGGGCCACCTGTTGTCGGTCCCCGGGCTCTTTGGTGTTCCGTTTTATATGTCTTGTTCATATGTGCAGGGTGGTATGGGTGTTTCTGTGTGGTACTGGCGTTCCTCTTCCCGAAGGGGCCCTGCTTCTCCTAGTTGGTGTTGCCGCCGCTGTGTGCTACGCCATGTTTGTTACACTGGGGTGTGTCCTGCTGTTGCGTGTCTTCACTGACATGTGTGCGTCGGTTGTGTGGCGTTGGGTGTTGTCCGTGAATTGGGCGTTGGGGTCATGTCTGTGGCAGGCCTGTCACGTGTCATGTGCGTTCGGGGTGGGGCTGATGTGTGTGCTGCTTGGTTGTGTCCCTGTGTCTGTGTGCGACGCATGCATGGCGCTGCGGTTGGCCTCTGCGTTGTGCGCATGTGTGGCGGCGTCATCGGCGCTTTGGGGCCGTGACGGGGTGGTTGGTTCCTAGTCCCAGGTGGTGTGTACACATGTGTTACGCGATGTTACGATTTGGCCTGTGTGTCATATGTGGATGCGATGGTGGATGTGTAGTGTACACGCGCTGGTGGGGGTTGTCCGCTTTTTCCGCCCTTGCACTGTGTGCGCTGTTTGCGTGCACTTGTTGTGTGTGTGCCTACCTGCGTCTCCGCGGTGCGTTGCGTCCTTGGTGGTGCATCAGCAGAAGCATGGGGAGTGCCTGCAGTGCTGGATTCATGCTCGGGGAGCCGCTTCTTCGTTGTCCGTGCTCGGCATCCGTGTTACCGCTTCGGTTTGTCATACGGTATCTCTTGGCCGTGGGAGCCGTTTGTTTGCGGCATCGTAATTTATGCGCCGGGCGGGACGTGTTTCGTCGGACGGTGTGTGTCAGTTAGCTGCGCCGCTACATATACGGGCGCACTTTGATGGCGGACGGTGTTGCTGGCTTGCCGGCGGTGTTTGGCCTACTTTTCGCATCGTAATTGGGCGGGCGTGTGGACTGCTGCGTGCCAGCGGTAACTGGTGGTTTTTGCATCCGCCAGCACGCCGGTGGTGCTTCCGCCCGCCATCGTAATGGGCCCCTAAGTCTTTATGCATTTTTTAGGTATAAATTATAATTTTCTTTAAATAACTTGGTCTATAGTATCGATTTATTTAATACAGTTACATAAAATATCTCTTTATTTAATGAATTTGATAAATATTAGTAATTATACCATTAAGGTATCAGTATTACAATATTTGTGTTTAATCTTTCTCAGTATACTTTGTCATTTTAATGTGAAATTTAGATTTTTAAATGCAATTAGAACCTTTCAAGTTAGTAGAGGGTTACTGGGTGTGTAGAGGGATAAAGATGGGACGATATTTCAAATGCAAATTATTGTATTTAATTAATGTATCTAATGTAATGTATTATTTGATTAATTAGACTGATTATAATAATTAAATGGGTATTTTATTCATTTGCTTTTTATTTGACTGTTAATTGGTTGATCAATTCATGTAATTAAAAAATAGCTCAAAATACTTTCTATTTATTCATTTCTTCAATTGTAATTGTTTTATTTAATAATGTAAAACTATTAGTGTTTCATTTTGATATATTTTTATTAATTACAATTGTTAGTATTTGTTTCTTGGTTAATAGGGGTGAAGTGCATTTGTTTTAAATATATTTTTATTTAGTTATATTATAAAATTGTATTTTTAGAATTCAATTTAATTTGATTTATATATAATGAATATTTTTTTTTTTAAGTTAGATTTGTTATTTTTTCTATATTCAATTTTCATTGTAATTAATAAAAAATAAGAGTTGGAATAGTAAACCAGACACCACTTATCCTATTTTTGCTTATGTTGAAATGGGAATAGTAATTCAAACCTCTCCAAAGTGCAACACTTCCCCTATTATTCCCCTGTTATTTAGTTAGTTTTGTTAATATTTATTTAATCATTTGCTAATTATGTATACAATTAAATAATTTGCAATTATTTATATATATTTATTTTGTTTGTTTTGCATAAATTTTATTTTTTAATTTAATTTGATGTGTGTTTGTTTTGTTAACTATACATGTATGCTTTTTTTATTTTTTAGAATTATTAATAATTTACTGTCATTCATTTTTTAATTGTTTACTTGGTTTCACTTTTTTATTTTGTATGTAGATATATATATATATGCTTATTTTTATTTTAAGATAATACATTTAAATATTCTTTAGATTTATTTTATTATACAATGTTATTTTAAACTTCAATATTTAAAAAAGGGAAATATATATATATATATGGTTCAACAAAACAGTCCTTCGGCGGGGGGCACACTTCTCAGCTGGTGCATACGGAGATTGACTTTTTAGATACAAAAGTGTATGTTAAGTCGAATAAAATACAGACCACAGGCTTCAGAAAGAGTATAGCTACAAACAGTGTGCTCCATGGCTCGAGCTTTCATCCGCACTCTCTAAAGAAAAGCATACCGTATCGTGAGTTCATTAGGATGAAAAGAAATTGCTCTGAGGCCAAAGAAATGGAATCAAAATTCAAAGAAACAAAACAGCGATTCCTCAAGATAGGGTACAAATTCAGTGACATTCATCGTGGGGAAGCCAAAGCAAGAAGTATAACAAGGGCACAAACCTTGATAAACAACAAAAAACTAAAAAAGAGTAATGAACAACAACAAGATAACACGATTCGAATGATCTTAACTTACAGCAAAGAAAGCTTTAAAATACCAAAAATATTGAAGAAATATTGGAATGTCCTGAAAAAGGATCCGGACATCGGAGCAAAGTTGGGTGAACGCCCACAAATATCCTTTAGAAAAGCGCCATCATTATCGGATACCCTGGTGAATAGCCACTTTGTGCTGAGAAAACCAGAAACCTGGCTACAAAGTTTACAGAAGGGGTTCGGAAAGTGCAATAGCTGCAAGGCATGTAAAATAGGCAAGAATTTGAAGACCATCATTGACCCTCGAGGGTAAGCGTTCAATATCAATGAGGCGATTACATGTGAATCCACATATATAGTGTACCTAATTGAATGCTTCTGTGGAAAACGCTACATAGGCAATACTATATGTCCATTGAAAAAAACTTATTTTGGAGCATATTAGAGCGACTCAAAATAAGGATACGATATATGCAATTGCCAAACATATGCAAACACATGAAGGCAAAACATGGCTGAACATGACATACTTAGGCCTAATGACAGTGCCCCCACATGAGAGGGGAGGCAATAGGACTTTGAAATTGAGACGTTTGGAATCGAGGCTCATTATAAGATTTAAAACTAAGATCCCGCTGGGACTTAATGGGGACGAAGAAATGTATGTCCACCTTTAATATTATGCACCAACCGTGTTAGTGTTTCTTTGCATAGTGTATGGAATGCCTCATAGTGGAGACTGTCTTGTCCCATGCGAGTATAAAATGTTCAGATTAGATACATTCGTTGTTGGAACAGAAGAATGTGATCATAAGAGTATCAGCAAAATTATTTAACGTTTGTTAAGGTGTGTTGGCTATGGGCTATGATCCAGAACTAAAATTGCGTGATTTCACAGGTTTGACACAGGCACTAAGCCTAATACAGAGTAAATGGACACTCAGTTCTGCACCAGTGAATAATATGTAAAAACAGACACTCAGTCCGCCAGTACACAACGCAACAAAACATGTTTTACATAATGGCAAACAGTTAGAAATAATTGTGATGCAGGACGGAACATGAGTTTGACCAAACATGCTATTGAACGTGACACTAAGTAGATAACATTGCAGCAAGCAGTTAAGATTAACAAATAGCAGTCTTGCAAAACAATGTATGGATAGATATACACATATCTTTGCCATATACTATGTATACCAAAAAGAGCTGGGAAGTGTATCCTTTCACCTTGATAAACGTTAAATATAATTTTAATTTAAATGTCGGTGTGTAGAAACTACTGATCCCACAATGCCTCATTATGGGTGGAGTGGGAATCATGTATATAAATGCAAAAGTGAGAAGGGACAACGATATTTACCGTGATCAAGACCGTGATGGTTGAAACGGATAGGAGGAGGAGAGAGATGGAGGATTAAATAAATGGATGAAATCCCAAGGAGAGTGCTGCGATATTTTTTCACTTTGATAATATATATATATTCTACTGACTTAAAAAATCAAAAATTGGCTCTGCGGCAACTTGAAAGAAAGTGGAGACGCAACTATCTAGCTGAAGATAATAGGATCTACCTACAAACTATGAAAGCATATAAAAAGTGTATTTTGACTGCCAAAGCGGCTTATTTCTCTTCCAAAATTCTGCCCGCAACCAACAGATCAAAGGAGATTTTTTTCAATCGTGAATGAATTGTCTAATCCTGAAAGAGTTGCAATTAAACCCATTCCTTCTCAAAGATTCTGCAACTCTTTGAACTCTTTTTTTATAGACAAAATTACTAAAATTAAGGCCAGCATCCCGGCCTGTTTCACCTTGGAAACAAGCTCCAATACAACTAAAAACCCTGGTATCTTCACGCAATTTCCTATTATTAGTAATCAGATCTTTGTTGATCTCCTATCCAAAGTCAAATCTGGCTCCCCTAGGGACTGTTGCCCCCTAGCATTTTAAAAGAAATATTTACTGCCTTACATAGCCCGGCTCTTAATCCTCTGAATGAGTCATTGACTCAGGGCATTGTCCCCGATACCTTCAAGGAGGCAACTGTTGTCCCCCTCCTGAAGAAACTAGGTTCAGACCCCCAGATTTTGACGAATTACCACCCTATCTCCCTCCTCCCATACCTAGCTAAGGTCTTGGAGGCCTATGTAACCAGATGCCTTTCTGGGTTTCTATAGGAGTCTGAATATCTTGATCCTCACCAAGCTGGCTTCCGTCCAGCACATTCTACTGAGGCAGTGATATTGACAGTGTTGGACACTCTTCGTAGTGATGCCGATAAGGGCTCCCCGCAGGCTCTTGTCCTGCTCGATCTCTCCGCGGCCTTTGACACGGTCGGCCATGGCCTACTGGTCGACCGTGTGAGAGAAGCTGGGATTCAGGGACCTGCACTTGGCTGGATTAGTTCCTTTCTGGAAAATCGTTCCCAAGCAGTTTGTACCGCACAGTTTACTGCTCCCAGAACTAGGATCTCATGTGGAGTCCCAGAAGGCTCTTCACTTTCTCCTCTGCTGTTTAATCTTTACCTTCTCCCCCTCGTCCGGGCGCTGAAGGAACGACAAGTCTGTATGTTAAACTATACTGATGATTTCCAACTCATATTTTCCATCAGCAACTCTCCTGATTCGGTCCATGCTTTTTAGTCCACCATGCTGTTCATTAGTGAATGGATGAATAGCAACCATTTAAAACTTAACCCGGACAAGACAGAGCTAGTTCTAACAGGAGGTATCCACAAAAATCCTGGGGCCCCCATTTTTGGCCCAAGGAATTGGGTCAACCTCCCTCCCCTTCTAGTTCGGCCAAGAGCCTTGGGGTAACTATCAACCAGGACCTTACTATGAAGTCCCAGATCGGGTCAGTAATTTCCACTTGTTTCTTCCATTTGAGGAAAATAAAAAAGATCCGAAGATTACTCACCCAGGAAGCCTTGATTCAAGTGACTCTTGCCATGGTTATGTCCCATACCGACTACGCCAACTCGTTGTATTTTGGCATTCCCCTATATTTATCAAAATGCTTGCAGCTGGTACAGAACCAAGCTGCGCGCCTGATTTTCCATCAAACCAGGAACCATCATGTTACTCCGCTTTTGAGGAAGTTACACTGGCTTCCGATTACTCAACGCCTGCGCCTTTAAAGTCTGCTGCCTCATTTTCAAATCTTTAAATGGAAGAAGTCCTAATTTTTTGAACAGCCTGATTATAAGGCATGAACCCACACGCAACCTGCGCTCGGCCCACAAGCAATTCCTGTCTACTCCTTCATTTAAATTGAAGCGTGTTGGGGGTGCAAGGTTTGCTATCCTGGCCCCTAAACTCTGGAATTCTCTTCCTTCTGAAATTCGCTTTTGCACTGACCTCCTAGGTTTTAGAAAACTTCTTAAAACCTGGCTGTTTTGACAGGCTTATGAGTAACTCCTTAGGGCACAGGTATCTTTCAGGGTAGCGCCATGAAACCAGCCCGGTGTACGCGCGCTATTTAAATTCTTTTTAACATAACATAACATAACATAACAATATATATATATATATATATATATATATATATACATATAATATTATGTAATTATATATATATGTATTCACTGAAAAAAACAAAGATTACAGGGATGTTATAGTAAGGCTCCCATTTCACACATACAAAACCATGGAAATTCAGCAGTTATAGTTACCTGAGCTAACTATAATTTACACCCCGCATTGCACTGTCTATGACCGTATTACATCACTCATGACATGGTCAGGGACATCACTGATTATGTCACTGATGACATCTCAAAGAATAACACTGATGACATCATCCAGTGAGTGTAAGTGTTTTGTAAAAGTTTCTGAGACTTAAGATGCATATTAAGCTACTGCATGAGTTGAATTACTATTGGTTCTATATTATTAATGAGTGATAGTATTTCTAACATATGTCACCTGCGTGGCTGTGTGACTGAATCTGTATGTGAGTGGCTGACTGAGTTGCTGCATGGGTGTGTGAGTGGGTTCGTGAGTGTCTGTCAGGTGGATAAGTGGGTGTGTGAGTGACTGTATGGGTGGGTGAGTGTCTGTATGATTGGCTGTATAAGTAGTTGAGTGGGTGTGTGAGCAGATGTAAGGGTGAGTGAGTGCCTGTGTGAGCGGCTGTATGGGTGGGTGAGTGTGTGTGTGAGTGGTCATATCGGTGGCTTAGTGGCTTTGTGAGTTGCTCTATGGGCACGTGAGTGGGTGTGTGAGTGACTGCATGGGTCACTGAGTGGCTATGTGAATGGCTCTATGGGTGAGTGACTGGGTGTAAGTGGGTGTATGGATATGTAACTGGCTGTTTGAGTGGGTGTATATGTATGTGAGTGGGTGTGTGTGGCTGTATTGCATAGTATGTGTCTGTGTGAGTGGCTGTATAGGTGAGTGAGTGGGTGTATGAGTGCTGGTGTGGATGTGTGAATGGGTATGTATGTGGTTCTGTGGGTGAGTGAATTAGTGATGTCATCAGTGATGTCACTGACCATCTCATGAGTGATGTAATAAGTGAGGTCATAAGAAGTGCATTGCGGGGGCATAAGTTATAGTTAGCTCAGGTAATTATAACTGCTGAAAAATGATGTTTTTAATTTTATTTCCCAACGATAACGTCCCTGCAACCTTTGGTTTATTTTGTGAATTTCAAAGATTTTGTTAATTTTATTTCCTAATGGTAACCTGTAACCATTGAGAGAAGGTGTGAGTGGCTGTATAGGTCAATGAGTGGGTATGTGAGTGGGTGTGTGAGTGGCTGTATGGGTCTGTGAGTGGGTGTGTGAGTGGCTGTAAAGGTCTGTAAGTGGGTGAGTGAGTGGTTTTGTGGGTGTGAGAATGGGTGTGTAAGTGGCTGTCTGGGTGTGTGAGAGGGTGTGTGAGTGATTGTATGGGTCAGTCACGGCTCCTCGAGGGAGTGCAGCGGGGCGGTGGGGCGGGGAGGGGCAGGGTGGGGGGTAATAAACTCCGGCATACAGCCGAAGGGAGTTAAGTACATAAATAAATAAATAAAACGAATTTCATTGCGTACGCGGCAACGCCAAATGGCGATGCAGCGCGCGCAATGAAATTCGCTTTATTTATTTATTTATGTACTTAACTCCGCTCGGCTGTATACCGGAATTTACTACCCCCCGCCCCACCGCCCCGCAGCACTCCCTCGAGGAGCCACGACTGGTATGGGTCTGTGGGTGGTTGTATAAGAGTCGCTGTATGGGTCTGTGAATGGGTGTGTGAGTAGCTATATGGGTTACTGGCAGGATGTGTGAGTGGCTGTATGGGTCTGGAGTGGGTGTGTGAGTGTCTGTATGTGTGTATGAGTGGGTGTGTGAGTAGGTTTGAGGGTGTGTGAGTGGATTTGTGAATGGGTGCGTGAGTGGCTGTATGGGTATGTGAGTGGGTGTGTGAGTAGCTGTGTGGGTGTGTGAGTGAGTTTGTCAGTGGCTGTGTAAGTATGTGAGTGGTTGTGTGAGTGGCTGTATGGGTCTTCTTTACGTAGGTGTGTGAGTGGTTTTGTGAATGTGTGATTGGTTGTATGGGTCTGTGAGTGGGTGTGTGAGTGTTTATGTGGGTTTGTGAGTTGGTATGTGAATGGCTGTATCAGTCTGTGCGTGGGTGGGTGTGTGAGTGGTTTTGTGGGTGTGTAAGTGGATGTGTGAATGACTGTGTGGGTGGGTGTGTGAATGGCTGTCTGGGTCTATGAGTGGATGTGAGAGTGGCAGAATGGGTGTGTGAGTGGGTGTTTAAGTATCTGTGTGGGTGTGTAAGTAGCTTTGTGAGTGACAAGGCCACAACAGAATGGAACATGCCCCTTTATCCAAGAAGAGTCCACTGTTTTGCACAAAATATCTACCCAACTGGAGTACTTTCTACTGGTTAATCACTAAGTGCTACCTCATTGGGAAAATATCCAGTCCAAATTCTATGCTGCATCTGTGGAATGGACCAGGAGGAAATGTGCCCGGAGACCTTGTTTGCATTTCAGCAATATGATTGTTGCTTGTGCATCTTTATCCAGACATCTGTGATAACATGAATCATCCAATATAGAAGACAACAGGACTACAAAGAGGTAGATCTCCACCAAACAAAGGTACGTCCTCTTTACTATATGAAGTTATTGCTTCTTTGTTTGGTGGTGATGTCCTCATATTCCTTTGCATCAAGAAAGTGTCACCAAAATCGGCAGGTAATGTGCTGAGGGGCCTTTTGGTAAGCTGTTCATTAGCGTGGGAAAAGGCGGGAAGACCTTTTCATGCTACTAAGGAAAATGTGGCAAGGCCAAAAGGGCAGTCCTTGCAGATGATTTTGGGCATTTGCATACACAGGATAATTAAAAGGGCGAACTATTGGCTCTGCTCTCAAGACAAAAAAGAAACAACTTGTCACAGCCACTACAGATCAGATTACTCTCCAATAGATCAACGATGCATTTTCCTCTATTAAGGATTCCAGATCATATCTCAACTTGGAATATGAGAGGAAACACACTTCCTTTGCCTTTGCCAAGCCCAAGAAGTTAGGATTATTTGTGCTTTATAGAAGTAGAGCTTCAACTGGGCCACTTGCGGTGTTTATATTTGTAAGTACTTCCCATTGAGGTTTAATTTCTGTGAAATGAGTATCAGGGCCATTATGGAACCTTATTTTTTCAAAGATGAGTCCACAGTTTTGACGAAAATGTCTACCCAACTGGAGTACTTTCAACTAGTTAATTAGTAAGTGATACCTCATCGGGTAAATGTCTAGTGAATATTCTACACTACAGCTGCATAAAGGACCACAAGGTAATGTCTCCAGTGACCTTGTGTGCATGCAATTTTGGCAATGTAAATGTTACTCGAGCATCTTGATCCACAAATCTGTGATAACATGAATCCTCATCAAGGGAAGACGACGAGACTCCGAAGAGGTGAATCTCCACCAAACATGAGTATTTACTCTTACCTTCATGAAGTAGGTGCTTCTTTGTTTGGTGGAGATGTCTTTGTATTCCTCTGCATCAAGAACGCATTACCAAAATCAGTGGGAGGCACACTCTGGGGCTCAGAATTATTGCGCCCCCTCCCTTGGCTGACTTTGGTTTCGGGCACCTCATCCCCTGGGGCTTGGCCTTGTGATGTTGGGTGCCCTGGAGCCCACCCAGAGCACCCAGTGTGCAGCCTTTTGGACTGCGGGGGGAGCCTTAATGCCTTTGTGGTCCTTGCTGGCTCCTGCCTCCAGCATGAGCTGACATTGCTCTTGCATGCAGGGAGCAGCTAAAAATGCTGCTCCCTGCATGTTGGATTAATTTTTTATTTGTTTCCCTCTCCACTTAACACGTGGTTGTCCCCGGAGACGTAAATGTCCTGAGAGGCGGGCTGCATTGCCCCCTCTCCTTTATCCATCAATCAGCCTGGCTCAGGAGAGGTGTTGGTCCCAGGGATCATACAGGGCCCGGGGGGGTCCATGCAACCCCTTCCCCATGGAGGTGGCGGTCCCCAGGGCCGCAAACTGCCTAGGTAGGGGGGCCGTGCAGTCCCCTCCACCATTTTAGTATATTGGCCTAGCCCTGTGGAGGTGGCGGTCCCCTGACCCAATATCGGCCTTGGGGAGGGGGGCTGTGTGAGCCCACCTCCCCAAAATATATATTTAAAAAATGCCCCCAGGGTCTGGCCCACCTAGAGGCTGAAAGAAAAACAAGCACAGGAGACCACGCTTTTTATTTTATTTTATTTTCACACTAATTTGTGAATTCCTTGCGATTTTCTCAGTGAAAATTAAAAAAAATACTTTGTCGCCCTGGCAGGGTCCCCGGGGGACCCCACCACCAGGCATATGGGTCAGGGTATTCCTACCCTGCTCCCTTCTCTCTTTTTACTTTTTATTTGGGACTTGGCTGAGTCCAAATCCCAAAAAGGCTGCCAACACTTCCTGGTTGAAGTATTGCCAGCCAATCATATCTCTGCACAAGATCTGTTAGGGTCTGTGCCTGTAGATATCTATATTTCCTTTTCTTTCAATATCTGAAAAACTACTGAATAGATTTACACCAAATCACAACAAGCACTCTTTTTGGACTAAGATTTAGCTTTCTGCCAGATTTGATGTAATTCCTTTCAGCTGTTTGAGCTGTAGTTGTGTCAAAATCCCTATAGGAAATTGCATTGGGAAAACGTGTTTTGGGATGCCCCCTTTTCTCGGTCCCCGCTTGGTGAATCAACCTGAAACTTTCCAGACAGCAGTTTAACTCATGTGGTTACCACTTTAAAAAACATTCCTGAAGATTCATCAAACAGCGCAAGTGTTAGTAGCCGAACAATAAACCCTTTTCCTATGGAAACTAGGTCCTAACTATAACTACCTATAGGCAACTGCCAGTAGGTTATATTTATATATATATTCACTGAAAAAACCATAGGTTTCAGGCACGTTATAGTTAGAAATTAGCATTTAAAAAACCTTAGAAATTCACTGAAAAAACCATAGGTTTTAGGGACAGTTATAGTTAGTTGGAAATTGCACTCGTACAAAACCCGTGAAATTCCCTCGTTGTAGTTAGTTCAGGTAACTATAACTCGCGCCCCCGCAATGCACTGCTGATTACGTCACATATTACATCACTCATGACATGGTCAGTGACATCACTGATGACATCACTGATGACATCTCAAATGACATCACAGATGACATCATCCAGTGACTGTGTGTTTCTGTAAAGTTTAAATATGTTTAATATATATAGGGAAAGGCGTATTGAAGAATGAGTGGGTGTATAAGTGTCTGAATGGATGATTTAGTAGGTGCGTGACTAACTATATAAGTGAGTGATTAAACGTATCTTACTGAATGCATGGGTTAGTGACTAAACTGGGTGAATGTCTGTATCCGTCTGTCTGTTGCTGTGTAAGTGGCTGCATGGGTTTGTGAATAGCTACATGAGTGTCTATATGAGTTATTGATTGGTTGTCTGAGTATCTGTATGTGTGCCTGAGTGTTTGTGTGGGTGGGGTGTGTGTGACTCTGTGCATAGATGTGTGAGTGGGTGATTCACTGGGTGGATGGTTTCAAGAGTGCATCTGTGATAGACTGTATGGGTGGGTAAGTGTGTGTAAGAGTGTGTTAGTGAGTGAATGTATGTCCCAGTGGTACATGTGTGAGTAACTGCATATGTGAAAGGCAGTATATATGTGTGTTGGAGTATATAAATAGCTATAGGCGAGAGTGTGTGATTGTGAGAGTGACTGTATGGATGAGTGTGTGCTTGTATCAGAGATTGTATAAGAGCGTAAGAATGTGCTAGTATTTGTATGAGTAAGTGAGCTGGTGTGTGTATAACTGTATAGGTGAGTAAATGGGTGTGTGCTTAATTTTTTGCATGACTGACTAGGTGTGTGAGTACCTCTATGAATGAGTGGCGGTATGTGAGTGTTTATATAGGTGTATGAGTGCATATAATAGTCCTGTACTGAGTGACTATAAGCATGAGTGATTGTACGGGTGAGTGAGTAGATGTGTGTGTGTAGACCTAAGAATCAGTGAGTGTGTATATAGTAATTGGTGTTGGAGTGTCTATGGTTTTGACAATGGCAGTCTGTAATTTACAGTGGGTGTATCAAAAGTTATTTTAGGGTGTGAGAAGATGCATCAAATTATCTTATGGATGATGTCATCAGTGATGTCATCAGTGATGTCATTTGAGATGTCATCAGTGATGTCATCAGTGATGTCACTGACCATGTCATGAGTGATGTAATATGTGACGTCATCAGCAGTGCATTGCGGGGGCGCGAGTTATAGTTACCTGAACTAACTATAACGGGGGAATTTCACGGGTTTTGTACGAGTGCAATTTCCAACTAACTATAACTGTCCCTAAAACCTATGGTTTTTTCAGTGAATTTCTAAGCTTTTTTAAATGCTAAGTTCTAACTTTAACGTGTCTGAAACCTATGGTTTTTTCAGTGAATTTCAAAGGTTTTTTAAATGCTAATTCCTAACTATAACGTGTCTGAAACCTATGGTTTTTTCAGTGAATTTCAAAGGTTTTTTAAATGCTAATTCCTAACTATAACGTGTCTGAAACCTATGGTTTTTTCAGTGAATTTCAAAGGTTTTGTAAATGACAATTTTTTAATGTATTAATTGTTATATTTATTTTTTTGATACTGATTTACAACATTTTTTTAAACTATTTATTTTTAGATATTTTATTTTTTAAATTACATTGTAATTACATTATACATTACATTACAAAATATACTTTCTCAGAATGAATTACTTTAGTTTAAATACTTTGCAAATAGGCAATAGACTTTTAAGTACAGTAGTTACAGTTGTTGCAATAGGCAACACAATTTCAAACACAATGCAACATTGAGCTCAATGTGAATTTCTAGTTAAATGCAATTAGTTACTTTATGGATTACTTTTCTAACCACAGGACTGGATCCTAGATTCAGTCCTGGGACATCTCCTGTAAACAGTTGAGTAAAAGCGTTTTGGTTACAGTAGTGATTTTTAAGGAATATTATTGTATTTTAAAAGTTGACACAAACTTTTTCACATAGAATCACCAATGTTATCCTATGGGAGGAAATTCACTTAGCAGGTAAGTAGTGTTATTGTTACTTTTTCTTACTCAGTGGTGGATCCTGGATCCAGCACTGGTGCATCTCCTGTAAACAGTTGAAAGAATGCGTTTAAGTCACACAGGCGATTTTTAAGGAATATTTGTAGTTTGTGAAAATCGACACTGAAACTTTTCTGCTGAAAACCAGACAATGGATTCCTATGGAAGGAAATTCAAGTTACTGGTAAGTACGGTTAGAATTACTTTTCAGGGTCAGTGCTGGACTAAAAGATGCAGCACTGGGTTCTCTCCTGATAACAGGTGAGTAAATCGGAATTCATAGTTCGGCTGATTTTAGAGAAATATTATAAAGTTCAAAAACTCCACACTTAGAAGAATTTCCAAGTGAAACCAGTCAATGTTAGCCTATGGAAGGAAATTCAAGTTACTGGTAAGTAAAGTTAGAATTACTTTGCAGGATCGGTACTGGGCGCAAAGATGCAGCACTGAGGTCTCTCCTGATAACAGGTGAGTAAATCGGAATTCGTAGTTCTGCTGATTTTAGAGGAATATTTGTAAGTTTCAAAAATCGACACTTAGAAACTTTTTCAGCAAAAAGCAGGCAATGATATCCTATGGAAGGAAATTCAAGTTACTGGTAAGTACGGTTAAAATTACTTTTCAGGATCAGTAGTGGGTTCAAAGATGCAGCACTGAGGTCTCTCCTGATAACAGGTGAGTAAATCGGAATTCGTAGTTCGGCTGATTTTAGAGGAATATTTGCACAATGGGGAATAAAGGTGGTGGGGCCTGAGGATACATGTCTGCAAACACGCCCTGTGGAGCGTTTTAAGTTGGAGAATTAATTCCTCCTCAATCCCGAGGGTCCCTAGGGGCCAACTAGCCCACCAGGTACCTCCAGTATGCGCCAGAGAGCTGCATTGCAGAGAGGTGTTCAGAGGCCACGCCCCTTTTTACAACACTCTGCAACGCTGCTCCGTGGCGCTTACTGGAGGTACCTGGTGGGCTAGTTGGCCCCCAGGGACCCTCAGTATTGAAGAGGATTTAATTCCCCATCTTAAAACACGCCACGGGGCCTGTTTGCACACATGTCACCTGAAGCCCCGCCCCTCCCTTCACCACTGTGCAAACGCGCCCCATGGCGCGTTTTAAGTTGGGGGATTAAGTCCCCTTGAATCCTGAGGGTCCCTGGAGTCCAAGTAGCCCACCATGTACCTCCAAAAAGCACCACAGAGCTGCGTTGCAGAGAGGTATAAAAAGGGGCGTGGCCCGATCTTTTTTTTTTTTTCCCCCGAAGGGGGGCTATGTGGCCCCCCTTCCTTTTTCCTATTTTTGGGCCCTGGGGACCCCATCCCCCAGGGCCTTACCCCTTTTCTTTTTTTAAAAAATTAAACGGGAAGGGGGCCGCGTGGCCCCCCTCCCGTGGCCGAATCCGGCCCCGGGGACCCCATCCCCCGGGGCATGGCCACACTTTAAAATAAATTTGTATGGAGGGGGGCTGCGTGGCCCCCCTCCTCAGGCCTCCTTTTGCCCCGGGGACCCCATCCCCCGGGGCAGGCCTTTATTTTTAATTTTTTATAATTTGTTATTATTATTTTTGGGGAGAGGGGACGCGTGGCCCCCCTCCCGGGCCACTACTTGCCCCGGGGACCCCATCCCCCGGGGCTGGCCCTATCCTTTGGGGTCCGTGGGGGACCCCAACTCCCCACGGACCCTGCCGGCTCCCCGCCTCCTGCGGGAGCCGGCATTGCTTTCCACATGGGGAGCTGCTAACATGCAGCTCCCCATGTGGAAAGCAATTTGCTTTGGATATTGGAAGCAGAGCAGGTTTCTGCTCTCGCTTCCAATATCCAAAGCAGTTTGCTATGACAGGACGGGAGCCGCGAGGCTCCTGCCCTGCCATAGCAAACTACAGTGTCCCAGGGGTAGGCACCCTGGGACACTGCAGGAGCCGGCCCTGGGGGATGGTGGTCCCCAGGGCCATTACAGGCTCCAGGAGGGGGGCCACGCGGCCCCCCTTCCTCCATCGACAAAGCCCCGGGGAGGTGGTGGTCCCCAGGGCTCTGGGGGTCCGTAATGGTCCCCCATATTGAAATTTTTAGTGCCCCGGGGAGGTGGCAGTCCCCGGGGCGTGTGGGGGGGCTCGAGCCCCCCACACAGGTAATTTTTTTTTTAAATAAAAAAGAAGCCCGGGGGGGTGGCGGTCCCCAGGGCTGCGGAAGGGCCAAGAGCCCTCCCGCACCATTATTTTTTAAAGCCCCGGGGGGTGGCAGTCCCCAGGGCTTGGGGGGCCTTTGAGGCCCCCAAAATGAAATATAATCCCACCCCCCGCATGCCCCCGGGACTTGGCCCACCCGGGGGCAAAATAGCATTTTTTTTTTTTTGGCCGGATTCGCGCACCCTAAGCGCATCCCGCCGATTTTTTTTCTTAAAAAATGCTTTTTTCTGCCCAGGGGGTCCTTGTGGGACCCCCTGAGCAGACCTAGGGGTCAGGGTGTTTCTACCCTGTCCCCTTTTGCGCTTTGCGCACTTGTTTCTGTCCCTCGGTTCTACCGAGGGATAAAATGGCTGCCAACACTTCCTGATTTGGAGTGTTGACAGCCAATTAGCATGCAGCTCGTGATCGGGAGGGTACGCGGACCCTACTCGGCCATAGATATATATATGACTTTACTTTTGATTTTCTCAGGAACTACTGAACGGATTTACACCATTTAAGCAAAAGGCACGACACTGAACCAAGGGCTACCTCCTTGCCAAATTTGGTGTAATTCCGTTCAGCAGTTCGGGCTGTAGCTGCGACTAAAGGTTCCTATGGAAAAATGAATGGGGAAAACGCATTTTAGGACCCCCTTTTTCTTGGCCCCGCTTGACGAATCACCCCGAGACTTTCAGGATAGGAGCGGACCGGAGCGCCCCAACAAGTTGGAAGCTTTCGCGAAGATTCGTCAACCGGCGCCAACGTTATTTTAAATAGAATGTTGCGGATTTCCTATGGAAAATAGGTCCTAACTATAACTATCTACTGGCGACCGCCAGTAGATAATGTATATATATGCATATTATCTACTGGCGGTCGCCAGTAGATAGTTATAGTTAGGACCTATTTTCCTTAGGAAATTCACAACATTCTATTTGAAATAACTTTGGCGCCGGTTGACGAATCTTCGCGAAAGTTTCAAAACTCATGGTGCGCTCCGGTCCGCTCCTATCCTGAATGTTTCGGGGTGATTCGGAAAGCGGGGGCAGAGAAAAAAGGGGGGTCCCAAAACATGTTTTCCCCATGCAATTTTTCATAGGAAACTTTAGACACGGCTACACCCCGAACTGCTGAACGGAATTACACCATGTAGTTACTCACACATGTACCACTGGGACATACATTCACTCACAAACACACTCTTACACACACTTACCCACCCATACAGTCTATCACAGATGCACTCTTGAAACCATCCACCCAGTGAATCACCCACTCACACATCTATGCACAGAGTCGCACACACCCCACCCACACAAACACTCAGGCACCCATACAGATACTCAGACAACTAATCAATAACTCATATAGACACTCATGTAGCTATTCACAAACCCATGCAGCCACTTACACAGCAATAGACAGACGGATACAGACATTCACCCAGTTTAGTCACTAACCCATGCATTCAGTAAGATACGTTTAATCACTCACTTATAGAGTTAGTCACGCACCTACTAAATCATCCATACAGACACTTATACACCCACTCATTCTTCAATACGCCTTTCCCTATATATATTAAACATATTTAAACTTTAAAGAAACACACAGTCACTGGATGATGTCATTAGTGATATCATTTGAGATGTCATCAGTGATGTCATCAGTGATGTCACTGACCATATCATGAGTGATGTAATGTGTGACGTCATCAGCAGTGCATTGCGGGGCGCGAGTTATAGTTAGCTGAACTAACTATAACGGGGGAATTTCTATGGTTTTGTACGAGTGAAATGTCCAACTAACTATAACTGTCCCTAAAACCTATGTTTTTTAAGTGAATATATATATATATATATATATGTATATATATACACTGAAAAAACCGTAGGTTTCAGGGACGTTATAGTTAGAAATTAGCATTTAAAAAACCATTGAAATTCACTGAGAAAACCATAGGTTTCAGGGACGTTATAGTTAGTTGGACATTTCTCTCGTACAAAACCTTCTAAATTCCCACGTTATAGTTAGTTCAACTAACTACAACTCACGCACCCGCAATGCACTGCTGATGACGTCACATATTACATCATTCATGACATGGTCAGTGACATCACTGATGACATCTCAAATGACATCTCAAATGACATCACTGATGACATCATCCACGTGAAAATCTGATGCACCTCCTCACACTCTAATATAACCTTTGATTCACCCACTGTAAAATACAGACTATCATTTTCGAAACCATCGACACACCAATACCAGTTACTACATACGCACTCACTGATTCCTAGGTCTACACACACATCCACTCATTCACCCATACAATCACTCATATATGCAGTCACTCATCAATACACTATCATAAGCACTCATACACCTATACAGACACTCACACACCACCACTCATCAAGAGTTACTCACACTCCTAGTCAGTCATGCTTATAATCAATCACACTTCCATTTACTGACCTATACAGTTATACACACACCACATCACTTATTCAAACAGAAACAAACTCATACTTACTCTCTTATTCAATCACTGATACAAGTACACCCTCATCCATACAGCCACTCTCACAATCACTGACTCTCACGTATAGTCATTTATATACTTCAACTCTCACATACACTGCCTTTTACATATGTAGTTACTTGGACATGTACCATTGAGACATCTATTCACTCACCAACACACCCATACACACACTCAACCACCCATACAGCTGTTTCCACATGCACTCTTGAACCCATACACACAGTGAATCAACCACTCAAACATCTATGCACAGAGTCACACACCTCCCACCCACCCACACACACACTCAGGCACCCATACAAATACTGAGGCAACCAATCAATAACCCATATAGACACTCATATAGCTACTGACCAACCCATGCAGCAGCTTATACAAAAACAGACAGACTGATACAGACATTCACACAGTTTAGTCACTAACCCATGCATTCAGTAAGACACATTTAATCACTCACTTAAACAGTCAGTCACGCACCTACTAAATCCTCCATCCAAACACTTATACACCCACTCATTCTTCAATACACCTTGGCATATATATAATAAATATTTAAACTTTAAAGAAAAACACAGTCACTGGATGATGTCATCAGTGATGTCATTTGAGATGTCATCAGTGATGTCACTGACCATGTCATGAATGATGTAATATGTGACGTCATCAGCAGTGCATTGCGGGTGCGCGAGTTATAGTTAGCTGAACTAACTATAACGGGGAAATTTCTATGGTTTTGTATGAGAGAAATGTCCAACGAACTATAACGTCCCTGAAACCTATGGTTTTTTCAGTGAATTTCTAAGGTTTTTTAAATGCTAATTTCTAACTATAACGTGCCTAAAATCTATGTTTTTTTCAGTGAATATATATATATATATATATATATTACCTACTGGCGGTTGCCAGGAGGTAGTTATAGTTAGGACCTTGTTTCTATTCAAAAAGCGTTTTTTCTTTTGCCAATATCTTTAGCGGCGTTTGATGAATGTTCGTGAAATTTTCAAAACTAATTGTTCGCTCAGGTCAGCTCCTGTCCTTAAAGTTTCGGGGTGATTCATTGAGCAGGGGCCGAGAAAAAAGGGGGGTCCCAAAACACGTTTTCTCCATGTTAATTTCCATAGGAAACTTTAGACAAAGCTACAGCCCGAACTGCTGAACGAAATTACACCAAATTTGGCAAAACTGTAGGTCTTGGTTCAGAAAGCGTTCTTTTTTTTTAATGCTGTAAATCCGTTCAGTAGTTCCTGAGAAATTCAAAAATAAAAAATATTGATATCTGGTGAACGAGGAGGATTCGCAAACGTTCCCGATCACGAGCTTCATTATGATTGGCTGTCAACACTCCAAACCAGAAAGTGTTGGCAGCCAGAACTGAGTCACAAGAAAAAAGGAGAAAAAACATCAAAAAACAAGAAAGGGGGACAGGGTACAAACACCCTGAGCCCCTAGAGCGGCTCAGGGGGTCCGACAGGGCCAAAAAAAGCATTTTTTTAAATATTTTCGGCGGGATTCGCGCTGGGTCCGCGAATCCGGCCGAATTTTTTTAAAAACGAAGCGCAGGCTCCTGCGCTTCATTTCTTCAAGCCCCCGGGTGGGCCAGGTCTCGGGGGCAATGTTTTATTATGGTGCGGGGGCCCGAGGGTGCCCCGCAGCCCTGGGGACCGCCACCTCTGCAGGGCTTATTAACAAAAAAATGCGTGGGGGGCTCCTTTCCCCCAACGCTGCAAGGGGACCGCTTTACTTTAATAGGGGTGGGGACCTTGCGGGCTCCCCAAGCCCCAGGTACCGCCACCTCCGTGGGGCTCCAATCAAATTAGAGAAGTGTGGGGGGGCTCCTGCCCCTCCACCACACTGCCCCGGGGACCATCACCTCCCCGGGGCACTAATTATGTTAATACGGGGGTTCGTTGCGGACCCCCGGCCCTGGGGACCACCACCTCCCTGGGGCTTTAAACTTGTTGGAGGGGGTCCATGCGGCCCCCCTCCTGAAGCCCTCCATGGCCCTGGGGACTGCCCCCCCCAGGTCCAGCTCCAGCAATGTCCTGGGGTGCCCACCCCCGGGAGATTGCAGTTTGCTATGACAGGGCGGGAGCACTGTCATAGCAAACTTATGCTTTGCTTCGGTGAAACCTGCTCTCGCTTCCACGAAGCAAAGCAGAATTGCTTTTGGACAAGGGGAGCTGCATGACAACAGCAGGGAGCCAGCTGGGACCGCGGGGGCATTGGTGCTCCACCGCGTTCCCCAACATGAGGCCAGGCGCTGGGGTATGGGGTCCCCGGGGCCACAAGTGGCCAAGGGAAGGAGGGACATGAGGCCCCCCTCCCCTTTTTCATAAAAAATAAAAATAAAAAATTGGACATGCCTCAGGGGATGGGGTTCCCGGGGCGGAAATCGGCCTCAGGAGGGGGGCCGCGCGGCCCCCTGCCCATTTATTTTTTATTGTTTTAAAAAAAAATGGTTCAGGCCCTGGGGGATGGGGTCCCCAGGGCCCCAAAAATATTAAGAGAATGGGGGCCACACAGGCCCCCTTCTAACAAAAAAAAAAAAGAAAAGCTGGCATCTCGCTGGAGGCCCTGCCCCCTCTGTGCACCACTCTGCAAATGCGCCTCCTGGCACGTTCTAAGTTGGGGGATTAAGTCCCCTTGAATCCTGAGGGTCCCTGGTGGTCAACTAGCCCACCAGGTACCTCCAGTAAGCCCCACACAGTGGGATTGCTGAGAGGTGGTCTGAGTCCTCGCCCCTTTTTACAGCACTCTGCAAACGTGCCTCTTGGTGCACTGCTGGTCGGGCAATGAGGTCCTCTTGTGTCCTGAGGACCTCAGGACTAAAGTGGACTTCATCCTCCAAGCAGCAGTGCGCCAGGAGGGGCGTTTGCAGAGTGGTGTAAAAAGGGGGCATTGCCTTGGACCACTCTCAGCAATCCTGCTGTGTGGGGCTTACTAGTGATAACAGGAGGGCTAGTTGGCCCCCAGGGACCCTCAGGAGGCAAGGGGACTACATCCCCTAACCAAGAGCGCTAGGATGCACGTTTACAGAGTGGTGGAGAAAGGGGGCGTGGCCTGTGTCCACCTCTCAGCAATCCCACTATCTGGGGCTTACTGGAGGTATCAGGTAGGCTAGTTGGCCCCTAAGGACCCCCAGCAGTGAAGGGAGCTTTAATCCCCATCAAAGAGCGTGCCAGGGAGCGCGCTTGCAGATTGGTGGTGAAAGGGGGCATGGCCTTCTATGAGTGCTTACCAATGCTGCTGTCTTTGAGGTACAGAAAGAGGCAAGAGGGGTCCAGTGCTGTGTGTCCAGTAAGTCCCACACAGTGGGATTGCAAAGAGGTCTTCGCAGGCCACGCCCCTCCCTTTCTCCACCACTCTGCAAATGTGCCTTCTGGCACACTATGGGTTGGGGGATGAAGTCCACTTTACTCCTGAGGGACTTTGGGGGCCAAGAAGACCTCCTGGTACTTCCTGTAAGTCCTACGCAGCGGAATTCCTGAGCGCTGGTTGGAGGCCCAGCCCGCTTTCTCCACCACTCTGCAAACGCGACTACCAGTTAGAGAAGCATTTGTAATGTAATAGGCCTTGCATTTGCAAGAGTTAGAGCTACTGGCGTTGTAAATGTAAAAGTTTTTACTAATGTTTTTTGGAGTGGAGTAGATGTACATTGCTTGTAGTGGAATTATGTGGTATGTTGTGCAGTGAAATTATGTGGATAGAAAGTATGTGGTATTTAGTGTATAGGAATTATGTAGAGTGGGATTATGTGTTATGGAGGGTAATTATGTGGTATGGTAGTCTGTGTTGAAAAGTGGTAACCTCAGGTTTAGTCTTCCTCGTTTCCATAGAAGCTAAACTATGAACTCAATGAGACAAAAAAAAGAAAGATTCACTGAGGAGCACTTCTGGACCTAGTCAAAGGTATGAGCAGGGCCACTGGAATTATGCGACTGTTTGGCTGCACCGACTTTCACACAATTAGACATTTTCTGCATTAGTCACATAATCCATCATCTGCTGCCTAATCTGCAGATTTCAACAAAAAAGCCATGTTTCTAGCTCAAACAGCTCAAACGTTACCAAAAATGCAGCGACAAGTGTGACAGCATGGGGAAAGGTCCTTTGCAAACCTAGAATGGTCACCTGATACTTATTGCTAAATGTGGGTGTTAAATTGGTAATAATGGTGTGTAAGCCACTCTTGCTTCTTTCTGCACCTCTCTTGCCTCTTTCTGCATTTCTGTTGCTTCTTTCTGCACCTTTTTTTCTTTTTCTGCACTTCTCTTGCCTCTTTCTGCAAATCTCTTCTACTTTCTGCACCTCTTTTGCCTCTTTCTGCACCTCTCTTGCCACTCTCTGCACCTCTGCTCCTTCTTTCTGCACTTCTTTTGTTTCTTTCTGCATCTCACTTGCTTCTTTCTGCACCCCTCTTGCCCCTTTCTCCACCCCTCTTCCCCCTTTCTGCATCTCTGTTTCTTCTTTCTGCACTTCTCTTGTCTCTTTCTCCACCCATCTTCCCTCTTTCTACACCTCTGTTGCTTCTTTCTGTTCCTCTCTTGCTTCTTTCTGCACCCCTTTTCCATCGTTTTGCACCCCTCTTCCTTCTTTATGCACTCCCTTGCCTCTTTTTGCACCTCTGTTCCTTCTTTCTGCACTTCTTCAGTTTCTTTCTGCAGCTCTCTTGCTTCTTTCTGCACCCTCTAGCCTCTTTCTCCACCCATCCACCCTCTTTCTGCACCCCTGTTGACTCTTTCTGCACCTCTGTTCTTTCTTCCTGCACTTCTTTTGTTTCTTTCTGCACATCTCTTGCTTCTTTCTGCACCCCACGTGCCTCTTTCTGCACCCCTCTTCCCTCTTTGTGCACCCCTCTTGCCTCTTTCTGCACCTCTGTTCCTTCTTTCAGCACTTCTTTTGTTTCTTTCTGTACCTCTCTCTTCTTTCTGCACCCCTTGTGCCTCTTTCTGCACCCCTCTTGCCTCTTTCTGCACCTCTATTCCTTCTTTCTGCACTTCTTTTGTTTCATTCTGCAGCTCTCATGCTTCTTTCTGCACTCCCTTGCCTCTTTCTCCACCCCTCTTCCCTCTTTCTGCAACCCCGTTGCCCCATTCTGCACCTCTGTTCCTTCTTTCTGCATTTCTTTTGTTTCTTTCTGCATGTCCCTTCCATCTTTCTGCACCCCTCGTGCCTCTTTCTGCACCCCTCTTCCCTCTTCATGCATCCCTCTTCCCTCTTTCTGCACCTCTGTTGCTTCTTTCTGCACTCCTCTTGTTTCTTTCTCCAACTCTCTTGCTTCTTTCTGCACCACTTGTGCTTCTTTCTGCACCCCTCTTCCTTCTTTCTGCACTTCTCTTGCCTCTTTCTCCATCCCTCATCCCTCTGTCTGCACCTCTGTTGCTTCTTTCTGCACTTCTCTTGCTTCTTTCTGCACCTCTGTCCCTTCTTTCTGCAGCCCTTCTGCCTCTTTCTGCACCCCTCTTCCCTGTTTCTGCACCCCTATTGCCTCTTTCTGCACCTCTGTTCCTTCTTTCTGCACTTCTTTTGTTTCTTTCTCCAACTCTCTTGCTTCTTTCTACACCCCCATGCCTCTTCCACACCCCTCTTCCCTCTTTCTGCAGCCCTCTTGCCTCTTTCTGCACCTCTGTTCCTTCTTTCTGCACTTCATTTGTTTCTTTCTGCACCTCTCTTGTTTCTTTCTGTATCCCTCTTGCCTCTTTCACCACCCCACTTCCCCCTTTATGCATCTCTTTTGCTTCTTTCTGCATTTATCTTGCTTCTTTCTGCATCCCTTGTGCCTCTTTCTGCACCCCTCATCCCTCTTTCTGCACTCCTCTTGCCTATTTCTGTACCTCTTTTGCTTCTCTCTGCACCCCTCTTGCCTCTTTCTGCACCTCTGTTCCTTCTTTCTGCACTTCTTTTGTTTCTTTCTGAACCACTTTTGCCTCTCTCTGCACCCCGCTTGCCTCTTTCTGCACCTCTGTTCCTTCTTTCTGCACTTCTTTTGTTTCTTTCTTCAGCTCTCTTGCTTCTTTCTAAACCCCCTTGCCTCTTTCTCCACCCCTCTTCCCTCTTTCTTCACCCCTGTTGCCTCTTTCTGCACCTTTGTTCCTTTTTTCTGCACCCCTCGTGCCTCTTTCTGCACCCCTCTTCCCTCTTTTTGCGCCCCTCATGCCTCTTTCAGCACCTCTGTTGCTGCTTTCTGCACTACTCTTGCTTCTTTCTGAACCTCTTTGCTTCTTACTTCACCACTCGTGCTTCTTTCTGCACCCTTCTTCCCTCTTTCTGCACCTCTGTTCCTTCTTTCTGCTCTACTCTTGCTTCTTTCTGCACCTCTTTGCTTCTTTCTGCCCCACTCGTGCTTCTTTTTGCACCCATCTTGTCTCTCTCTGCACCTCTGTTGCTTCTTTCTGCACTCCTCTTGGATCTTTCTGCACCTCTCTTGCTTCTTTCTGCACCACTTGTGCTTCTTTCTGCACCCCTCTTACCTCTTATTGCACCCCTCTTGCCTATTTCTGCACCTCTGTTCCTTCTTTCTGCACTTCTTTTGTTTCTTTCTGCAGCTCTCTTGCTTCTTTCTGCACCCCCTTGCCTCTTGCTCCAACCCTCTTCCCTCTTTCCTCAACCCTGTTGCCTCTTTCTGCACTCCTCTTGCCTCTTTCTGCACCTCTGTTCCTTCTTTCTGCATTTCTTTTGTTTCTTTCTGTAGCTCCATTGCTTCTTTCTACACACCATTGCCTCTTCCTCCAATCCTCTTCCCTCTTTCTGCACCACTGTTGCCACTTTCTGCACCTCTGTTCCTTCTTTCTGCACTTCTTTTGTTTCTTTCTGCACTTCTCTTGCTTCTTTCTGCACCCCTCGTGCCTTTTCTGCACCCCTCTTCCCTCTTTTACACCCATCTTGTCTCTCTCTGCACCTCTGTTGCTTCTTTCTGCACTCCTCTTGGATCTTTCTGCACCTCTCTTGCTTCTTTCTGCACCCCTCGTGCCTTTTTCTGCACCCACCATTCCTCTTCCTGCACTCCTCTTGCCTCTTTCTGCTCCTCTGTTCCTTCTTTCTGCACTTCTTTTGTTTCTTTCTGCAGCTCTCTTGCTTCTTTCTGCACCCCCTTGCCTCTTGCTCCAACCCTCTTCCCTCTTTCCTCAACCCTGTTGCCTCTTTCTGCACCTCTGTTACTTCTTTCTGCACATCTATTGTTTCTTTGTCCACACCTCTTGCTTCTTTCTGCACCACTCGTGCCTCTTTCTGCACCCCTCTTCCCTCTTTTTGCACCTCTGTTGCTTCTTTCTGCACTACTCTTGCTTTCTTCTGTAACCCTCTTGCCTCTTTCTGCACCTCTGTTCCTTCTTTCTGCTTTTCTTTTGTTTCTTTCTGCACCTCTCTTGCTTCTTTCAGCACCACTCTTGCCACTTTCTCCACCCATGTTCCTCCTTTTTGCATCTCTGTTGCTTCTTTCTGCACTTCTCTTGCCTCTTTCTCCACTCCTCATTCCTCTTTCTGCACCTCTTTTGCTTCTTTCTGCATTTCTCTTGCTTCTTTCTGCACCTCTGTCCCTTCTTTCTGCAACCCTTCTGCCTCTTTCTGCACCCCTCTTCCCTGTTTGTGCACCCTCTTGCCTCTTTATGCACCTCTGTTCCTTATTTCTGCCCTTCTTTTGTTTCTTTCTGCAACTCTCTTGCTTCTTTCTGCACACCTCTTGCTTCTTTCTGCACCCCTTGTGTCTCTTTCATACCCCTCTTCCCTCTTTCTGCACCCCTCTTGCCTCTTTCTGCACCTCTGTTCCTTCTTTCTGCACTTCTTTTGTTTCTTTCTGCACCTCTCTTGTTTCTTTCTGTATCCTTCTTGCCTCTTTCTCCACCCCACTTCCCCCTTCCTGCATCTCTGTTGCTTCTTTCTGCATTCCTCTTGCTTCTTTCTGCACCCCTCGTGCCTCTTTCTGCACCCCTCATCCCTCTTTCTGCACTCCTCTTGCTTCTTTCTGTACCTCTGTTGCTTCTTTTTGCACTTCTTTTGCTCCTTCTGCACCCCTCTGACCTCTTTCTGCACATCTGTTCCTTCTTTCTGCACTTCTTTTGTTTTTTCTGAACCCCTTTTGCCTCTTTCTGGACCCCGCTTGCCTCTTTCTGCACCTCTGTTCCTTCTTTCTTGACTTCTTTTGTTTCTTTCTGGAACTCTCTTGCTTCTTTCTGCACCCCTCGTGCCTCTTTCTGCACCCCTCTTCCCTCTTTTTGCACCTCTGTTGATTCTTTCTGCACTACTCTTGCTTCTTTCTGCAACCCTCTTGCCTCTTTCTGCACCTCTGTTCCTTCTTTCTGCTTTTCTTTTGTTTCTTTCTGCACCTCTCTTGCTTCTTTTTCCACACCTCTTGCTTCTTTCTGCACCACTCGTGCCTCTTTCTGCACCCTCTTCCCTCTTTTTGCACCTCTGTTGCTTCTTTCTGCACTACTCTTGCTTCTTTCTGCAACCCTCTTGCCTCTTTCTGCACCTCTGTTCCTTCTTTCTGCTTTTCTTTTGTTTCTTTCTGCACCTCTCTTGCTTCTTTCAGCACCACTCTTGCCACTTTCTCCACCCATGTTCCTCCATTTTGCATCTCTCTTGCTTCTTTCTGCACTTCTCTTGCCTCTTTCTCCACCCCTCATTCCTCTTTCTGCACCTCTTTTGCTTCTTTCTGCATTTCTCTTGCTTCTTTCTGCACCTCTGTCCCTACTTTCTGCAACCCTTCTGCACCCCTCTTCCCTGTTTGTGCACCCTCTTGCCTCTTTCTGCACCTCTGTTCCTTATTTCTGCCCTTCTTTTGTTTCTTTCTGCAACTCTCTTGCTTCTTTCTGCAACTCTCTTGCTTCTTTCTGCACACCTCGTGCTTCTTTCTGCACCCCTTGTGCCTCTTTCATACCCCACTTCCCCCTTTCTGCATCTCTGTTGCTTCTTTCTGCATTCTTCTTGCTTCTTTCTGACACCCCTCGTGCCTCTTTCTGCACCCCTCATCCCTCTTTCTGCACTCCTCTTGCTTCTTTCTGTACCTCTGTTGCTCTTTCTGCACTTCTTTTGTTCCTTCTGCACCCCTCTTACCTCTTTCTGCACATCTGTTCCTTCTTTCTTGACTTCTTTTGTTTCTTTCTGGAACTCTTGCTTTTTTCTGCACCCCTCGTGCTTCTTTCACACCCCTCTTCCCCCTTTCTGCACCCCTCTTGCCTCTTTCTGTACCTCTGTTCCTTCTTTCTGCACTTCTTTTGTTTCTTTCTGCACCTCTCTTGTTTCTTTTTGTATCCCTCTTGCCTCTTTCTCCACACCACTTCCCCCTTCCTGCATCTCTTTTGCTTCTTTCTGCATTTCTCTTGCTTGTTTCTGTACCCCTCATGCCTCTTTCTGCACCCCTCATCCCTCTTTCTGGACTCCTCTTGCCTATTTCTGTACCTCTTTTGCATCTTTCTGCACTTCTTTTGTTTCTTTCTGCACCTCTCTTGCCTCTTTCTGCACCAATGTTCCTTCTTTCTGCACTTCTTTTGTTTCTTTCTGAACCCCTTTGCCTCTCTCTGCCCCCCGCTTGCCTTTTTCTGCACCTCTGTTCCTTCTTTCTGCACTTCTTTTGTTTCTTTCTGCAGCTCTCTTGCGTCTTTCTGCACCCCTTGCCTCTTTCTCCACCCCTCTTCCCTCTTTCTTCCCCCTGTTGCCTCTTTCTGCACCTCTGTTCCTTCTTTCTGCACTTCTTTTGTTACTTTCTGCACATCTCTTGCTACTTTCTGCACCCTCGTGCCTCATTCTGCACCCCTCTTCCCTCTTTTTGCACTACTCTTGCTTCTTTCTGCACCTCTTTGCTTCTTTCTTCACCACTCGTGCTTCTTTCTGCACCCTTCTTCCCTCTTTCTGCACCTCTGTTCCTTCTTTCTGCTCTACTCTTGCTTCTTTTTGCACCTCTTTGCTTCTTTCTGCACCACTCGTGCTTCTTTCTGCACCCTTCTTCCCTCTTTCTGCACCTCGGTTCCTTCTTTCTGCACTTCTTTTGTTTCTTTCTGCACCTCTCTTGCTTCTTTCTGCACCCCCTTGCCTGGTTCTGCACCCCTCTTTCTGTCCCTGTGTGCCTCTTTCTGTACCTCTGTTCCTTCTTTCTGCACTTATTTTCTTTTTTTCTACACCTCTTGCTTCTTTATTTATTTGTATTTATTTACTTGAGTTTTATATAGCGCTGGCTAGACCCAGAGGTATCAGAGCGCTTTACATAAGGGAAACAGGGAGTTTAAAGTTGCAAAAACATTCACATTAATTACAGAATGATTATACATTCAATACAGGAGTTATTAGCGAACATAAAATCATGATCCAAAAGTCTAGGGAGGGCTGGGAGCCCATAGGAAGGAGACAGCAGCGGAGAAAGAGACGAGACATATGTCCGAAGTCCAGCTGGGTAGGTGACGGGCATAGCGATGTGCCAGAGCCAGTTTCCCCTCTAGCTGTCGGAGCAGCTCCACCGGGAGTCGGTCATGCGGTTCGGACTCCGACGGATAGGAGTGAGGATCAGGAAGAGATCGAAGGTCTTGAGTCCAGTGACGGGCGAGTGGAGATGGCAAGAGTGGCAGGATAGGCAAGGGTGTGTAGCTTGGCTGCCATCTTATAGTCAGGCAAGTCGAGTATATTGATCTCCATGACTCTGTAGCTGGGATTGTCTCTAGTTCATTGGTTTGAATACTCAGCTGAGCCAATTTTCCTAGTAGAACGTGGGGACCCCCTTGTCTAATGGGACATCTTCCCTTCCCGGTAGGACTACCTTGGAGGGTGCCATTTTGGGGTCAGACTCGTCTATTTTCGATTTAACAGTATTTGCTGAGTTTAATAGGAGATTAGTTTAGGTGCCAGCAGGTCCTCTGAAGCCACATTGGGGTCGTATGTGGCAGTTTACCGCTCCCCCTTTCACCTCCTTTGAAGTGTGTCTGTTGTGGGTCTCAGGCAGCAACTGCAGGTCACGCTCGTGTGCCCCTCCCTCTCCAGCTGCAACTGCACCTTGTAAGCAGGGCAAGATAGCTCAAGGCAGCGGAATCACCCCAGTGGAGTCAGCAGGCACAATCAAGGTGAGGACCGAGGGAGGGGCGCTGATGGTTGGTTGGAACGGAGGTCGGTGGCATCACAGCGTGCTTCAATTGGCATCAGTCGCTTGCTCAAAACTCCCCAGGCACCATCTTGGCTGATTCAGTGGGAGGGAGGTCGCGGCAAATATATCAGCGGAGATCACTCAGAGAAAGGCAGAATTGGTCTCCGTGTGAGCCGCCTAGAGGGTGGTGAAGAAAAGCGGTGAAAACGCCGTTCTGGGGGCTGTAGGAGGGTTCGCAACAGAGCAGTAGCTCCGAGCGGCCATGATGGGAGCTGGCTCCTCCCCTCCCTCTAGCCTCTTTCTGCACCTCTGTTCCTTCTTTCTGCACTTCTTTTGTTTCTTTCTGCACTTCTCTTGCTTCTTTCTGCACCCCTCGTGCCTTTTCTGCACCCCTCTTCCCTCTTTTTGCACCCATCTTGTCTCTCTCTGCACCTCTGTTGCTTCTTTCTGCACTCCTCTTGGATCTTTCTGCACCTCTCTTGCTTCTTTCTGCACCCCTCGTGCCTTTTTCTGCACCCACCATTCCTCTTCCTGCACTCCTCTTGCCTCTTTCTGCTCCTCTGTTCCTTCTTTCTGCACTTCTTTTGTTTCTTTCTGCAGCTCTCTTGCTTCTTTCTGCACCCCCTTGCCTCTTGCTCCAACCCTCTTCCCTCTTTCCTCAACCCTGTTGCCTCTTTCTGCACCTCTGTTACTTCTTTCTGCACATCTATTGTTTCTTTTTCCACACCTCTTGCTTCTTTCTGCACCACTCGTGCCTCTTTCTGCACCCCTCTTCCCTCTTTTTGCACCTCTGTTGCTTCTTTCTGCACTACTCTTGCTTTTTTCTGTAACCCTCTTGCCTCTTTCTGCACCTCTGTTCCTTCTTTCTGCTTTTCTTTTGTTTCTTTCTGCACCTCTCTTGCTTCTTTCAGCACCACTCTTGCCACTTTCTCCACCCATGTTCCTCCTTTTTGCATCTCTGTTGCTTCTTTCTGCACTTCTCTTGCCTCTTTCTCCACTCCTCATTCCTCTTTCTGCACCTCTTTTGCTTCTTTCTGCATTTCTCTTGCTTCTTTCTGCACCTCTGTCCCTTCTTTCTGCAACCCTTCTGCCTCTTTCTGCACCCCTCTTCCCTGTTTGTGCACCCTCTTGCCTCTTTATGCACCTCTGTTCCTTATTTCTGCCCTTCTTTTGTTTCTTTCTGCAACTCTCTTGCTTCTTTCTGCACACCTCTTGCTTCTTTCTGCACCCCTTGTGTCTCTTTCATACCCCTCTTCCCTCTTTCTGCACCCCTCTTGCCTCTTTCTGCACCTCTGTTCCTTCTTTCTGCACTTCTTTTGTTTCTTTCTGTGCCTCTCTTGTTTCTTTCTGTATCCTTCTTGCCTCTTTCTCCACCCCACTTCCTCCTTCCTGCATCTCTGTTGCTTCTTCCTGCATCTCTGTTGCTTCTTTCTGCACCCCTCGTGCCTCTTTCTGCACCCCTCATCCCTCTTTCTGCACTCCTCTTGCTTCTTTCTGTACCTCTGTTGCTTCTTTTTGCACTTCTTTTGCTCCTTCTGCACCCCTCTGACCTCTTTCTGCACATCTGTTCCTTCTTTCTGCACTTCTTTTGTTTTTTCTGAACCCCTTTTGCCTCTTTCTGGACCCCGCTTGCCTCTTTCTGCACCTCTGTTCCTTCTTTCTTGACTTCTTTTGTTTCTTTCTGGAACTCTCTTGCTTCTTTCTGCACCCCTCGTGCCTCTTTCTGCACCCCTCTTCCCTCTTTTTGCACCTCTGTTGATTCTTTCTGCACTACTCTTGCTTCTTTCTGCAACCCTCTTGCCTCTTTCTGCACCTCTGTTCCTTCTTTCTGCTTTTCTTTTGTTTCTTTCTGCACCTCTCTTGCTTCTTTTTCCACACCTCTTGCTTCTTTCTGCACCACTCGTGCCTCTTTCTGCACCCCTCTTCCCTCTTTTTGCACCTCTGTTGCTTCTTTCTGCACTACTCTTGCTTCTTTCTGCAACCCTCTTGCCTCTTTCTGCACCTCTGTTCCTTCTTTCTGCTTTTCTTTTGTTTCTTTCTGCACCTCTCTTGCTTCTTTCAGCACCACTCTTGCCACTTTCTCCACCCATGTTCCTCCATTTTGCATCTCTCTTGCTTCTTTCTGCACTTCTCTTGCCTCTTTCTCCACCCCTCATTCCTCTTTCTGCACCTCTTTTGCTTCTTTCTGCATTTCTCTTGCTTCTTTCTGCACCTCTGTCCCTTCTTTCTGCAACCCTTCTGCACCCCTCTTCCCTGTTTGTGCACCCTCTTGCCTCTTTCTGCACCTCTGTTCCTTATTTCTGCCCTTCTTTTGTTTCTTTCTGCAACTCTCTTGCTTCTTTCTGCAACTCTCTTGCTTCTTTCTGCACACCTCGTGCTTCTTTCTGCACCCCTTGTGCCTCTTTCATACCCCACTTCCCCCTTTCTGCATCTCTGTTGCTTCTTTCTGCATTCTTCTTGCTTCTTTCTGACACCCCTCGTGCCTCTTTCTGCACCCCTCATCCCTCTTTCTGCACTCCTCTTGCTTCTTTCTGTACCTCTGTTGCTTCTTTCTGCACTTCTTTTGTTCCTTCTGCACCCCTCTTACCTCTTTCTGCACATCTGTTCCTTCTTTCTTGACTTCTTTTGTTTCTTTCTGGAACTCTCTTGCTTTTTTCTGCACCCCTCGTGCTTCTTTCACACCCCTCTTCCCCCTTTCTGCACCCCTCTTGCCTCTTTCTGTACCTCTGTTCCTTCTTTCTGCACTTCTTTTGTTTCTTTCTGCACCTCTCTTGTTTCTTTTTGTATCCTTCTTGCCTCTTTCTCCACACCACTTCCCCCTTCCTGCATCTCTTTTGCTTCTTTCTGCATTTCTCTTGCTTGTTTCTGTACCCCTCATGCCTCTTTCTGCACCCCTCATCCCTCTTTCTGGACTCCTCTTGCCTATTTCTGTACCTCTTTTGCATCTTTCTGCACTTCTTTTGTTTCTTTCTGCACCTCTCTTGCCTCTTTCTGCACCAATGTTCCTTCTTTCTGCACTTCTTTTGTTTCTTTCTGAACCCCTTTTGCCTCTCTCTGCCCCCCGCTTGCCTTTTTCTGCACCTCTGTTCCTTCTTTCTGCACTTCTTTTGTTTCTTTCTGCAGCTCTCTTGCGTCTTTCTGCACCCCCTTGCCTCTTTCTCCACCCCTCTTCCCTCTTTCTTCCCCCCTGTTGCCTCTTTCTGCACCTCTGTTCCTTCTTTCTGCACTTCTTTTGTTACTTTCTGCACATCTCTTGCTACTTTCTGCACCCCTCGTGCCTCATTCTGCACCCCTCTTCCCTCTTTTTGCACTACTCTTGCTTCTTTCTGCACCTCTTTGCTTCTTTCTTCACCACTCGTGCTTCTTTCTGCACCCTTCTTCCCTCTTTCTGCACCTCTGTTCCTTCTTTCTGCTCTACTCTTGCTTCTTTTTGCACCTCTTTGCTTCTTTCTGCACCACTCGTGCTTCTTTCTGCACCCTTCTTCCCTCTTTCTGCACCTCGGTTCCTTCTTTCTGCACTTCTTTTGTTTCTTTCTGCACCTCTCTTGCTTCTTTCTGCACCCCCTTGCCTGGTTCTGCACCCCTCTTTCTGTCCCTGTGTGCCTCTTTCTGTACCTCTGTTCCTTCTTTCTGCACTTATTTTCTTTTTTTCTACACCTCTTGCTTCTTTATTTATTTGTATTTATTTACTTGAGTTTTATATAGCGCTGGCTAGACCCAGAGGTATCAGAGCGCTTTACATAAGGGAAACAGGGAGTTTAAAGTTGCAAAAACATTCACATTAATTACAGAATGATTATACATTCAATACAGGAGTTATTAGCGAACATAAAATCATGATCCAAAAGTCTAGGGAGGGCTGGGAGCCCATAGGAAGGAGACAGCAGCGGAGAAAGAGACGAGACATATGTCCGAAGTCCAGCTGGGTAGGTGACGGGCATAGCGGTGTGCCAGAGCCAGTTTCCCCTCTAGCTGTCGGAGCAGCTCCACCGGGAGTCGGTCATGCGGTTCGGACTCCGACGGATAGGAGTGAGGATCAGGAAGAGATCGAAGGTCTTGAGTCCAGTGACGGGCGAGTGGAGATGGCAAGAGTGGCAGGATAGGCAAGGGTGTGTAGCTTGGCTGCCATCTTATAGTCAGGCAAGTCGAGTATATTGATCTCCATGACTCTGTAGCTGGGATTGTCTCTAGTTCATTGGTTTGAATACTCAGCTGAGCCAATTTTCCTAGTAGAACGTGGGGACCCCCTTGTCTAATGGGACATCTTCCCTTCCCGGTAGGACTACCTTGGAGGGTGCCATTTTGGGGTCAGACTCGTCTATTTTCGATTTAACAGTATTTGCTGAGTTTAATAGGAGATTAGTTTAGGTGCCAGCAGGTCCTCTGAAGCCACATTGGGGTCGTATGTGGCAGTTTACCGCTCCCCTTTCACCTCCTTTGAAGTGTGTCTGTTGTGGGTCTCAGGCAGCAACTGCAGGTCACGCTCGTGTGCCCCTCCCTCTCCAGCTGCAACTGCACCTTGTAAGCAGGGCAAGATAGCTCAAGGCAGCGGAATCACCCCAGTGGAGTCAGCAGGCACAATCAAGGTGAGGACCGAGGGAGGGGGCGCTGATGGTTGGTTGGAACGGAGGTCGGTGGCATCACAGCGTGCTTCAATTGGCATCAGTCGCTTGCTCAAAACTCCCCAGGCACCATCTTGGCTGATTCAGTGGGAGGGAGGTCGCGGCAAATATATCAGCGGAGATCACTCAGAGAAAGGCAGAATTGGTCTCCGTGTGAGCCGCCTAGAGGGTGGTGAAGAAAAGCGGTGAAAACGCCGTTCTGGGGGCTGTAGGAGGGTTTGCAACAGAGCAGTAGCTCCGAGCGGCCATGATGGGAGCTGGCTCCTCCCCTCCCTCTAGCCTCTTTCTGCACCTCTGTTCCTTCTTTCTGCACTTCCTTTGTTTCTTTCTGCAGCTCTCTTGCTTCTTTCTGCACCCCCTTGCCTCTTGCTCCAACCCTCTTCCCTCTTTCCTCAACCCTGTTGCCTCTTTCTGCACCTCTGTTACTTCTTTCTGCACATCTATTGTTTCTTTTTCCACACCTCTTGCTTCTTTCTGCACCACTCGTGCCTCTTTCTGCACCCCTCTTCCCTCTTTTTGCACCTCTGTTGCTTCTTTCTGCACTACTCTTGCTTTCTTCTGTAACCCTCTTGCCTCTTTCTGCACCTCTGTTCCTTCTTTCTGCTTTTCTTTTGTTTCTTTCTGCACCTCTCTTGCTTCTTTCAGCACCACTCTTGCCACTTTCTCCACCCATGTTCCTCCTTTTTGCATCTCTGTTGCTTCTTTCTGCACTTCTCTTGCCTCTTTCTCCACTCCTCATTCCTCTTTCTGCACCTCTTTTGCTTCTTTCTGCATTTCTCTTGCTTCTTTCTGCACCTCTGTCCCTTCTTTCTGCAACCCTTCTGCCTCTTTCTGCACCCCTCTTCCCTGTTTGTGCACCCTCTTGCCTCTTTATGCACCTCTGTTCCTTATTTCTGCCCTTCTTTTGTTTCTTTCTGCAACTCTCTTGCTTCTTTCTGCACACCTCTTGCTTCTTTCTGCACCCCTTGTGTCTCTTTCATACCCCTCTTCCCTCTTTCTGCACCCCTCTTGCCTCTTTCTGCACCTCTGTTCCTTCTTTCTGCACTTCTTTTGTTTCTTTCTGCGCCTCTCTTGTTTCTTTCTGTATCCTTCTTGCCTCTTTCTCCACCCCACTTCCCCCTTCCTGCATCTCTGTTGCTTCTTTCTGCATTCCTCTTGCTTCTTTCTGCACCCCTCGTGCCTCTTTCTGCACCCCTCATCCCTCTTTCTGCACTCCTCTTGCTTCTTTCTGTACCTCTGTTGCTTCTTTCTGCACTTCTTTTGTTCCTTCTGCACCCCTCTTACCTCTTTCTGCACATCTGTTCCTTCTTTCTGCACTTCTTTTGTTTTTTCTGAACCCCTTTTGCCTCTTTCTGCACCCCGCTTGCCTCTTTCTGCACCTCTGTTCCTTCTTTCTTGACTTCTTTTGTTTCTTTCTGGAACTCTCTTGCTTCTTTCTGCACCCCTCGTGCCTCTTTCTGCACCCCTCTTCCCTCTTTTTGCACCTCTGTTGATTCTTTCTGCACTACTCTTGCTTCTTTCTGCAACCCTCTTGCCTCTTTCTGCACCTCTGTTCCTTCTTTCTGCTTTTCTTTTGTTTCTTTCTGCACCTCTCTTGCTTCTTTCTGCACCACTCGTGCCTCTTTCTGCACCCCTCTTCCCTCTTTTTGCACCTCTGTTGCTTCTTTCTGCACTACTCTTGCTTCTTTCTGCACTACTCTTGCTTCTTTCTGCAACCCTCTTGCCTCTTTCTGCACACCTGTTCCTTCTTTCTGCTTTTCTTTTGTTTCTTTCTGCACCTCTCTTGCTTCTTTCAGCACCACTCTTGCCACTTTCTCCACCCATGTTCCTCCATTTTGCATCTCTGTTGCTTCTTTCTGCACTTCTCTTGCCTCTTTCTCCACCCCTCATTCCTCTTTCTGCACCTCTTTTGCTTCTTTCTGCATTTCTCTTGCTTCTTTCTGCACCTCTGTCCCTTCTTTCTGCAACCCTTCTGCACCACTCTTCCCTGTTTGTGCACCGTCTTGCCTCTTTCTGCACCTCTGTTCCTTATTTCTGCCCTTCTTTTGTTTCTTTCTGCAACTCTCTTGCTTCTTTCTGCAACTCTCTTGCTTCTTTCTGCACACCTCGTGCTTCTTTCTGCACCCCTTGTGCCTCTTTCATACCCCACTTCCCCCTTTCTGCATCTCTGTTGCTTCTTTCTGCATTATTCTTGCATCTTTCTGACACCCCTCGTGCCTCTTTCTGCACCCCTCATCCCTCTTTCTGCACTCCTCTTGCTTCTTTCTGTACCTCTGTTGCTTCTTTCTGCACTTCTTTTGTTCCTTCTGCACCCCTCTTACCTCTTTCTGCACATCTGTTCCTTCTTTCTTGACTTCTTTTGTTTCTTTCTGGAACTCTCTTGCTTTTTTCTGCACCCCTCGTGCTTCTTTCACACCCCTCTTCCCCCTTTCTGCACCCCTCTTGCCTCTTTCTGTACCTCTGTTCCTTCTTTCTGCACTTCTTTTGTTTCTTTCTGCACCTCTCTTGTTTCTTTTTGTATCCCTCTTGCCTCTTTTTCCACACCACTTCTCCCTTCCTGCATCTCTTTTGCTTCTTTCTGCATTTCTCTTGCTTGTTTCTGCACCCCTCATGCCTCTTTCTGCAACCCTCATCCCTCTTTCTGGACTCCTCTTGCCTATTTCTGTACCTCTTTTGCTTCTTTCTGCACTTCTTTTGTTTCTTTCTGCACCTCTCTTGCCTTTTTCTGCACCAATGTTCCTTCTTTCTGCACTTCTTTTGTTTCTTTCTGCAGCTCTCTTGCGTCTTTCTGCACCCCCTTGCCTCTTTCTCCACCCCCTTCCCTCTTTCTTCCCCCCTGTTGCCTCTTTCTGCACCTCTGTTCCTTCTTTCTGCACTTCTTTTGTTACTTTCTGCACATCTCTTGCTACTTTCTGCACCCCTCGTGCCTCATTCTGCACCCCTCTTCCCTCTTTTTGCACTACTCTTGCTTCTTTCTGCACCTCTTTGCTTCTTTCTTCACCACTCGTGCTTCTTTCTGCACCCTTCTTCCCTCTTTCTGCACCTCTGTTCCTTCTTTCTGCTCTACTCTTGCTTCTTTTTGCACCTCTTTGCTTCTTTCTGCACCACTTGTGCTTCTTTCTGCACCCTTCTTCCCTCTTTCTGCACCTCTGTTCCTTCTTTCTGCACTTCTTTTGTTTCTTTCTGCACCTCTCTTGCTTCTTTCTGCACCCCCTTGCCTGGTTCTGCACCCCTCTTCCCTCTTTCTGTCCCTGTGTGCCTCTTTCTGTACCTCTGTTCTTTCTTTGTGCACTTATTTTCTTTTTTTCTACACCTCTTGCTTCTTTATTTATTTTTATTTATTTACTTGAGTTTTATATAGCGCTGGCTAGACCCAGAGGTATCAGAGCGCTTTACATAAGGGAAACAGGGAGTTTAAAGTTGCAAAAACATTCACATTAATTACAGAATGATTATACATTCAATACAGGAGTTATTAGCGAACATAAAATCATGATCCAAAAGTCTAGGGAGGGCTGGGAGCCCATAGGAAGGAGACAGCAGCGGAGAAAGAGATGAGACATATGTCCGAAGTCCAGCTGGGTAGGAGACGGGCGTAGCGGTGTGCCAGAGCCAGTTTCCCCTCTAGCTGTCGGAGCAGCTCCACCGGGAGTCGGTCATGCGGTTCGGACTCCGCCGGATAGGAGTGAGGATCAGGAAGAGATCGAAGGTCTTGAGTCCAGTGACGGGCGAGTGGAGATGGCAAGAGTGGCAGGATAGGCAAGGGTGTGTAGCTTGGATGCCATCTTATAGTCAGGCAAGTCGAGTATATTAATCTCCATGACTCTGTAGCTGGGATTGTCTCTAGTTCATTGGTTTGAATACTCAGCTGAGCCAATTTTCCTAGTAGAACGTGGGGACCCCCTTGTCTAATGGGACATCTTCCCTTCCCGGTAGGACTATCTTGGAGGGTGCCATTTTGGGGTCAGACTCGTCTATTTTCGATTTAACAGTATTTGCTGAGTTTAATAGGAGATTAGTTTAGGTGCCAGCAGGACCTCTGAAGCCACATTGGGGTCGCATGTGGCAGTTTACCGCTCCCCCTTTCACCGCCTTTGAAGTGTGTCTGTTGTGGGTCTCAGGCAGCAACTGCAGGTCACGCTCGTGTGCCCCTCCCTCTCCAGCTGCAACTGCACCTTGTAAGCAGAGCAAGATAGCTCAAGGCAGCGGAATCACCCCAGTGGAGTCAGCAGGCACAATCAAGGTGAGGACCGAGGGAGGGGGCGCTGATGGCTGGTTGGAACGGAGGTCGGTGGCATCACAGCGTGCTTCAATTGGCATCAGTCGCTTGCTCAAAACTCCCCAGGCACCATCTTGGCTGATTCAGTGGGAGGGAGGTCGCGGCAAATATATCTGCGGAGATCACTCAGAGAAAGGCAGAATTGGTCTCCGTGTGAGCCGCCTAGCGGGTGGTGAAGAAAAGCGGTGAAAACGCCGTTCTGGGGGCTGTAGGAGGGTTCGCAACGGATCAGTAGCTCCGAGCGGCCATGATGGGAGCTGGCTCCTCCCCTCCCTCTAGCCTCTTTCTGCACCTCTGTTCCTTCTTTCTGCACTTCCTTTGGTTCATTCTGCAGCTCTCTTCCTTCTTTCTGCACCCCCTTGCCTCTTTCTCCACCCCTCATCTCTATTTCTGCACCCCTGTTGCCTCTTTCTGCACCTCTGTTCTTTCTTTCTGCATGTCTTTTGTTTCTTTCTACAGCTCTCTTGCTTCTTTCTACACCCCCTTGCCTCTTTCTCCACCTCTCTTCCCTCTTTCTGCATCCCTGTTGCCTCTTTCTGCATCTCTGTTCCTTCTTTCTGCACTTTTGTTTCTTTCTGCACATCTCTTGCTTCTTTTTGCACCCCTTGTGCCTCTTTCTGCACACCTCTTCCTTCTTTTTGCACCCCTCTTGCCTCTTTCTGCACCTTTGTTGCTTCTTTCTGCACTCCTCTTGCTTCTTTCTGTACTCCTCGTGCCTCTTTCACACCCCTCTTCTCTCTTTCTGCACACCTCTTGCCTCTTTCTGCACCTCTGTTCCTTCTTTCAGTACTTCTTTTGTTTCTTTCTGTACCTCTCGCTTCTTTCTGCACCTCTTTTGCCTCTTTCTGCACCCCTCTTGCCTCTTTCTGCACCACTGTTCCTTATTTCTGTACTTCTTTTGTTTCTTTCTGCAGCTCTCATGCTTCTTTCTGCACCCCTTGTGCCTCTTTCTGCACCCCTCTTCCCTCTTTTTGCATCCCTTGTGCCTCTTTCTGCACCTCTGTTGCTTCTTTCTGCACTCCTCTTGCTTCTTTCCACACCTCTCTTGCTTCTTTCTGCACCACTCGTGCTTCTTTCTGCACCCTTCTTCCCTCTTTCTGCACCCCTCTTGCCTCTTTATGCACCTCTGTTCCTTCTTTCTGCACTTCCTTTGTTTCTGTCTGTATCCCTCTTGCCTCTTTCTCCACCCCACTTCCCCCATTCTGCATATCGATTGCTTCTTTATGCATTTCTCTTGCTTCTTTTTGCATCTCTCTTGCATCTTTCTGCACCCCTCGTGTCTCTTTCTGCACCCCTCATCCCTCTTTCTGCACTACTCTTGCCTCTTTCTCTACCTCTGTTGCTAGTTTCTGCACTTCTTTTGTTTCTTTCTGCACCCCTCTTCCCTCTTTCTGCACCTCTTTTCCTTCTTTCTGCACTTCTTTTGTTTCTTTCTGCACCCCTTTTGCCTCGTTCTACACCCTCTTGCCTCTTTCTGCACCTCTGTTCCTTCTTTCTGCACTTCTTTTGCTTCTTTCTGCGGCTCTCTTGCTTCTTTCTGCACCCCTCTTGCCTCTTTCTGCACCTCTCTTGCTTCTTTCTGCACCCCTCTTGCCACTTTCTCTACCCCTGTTCCTCCTTTTTTGCATCTCTGTTGCCTCTTTCTGCACTTTTGATGCCTCTTTCTCTACCCCTCCTCCTTCGTTCTGGACCTCTGTTACTTCTTTCTGCACTTCTCTTGCTTCTTTCTGCACCCCTCATGCCTCTTTCTGCACCCCTTGTGCCTCTTTCTGCACCCTACTTCTCTCTTTCTGCACCCCTCTTGCCTCTTTCTGCACATCTGTTCCTTCTTTCTGCACAACTTTTGTTTCATTCTGCACATCTCTTGCTTCTTTCTGCACCCCTCGTGTATTTTTCTGCACCCCTCTTCCCTCTTTTTGCACCCCTCTTGACTCTTTCTGCACCTCTGTTGCTTCTTTCTGCACTACTCTTGCTTCTTTCTGCACCTCTTTGCTTCTTTCTGCACTCTTTTTCCCTCTTTCTGCAGCCCTCTTGCCTCTTTCTGCACCTCTGTTCCTTCTATCTGCTATTTTTGTTTCTTTCTGCACCTCTCTTGATTCTCTCTGCTTTCCTCTTGCCTCTTTCTCCACTTCTCTTCCACCTTTCTGCCTCTCTGTTGCTTCTTTCTGCACTTCTCGTGCCTATTTCTGCACCCCTCTTCCCTCTTTCTGCACCTCTGTTGCTTCTTTGTGCACTTCTCTTGCTTCTTTCTGAACCCCTCATGTCTCTTTCTGCACCCCTTTTCCCTCTTTCTGCACCTTTCTTGCCTCTCTCTGCACCTCTGTTCCTTCTTTCTGAACTTCTTTTGTTTCTTTCTGCACCTCTCTTATTTCTTTCTGCACCGCTCTTGCCTATTTCTCCACCCCTCTTACCCCTTTCTGCATCTCTGTTGCTTGTTTCTGCACTTCTCTTGTCTATTTCTGCACCCCTGTTCCCTCTTTCTGCACATCTGTTGCTTCTTTATGCACCTCTATTGCTTCTTTATACACCCCTTGTGCCTCTTTCAGACCCCTCTTCCGTCTTTCTGTACCCCTCTTGCCTCTTTCTGCAACTCTGTTCCTTCTTTATGCACTTCTTTTGTTTCTTTCTGTACCTCTCTTGCTTCTTTCTGCACCCCTCCTTCCTCTTTCTACACCTCTGTTGCTTCTTTCTGCACTCCTCTTTCTTCTTTCTGCACCTCTGTCCCTTCTTTCTGCCACCCCTGTGCCTCTTTCTGCACCTCTTTTGTTTCTTTCTGCAGCTCTCTTATTTCTTTCTGCACCCCCTTGCCTCTTTCTCCACCCCTCGTCTCTCTTTCTGCACCCCTGTTGTTTCTTTCTGCACCTCTGTTCCTTCTTTCTGCACTTCTTTTGTTTCTTTCTGCACCCCTTTTGCCGCTTTCTACACCCCTCTTGCCTCTTTCTGCACCTCTGTTCCTTCTTTCTACACTTTTTCTTTCTTTCTGCACCTCTCTTGCTTCTTTCTGCCCCCTCTTTCTCCACCCCTCTTCCCTCACCCCTCTTGCCTCTTTCTGCACCTGTGTTCCTTCTTTCTGCACTTCTTTTGTTTCTTTCTGCACATCTCTTGCTTCTTTCTGCACCCCTCGTGCATCTTTCTGCACCCCTCTTCCCTCTTTTTGCACCCCTCTTGCCTCTTTCTGCACCTCTGTTCCTTCTTTCTGCTCTTTTTTTTGTTTCTTTCTGCACCCCTCTTGCCACTTTCTCCACCCCTGTACCTCCTTTTTGCATCTCTGTTGCTTCTTTATGCACTTTTGATGCCTCTGTCTCCACCCCTCCTCCTTCGTTCTGCACCCTGTCTTGCTTCTTTCTGCACCTCTGTTGCTTCTTTCTGCACTTCTATTTGTTTCTTTCTGTACATCTCTTGCTTCTTTCTGAACCCCTCGTGCCTCTTTCTGCACCCTCTTCCCTCTTTTTGCACCCTCTGTGCCTCTTTCTACACCTCTGTTGCTTCTTTCTGCACTACTCTTACTTCTTTCTGCACCCCTCTTGCCTCTTTCTGAATCTGTTCAATCTTTCTGCTTTTCTTTTGTTTCTTTCTGCACCTATCTTGTTTCTTTCAGCACCACTCTTGCCACTTTCTCCACCCCTGTTCCTCCTTTTTGCATCTCTGTTGCTTCTTTCTGCACTTCTCTTGCCTCTTTCTCCACCCTTCATTCCTCTTTCTGCGCCTCTGTTGCTTCTTTCTGCACTCCTCTTGGATCTTTCTGCACCTCTCTAGCTTCTTTCTGCACCACTTGTGCTTCTTTCTGCACCCCTCTTACCTCTTTTTGCACCCCTCTTGCCTTTTTCTGCACCTCTGTTCCTTCTTTCTGCACTTCTTTTGTTTCTTTATGTATCCCTCTTGCCTCTTTCTCCACCCCACTTCCCCATTCTGCATCTCTGTTGCTTCTTTCTGCATTTCTCTTGCTTCTTTTTGCATCTCTCTTGCTTCTTTCTGCACCCCTCGTGTCTCTTTCTGCACCCCTCATCCCTCTTTCTGCACTCCTCTTGCCTCTTTCTGTACCTCTGGTTCCTCTTTCAGCACTTCTTTTGTTTCTTTCTGCACCCCTCTTGCCTCTTTCTGCACCTCTTTTCCTTCTTTCTGCACTTCTTTTGTTTCTTTCTGCACCCCTTTTGCCTCTTTCTACACCCCTCTTGCCTCTTTCTGCACCTCTGTTCCTTCTTTCTGCACTTCTTTTGCTTCTTTCTGTACTTCTCTTGCTTCTTTCTGCATCCCCTTGCCTGCTTCTGCACTCCTCTTCCCTCTTTCTGCACCCCTTTTGCTTCTTTCTGCACCCCTCTTGCCTCTTTCTGCACCTCTGTTCCTTCTTTCTGCACCTCTGTTTTTTTCTACAGCTCTCTTGCTTCTTTCTACACCCCCTTGCCTCTTTCTCCACCCCTCTTCCCTCTTTCTGCACCCCTGTTGCCTCTTTCTGCACCTCTGTTCCTTCTTTCTGCACTTCTTTTGTTTCTTTCTGCACATCTCATGCTTCTTTCTGCACCCCTTGTGCCTCTTTCTGCACCCCTCTTCCCTCTTTTTGCACCCATCTTGCCTCTCTCTGCACCTCTGTTGTGTCTTTCTGCACTCTTCTTGGATTTTCTGCACCTCTCTTGCTTCTTTCTGCACCACTTGTGCTTCTTTCTGCACCCCTCTTACCTCTTTTTCACCCCTCTTGTCTCTTTCTGCAGATCTGTTCACTCTTTCTGCACTTCTTTTGTTTCTTTCTGTATCCCTCTTGCCTCTTTCGGCACCTCTTTCCCTTCTTTCTGCACTTCTTTTGTTTCTTTCTGCACCCCTTTTGCCTCTTTCTACACCCCTCTTGCCTCTTTCTGCACCTCTGTTCCTTCTTTCTGCTCTTCTTTTGTTTCTTTCTGCAGCTCTCTTGCTTCATTCTGCACCCCCTTGCCTCTTTCTAAACCCCTCTTCCCTCTTTCTTCACCCCTGTTGCCTCTTTCTGCAACACTGATCCTTCTTTCTGCACTTCTTTTGTTTCTTTCTGCACATCTCTTGCTTCTTTCTGCACCCCTCGTGCCTCTTTCTGCACCCCTCATGCCTCTTTCTGCACCGCTTTTCCCTCTTTCTGCACCTTTCTTGCCTCTCTCTGCACCTCTGTTCCTTCTTTCTGAACTTCTTTTGTTTCTTTCTGCACCTCTCTTACTTCTTTCTGCACCCCTCTTGCCTATTTCTCCACCCCTCTTACCCCTTTCTGCATCTCTGTTGCTTGTTTCTGCACTACTCTTGTCTCTTTCTCCACCACTCTTTCTGCGCATCTGTTGCTTTTTTATACACCTCTCTTGCTTCTTTCGGCACCCCTTGGGCCTCTTTCACACCCCTCTTCTGTCTTTCTATACCCTTCTTGCCTCTTTCTGCACCTCTCTTCCTTCTTTCTGCACTTCTTTTGTTTCTTTCTGTACCTCTTTTGCTTCTTTCTGCACCCCTCTTCCCTCTTTCTGCACCCCTCTTCCCTCTTTCTGTACCCTCTTGCCTCTTTCTGCACCTCTGTTCCTTCTTTCTGCACTTCTTTTGTTTCTTTCTGCACCTCTCTTGCTTCTTTCTGCATCCCCTTGCCTGCTTCTGCACTCCTCTTCCCTCTTTCTGCACCCCTTTTGCTTCTATCTGCACCCCTCTTGCCTCTTTCTGCACCTCTGTTCCTTCTTTCTGCACTTCTTTTTGTTTCTTTCTATAGCTCTCTTGCTTCCTTCTGCACCCCCTTGCCTCTTTCTCCACCCCTCGTCTCTCTTTCTACACCCCTGTTGCCTCTTTCTGCATCTTTGTTCCTTCTTTCTGCAGTTTTTTTTGTTTCTTTCTACAGCTCTCTTGCTTCTTTCTGCACCACTGTTCCTTCTTCTTTCTGCACTTCTTTTGTTTCTTTCTGCAGCTCTCATGCATCTATCTGCACCCCTCTTGCTTCTTTCTGCACCCCTCTTGCCACTTTCTCCAGCCCTGTTCCCCTTTCTGCATCTCTGTTGCTTCTTTCTGCACTTCTCTTGCTTCTTTCTGCACCTCTGTCCCTTTTTTCTGCACCCCTTGTGCCTCTTTCTGCACCCCTCTTCCCTGTTTCTGCACCCCAATTGCCTCTTTCTGCACCTCTGTTCCTTCTTTCTACACTTCTTTTGTTTCTTTCTGCAACTCTCTTGCTTCTTTCTGCATGTCTCTTGCTTCTTTCTGCACCCCTCGTGCCTCTTTCACACCCCTCTTCCCTCTTTCTGCATCCCTCTTGCCTCTTTCTGCACCTCAGTGTGAGAAGTTGGCCTGGCATATGCTGTCCACTAATTATAGTGGGCACCTTGCACCAGTCCAAACAACCCCTTATTGGAGATAGGTTAAAGACAACCTTTATTGAAAGCTATCCTAGTGGTAGCTATGGAGAGCAGCCTTCAGGCTAAGTCTTGAAGGAATGTAAAGCAGCTTGTTTTACCAGTCTATAATCTCTTGAGTGACCAAATGAAAGAGGACCACACCAGGTATATATTCAAAATATATGAATTTATTACTAAACACACCCCTCTAGTCTCTTTATGAGGCTAGAGTTCGAAGTACATACGTTACGAGTTAGTTATCTACAGTAATAGCACAAATACACGTTTGAGCCCCAGGGGCGTACTCAAACCATATACCAATAAAGTGGTATAAGAACCACGACTGAGCTAGACACAAGGCCTAGAGCCTGTAGAAGTGCTTGGACCACAAGGAACCACCCAAGGCAGTGACACAGGGGACCCACGGGGGACGCGTGCAGTGTATGAACACAACCGCGAACCACCGTTAACTTCTATGGGGAAAGTCGCAATTAGAATTTAAAAGAAAAGGGACACTTAGAGGAGGACTTGGAGCAAACCCTTTGAGAACTAGGCTGTTCTAGTGTCTATACCCACGGGAGCACCGGAGTACTTGAGTTACCTCACCCAGGGTAGCCGGGTGCATAGGTGTCTTTCGGGGTCGGGTTTCGTCGTCTCTTTCTACGGCGATCTGCTGCAAAGTGCTGCTGGCGACCAAGTCAAAAGTGTTCGGGTGGATCCAAAGGTGGATCGAAGATCTGAAGAACCTGAAAGCAGAGGGGACAGAGTCTGGGTCACTAGCCAGTGACCAGGAAGGCGATGAGCAGATGCCCACCGATGTCGAGTGCTTCAGGTAGGTTGATGGTCATCTTGACTCTTCAGCCACGAGGTCCAGGAGGAGTTGACGACAACCAGGAGCTGGATTCGAGCTGTCCCACAACGTCTGTCGATTGCAGGGGTATCGGCGACCGGATTGGACTGAACAAGCCTTGGCAATGGCAAGTCTTGTGGAAAGCGAAGAAGGACGATGTTACAGACCAGCAAGGTCTGGGGGACTCACCCAGTGAGGATAAGTCAGGACACACCTGGAGCAACCAGGGAGCCCAAGCAAAAAAAGATTGGCCTTCGGGAGGGCCTACTAGCCAATTGAATAGCGACCGCGAAGGAGCCTCAAGATGGTGCACGTGGAGCTGGCTCACAGGACACTCGTGGAGTGGAGGCCAGTCATCTTCAGTGCAGTTGGTGCTGGAGGTGGGAGCCACTCGGAGCCCAAAGCACGACTTCGTGGGAGACCCAGAAGAGGATGCACTTGCAAATGCATTTGGTGTCCAGGGGTCACGGTTCCACATTACCCACGACAGCTACGGGCCTCAGCTTTGCTGGGGACTCAGGGCAGCCTCGGGGAAGTCTGGAAATCCACCTCTGGTGATGCAAAGACTTCGGCGTCCGACGGGAGCTTCAGCGATGCAGACCGGACAATTGCTTCTTTGGTGCCTGCCAAGCAGGGGAGTCACTCCTTGACCCCAAGGGAGATTCTTCAGTCCTCTAATCTTAAAGTAGAGCGTCGAAGGTCCAGGATTCTGTATCAGAGTTTCGTCCAGGTAAATCTAAAGTCCTAAGGACTGGGTTCCCTTACTTATACTAAGGTAGGGGTTGGACATACTCTGTGACCCCACCTATGGGAGGGTCAGGGCAGAGGGGTGGTTACACCCCTTTCCCTTTGTCCAGTTTCGCGCCAGAGCAGGGGCTGGAAGCCCCTGAGCCGGTTTGAACTGGGGTATGCACAGGGACACCAAGTGTGCCCCCAGTGCAGGACTTCAAAGCACCAGAGAGTGCTCCCGCCCAGCCCCAATACACACTATCCTGTCTGGGGAGGTGGTCACACCTCCCTGGGACAGGAAACCTATTGTCCAGGCCTCCCCTGCCGGAGTTTCGGTCAGCAGCAGGAGGCCAGACTCGTGTCTGTGGCAGCGGCATCCATTTTGTGATGCCAGGGCTTGGAAAGTCAGTACCGGGCATACCGGTGTGTACATGTCTTTCCTCTAGAAGGGTGGAATGCTACCCCCGCCGCCAGAACTGGTGGGGGGGTAGTATTCCAAGATGTTTGACACCAAACACGACATGTTTCCGTGCAGCCATCCCAAAGTTAGCATTTAACGCGAGGTTATAATGCGCTTAAGAGTATATGGTCAGGTTGCACTACAAACAGCATCAGAGAAGGGTCTCCGAACGCTGCAGAGGGGCCCTGCTCATGCAGAGGCACCCTCTCACATAGGAACCACGCACTCTGCCTTCAGGATTGATAAGGCCTGCCATAGGAGTGACTTATAGGTTTATATGTGTGTATGTATATAGTGATATAGGTAGCCTATATCACAGTAAGGGGTGCATGCACCACCTTACCCAGGCTGCAGTAGCAGACCTGTGGTGTCAGTTTGGATGGCCTTCCAGGGGTGGCACAATACATGCTGCAGCCCCTGGTAGGCCTCTGAGGTACCTATGCCCTGGGTACATAGTATACCATATACTAGGGACTTATAAGGGCACTCCAGATTCCAATCAGAGATGTGCCTAAGGCACATGGAAACCATTTTAGAGAGGAAGCAGCTAGGCTGGGGTTCTGATTAGCAGGGCCCCAGCCAGACTAAGGTCGAAAAACAGTGAAGCATCAGCAAAAAGTGGGGGTACCCATGTGAAGCAGATCCTACTCTCCTACACAACCCCCCAAACGTAGGGACATTAAACTAACCTTGCCCAGTTAAGTCTTCATGTTCTAAGTGGAAGTACCTAGAGAGTCCATCTGCATTGGCATGGTTACTCCCAGGTCTATGTTCCACTGTGAAGTCCATCCCCTGTAGGGAAATGGACCACCTAAGCAGTTTGGGGTTTTCACCCTTCATTTGTTTTAGCCATAAGAGGGGCTTATGGTCTGTTTGAACAAGGAAGTGAGTACCAAACAAGTATGGCCTCAACTTCTTCAGAGCCCAGACCACAGCAAAGGCCTCCTCTCAATGGCTGACCAACGTTTCTCTCTAGGGGTCAGCCTTCTGCTAATGAAAGCTACTGGCTGATCCTGACCTTCTTCATTCAATTGTGACAGTACAGCCCCTACCCCCAATTCAGATGCATCAGTTTGAACAATGAACTTCTTGGAGTAATCAGGACTCTGTAGAATGGGAGCAGTGCACATGGCCTGCTTCAGGTCATCAAATGCCTTTTGACAGCTAACTGTCCACTGAACCTTTTTGGGCATTTTCTTGGAAGTTAAGTCATTCAGGGGTGTCACTATTGATCCATACCCCTTGACAAATCTCCTATAGTACCCAGTCAGGCCTAAGAAGGCTCTCACCTGAGTCTGGGTAGTTGGAGCAGTCCAGTCCATGATGGTCTGGATCTTGCTCTGCAGTGGTTGAACCTGGCCTCCACCCACAAGGTGGCCCAGGTACACAACCTGACTCTGCCCTATCTGGCACTTGGTGGCCTTGATAGTCAGGCCTGCTTTCTGCAGGGCCTGTAAAACATTTCTGAGGTGGACCAGGTGATCCTCCCAGGTGGAGCTAAAGACAGCAATATCATCTAGATATGCTGCACTATAGGCTTCCAGACCTGTAAGGACTGTATTCACCAACCTCTGAAAAGTGGCAGGTGCATTCTTCAGACCAAAGGGCATCACCACAAATTGATAATGCCCACTAGGGGTTGAGAATGCTGTCTTTGGCTTTGCATCATCAGCTAGTCTGATCTGCCAGTAGCCAGCTGTCAGGTCAAATGTGCTTAGATACTTGGCTGAGGCCAAAGTGTCTATTAGCTCATCTGCCCTTGGTATTGGATGGGCATCAGTCCTAGTGACTGCATTGAGACCCCTGTAGTCCACACAAAACCTCATCTCTCTTTTCCCACCACTGGTGTGAGGTTTTGGCACAAGGACCACTGGACTAGCCCAAGGGCTATCTGAGGGTTCAATAACTCCCAAATCCAACATCTTCTGGACTTCTGTCCTGATACAGTCCCTGACATGGTCAGGTTGCCTATAAATCTTATTTTTAATAGGCAGACTGTCCCCAGTGTCCACTTCATGAGTGCACCAGGTAGTCTGACTGGGTGTCAGTGAGAATATGTGTCTGAACTGATTGAGCACTTGTCTGCAATCAGTCTGCTGCTGGGTAGTGAGGCTGCCTGCCAAGGCTACACCATCCACTGACCCATCATCAGGGTTCTGTGAGAGCAGGTCAGGGAGTGGGTCACTCTCTTCCTCCTGTCCCTCATCAGTAGCCATGAGCAAGCCCATGTCTGCCCTGTCCACATATGGTTTTAACCTGTTGACATGGAGAACCCTGTGGGGACTCCTGGGTGTTCCTAGGTCTACTAAGTAGGTAACCTCACCCTTCTGCTCAACAATGGTATGGGGTCCACTCCATTTGTCTTGGAGAGCTGCTGGGGCCACTGGCTCCAACACCCACACCTTCTGTCCTGGCTGGTAAACAGTCAGTACAGCTCTTTGGTCATGCCAGGCCTTTTGAAGTTCCTGGCTAGCCTCAAGGTTTTTAGTTGCCTTTTTCATATACTCAGCCATCCGGGAGCGGAGACCAAGTACGTAGTCCACTATGTCTTGCTTTGGGGGCTTGAGAGGTAACTCCCATCCTTCCTTCACCAAGCACAGTGGACCCCTGACAGGGTGACCAAACAAAAGTTCAAAAGGGCTGTAGCCAACCCCTTTTGAGGCACCTCCCTGTACGCAAATAAAAGGCAGGGCAAGAGTATGTCCCATCTTCGCCTAAGCTTTTCTGGGAGCCCTTTAATCATGCCCTTCAAGGTTTTGTTGAATCTCTCAACTAAACCATTGCATTGTGGGTGATAGGGTGTGGTGAACTTGTAAGTCACTCCACACTCCTTCCACATTGCTTTTAAGTATCCAGACATAAAGTTTGCACCCCTGTCTGATACAACCTCCTTAGGGAAGCCCACTCTTGAGAAAATTCCCAGGAGGGCCCTTGCCACCACAGGCGCTGTAGTGGTCCTAAGGGGAATAGCCTCTGGGTACCTGGTGGCATGATCCACTACCACCAGGATAAACCTGTGCCCAGATGCTGTTTGGGGATCCATGGGACCAACAATGTCAATCCCCACCCTTTCAAAGGGAACCCCCACCACAGGTAGTGGTATCAGGGGGCCTTTGTAGTGCCACCTGCCTTGCCACTGGCCTGGCAGGTTACACAGGAGCGACAAAACTCCTTGGTGTCTTCAGACATGTGGGGCCAGTGAAAGTGAGGGACAATTCTGTCCCAAGTCTTGTTCTGGCCCAGGTGACCTGCTAAGGGAATATCATGGGCTAGGGTCAATAGGAAGCCCCTGAACTTCAAAGGTATAACCAACCTCCTGGTAGCACCAGGCTTGGGGTCTCTACACTCTGAGTACAAGAGTCCATCATCCCAATACACAGTATGGGGACCACTAGCTTTCCCAGCAGCCTCAGCAGCAGCTTGCTGTCTGAGGGGTTCAAGAGAGGGGCAGCTCTGCTGCTCCTGGCTCAGATCTGCCCTGGAAGGTCCCCCTGTCCCCAAGAACTCAACCTGTTCAGGTTCAAGCTCCTCTGGGACAGTTCCTTCCTCAGGACTGAGATCATCCCCCTCAAGGGACTGATCTTCCTTCTGAGCCAAGGGGGAAGGCACTGCCTTTACCCTACTACTCCTCTTCTTGGAAGGCACTTGGTCCATTATTCCAGAATCCAAGGCCTGTTCAGTGCTAGACATTTTGGCTTGTGACCTGGTCACAGCAAACACATCTGCAGGGATCCCCAGCATTTCTGCATGGGTCCTGAGCTCCACTTCTGCCCAAGCTGAAGTTTCTAAGTCATTGCCAAGCAAGCATTCAACGGGTAGGTCTGCACTTACCACAACCTTCTTAAGGCCAGTTACCCCTCCCCAGGAGAAGTTAACAACTGCCAGAGTATGGTCTGTTCTGACGTTGCTAGCATTGGTCACTTGGTACATTTCACCAAGTATAATCTGCCCAGGATTCACAAGGTCTTGTGTCACCATGGTGACACTTGCCCCTGTGTCCCTAAATGCCAAAGCCTCTCTTCCATTGATTAAAGGCTGTTGTCTGTACTTGCCCAGATTACTGGGACTCACAGAGGAGGTCATATCCATGCCTCCATCACAGACTAGGACAGCCTGAGTGAGTTCTCTGACTAGGTCAGAGCTCATCTCTTTACCCAGGGTCAACCCTACTAAACCCTTGGCTTGTGTAGTCCCACCACCAACTGTAGCTGCACTAGGGGGAGCAGGTGCCTTAGGGGCATTGGTGGGGGCTGGAGTCGAGTCTTTGGACTTGGTGCAATCACTGGTCCAGTGGGTCTTTTGCTTACAGACCTTGCACCATGGTTTTCTTTGGCCTTTCCCTTTGGTAGACTGTGAATCCCCACCTGAAGAAGATTTTTGGGGGCCTTGTGAAGACTTTTGATCTTTACCCTTCTCCCCACCCTTATCAGAGGTTTTCGAATCTTGCTTCTTAGGGTCACCACCTTGGTTCTGTACCTTCTGCTTCACCCTGGTTCTGACCCATTTGTCTGCCTTCTTTCCCAATTCTTGGGGAGAGGTCAGATCAGAGTCTACCAGGTGCTGATGCAACAGCTGATTTTGACAGTTATTAAGAATCTGCTCCCTCATTATCAGATTGTACAATCCTGTGAAGTCACATACCTTACTGCCCAATAACCAACCTTCCAGAGCCTTGGCAGAACAATCAACAAAGTCCACCCAGTCTTGAGTCTGTGCTTTTTGGGTATCCCTGAACTTTAACCTGTATTGTTCAGTGGTTAGGCCAAACCCATCAATTAGAGCACTCTTCAAGACTTTGTAATTATCAGCATCCTCCTCTCTAACAGTGAGGAGCTTGTCTCTACCTTTGTCTGCAAAGGAGAGCCACAAGATTGCTGCCCACTGCTCCTGAGGGACCCTCTGTACTTTACAGGCCCTCTCTAGAGCAGTTATCCATTTGTGGATATCATCCCCACTCTGGTAGGGAGGGACAATCTTGCTCAGGTTTCTATGGTCATAAGACCTTTCCCTATCTTTGGGGAAACTGCTGCCACCATGGGACTCTAGTCCCAACTTTTGTCTCTCTCTATAGAGATCTAGGGACTCCCTGTCTATAGCCAATTGCTGTTTCCTGAGTTCAAGCTGAGTTTGCTCATATTGAATCAGTCTCTTTCTTCTCTCATGAGAGGATTCCCTCCGATGAGAGGAGACAGAGGACCCTATTGAGGTGTCAGAGTGGTTAGACTCCTGAGAAGGAGACCTAGACATTCTGGGCACACTCAGAACTCTTCCTGGGGGACAAAGGGGAGGTCAGTCTGATCCTCTCCCTCCTCCTCCTCCACAGGAGGAATTGGATTCTCCAGGACAAGGTCATTTTCACCTTCCTGGCCAGTTTCAGAGGGGGGGCCTGGGTTTCTTCACCCCTGGCCCCTTCCTCATCTTCTGCCCCACCCTCCTTGCCTACCCCTTCAGACCCTAGGGGCCTGCTGAGATCATCAGCTAGTAACACCTCCCTGAGGTGTTGGGTGCTGGCACTTTTGCCTGTCTTCAACTTCCTAGTAGTGCATAAGGCTCTCAATTCCAAGAATGGGAGTTTATCATACTTGGAGGGAAGAAGCCCACTGGCTTCTGGCAAGGACTCACTGGGTCCTGGCTTTGAAGACATCACTAGTGAGGTGTGGTGTATGCACTACCTACTCTAGTGTGGCCTACTAAACTCTCTTGAGTTGTAGAAAGGGTGTGCTGTCCCTTAACACACAACTCTAAGTTCAGTAGAACTTACTGTATTACTAAGCTTGATTATATGTACCTTAGGTACCCTTAGTGGTTTTCAGTTGATCAATTCAATTGAGATTATCTGGTAAAACAATAGCAAGCTGGAATCCCACACGCTGCACACCAATGTGAGAAGTTGGCCTGGCATATGCTGTCCACTAATTATAGTGGGCACCTTGCACCAGTCCAAACAACCCCTTATTGGAGATAGGTTAAAGACAACCTTTATTGAAAGCTATCCTAGTGGTAGCTATGGAGAGCAGCCTTCAGGCTAAGTCTTGAAGGAATGTAAAGCAGCTTGTTTTACCAGTCTATAATCTCTTGAGTGACCAAATGAAAGAGGACCACACCAGGTATATATTCAAAATATATGTATTTATTACTAAACACACCCCTCTAGTCTCTTTATGAGGCTAGAGTTCGAAGTACATACGTTACGAGTTAGTTATCTACAGTAATAGCACAAATACACGTTTGAGCCCCAGGGGCGTACCAAACCATATACCAATAAAGTGGTATAAGAACCACGACTGAGCTAGACACAAGGCCTAGAGCCTGTAGAAGTGCTTGGACCACAAGGAACCACCCAAGGCAGTGACACAGGGGACCCACGGGGGACGCGTGCAGTGTATGAACACAACCGCGAACCACCGTTAACTTCTATGGGGAAAGTCGCGATTAGAATTTAAAAGAAAAGGGACACTTAGAGGAGGACTTGGAGCAAACCCTTTGAGAACTAGGCTGTTCTAGTGTCTATACCCACGGGAGCACCGGAGTACTTGAGTTACCTCACCCAGGGAAGCCGGGTGCATAGGTGTCTTTCGGGGTCGGGTTTCGTCGTCGCTTTCTATGGCGATCTGCTGCAAAGTGCTGCTGGCGACCAAGTCGAAAGTGTTCGGGTGGATCCAAAGGTGGATCGAAGATCTGAAGAACCTGAAAGCAGAGGGGACAGAGTCTGGGTCACTAGCCAGTGACCAGGAAGGCGATGAGCAGATGCCCACCGATGTCGAGTGCTTCAGGTAAGTTGACAGTTGTCTTGACTCTTCAGCCACGAGGTCCAGGAGGCGTCGACGACAACCAGGAGCTGGATTCGAGCTGTCCCATGACGTCTGTCGATTGCAGGGGTGTCGGCGACCGGATTGGACCCAACAAGCCTTGGCAACGGCAAGTCTCGTGGAAAGCAAAGAAGGACGATGTTGCAGACCAGCAAGGTCTGGGGGACTCACCCAGCGAGGATAAGTCAGGGCACACCTGGAGCAACCAGGGAGCCCAAGCAGAAAAAGATTGGCCTTCGGGATGGCCTACTAGCCAACGGACTAGCGACCGCAAAGGAGCCTCGAGACGGTGCACGTGGAGCTGGCTCACAGGACACTCGTGGAGTGGAGGCCAGTGATCTTCGGTGCAGTTGGTGCTGGAGGCTGGGGCTACTCGGAGCCCAAAGCACGACTTCGTGGGAGACCCAGAAGAGGATGCACTTGCAAATGCGTTCGGTGTCCAGGGGTCACGGTTCCACATTACCCACGACAGCTACGGGCCTCAGCTTTGCTGGGGACTCAGGGCAGCCTCGGGGAAGTCTGGAAATCCACCTCTGGTGATGCAAAGACTTCGGCGTCCGACGGGAGCTTCAGCGATGCAGACCGGACAATTGCTTCTTTGGTGCCTGCCAAGCAGGGGAGTCACTCCTTGACCCCAAGGGAGATTCTTCAGTCCTCTAATCTTAAAGTAGAGCGTCGAAGGTCCAGGATTCTGTATCAGAGTTTCGTCCAGGTAAATCTAAAGTCCTAAGGACTGGGTTCCCTTACTTATACTAAGGTAGGGGGTTGGACATACTCTGTGACCCCACCTATGGGAGGGTCAGGGCAGAGGGGTGGTTACACCCCTTTCCCTTTGTCCAGTTTCACGCCAGAGCAGGGGCTGGAAGCCCCTGAGCCGGTTTGAACTGGGGTATGCACAGGGACACCAAGTGTGCCCCCAGTGCAGGACTTCAAAGCACCAGAGAGTGCTCCCGCCCAGCCCCAATACACACTATCCTGTCTGGGGAGGTGGTCACACCTCCCTGGGACAGGAAACCTATTGTCCAGGCCTCCCCTGCCGGAGTTTCGGTCAGCAGCAGGAGGCCAGACTCGTGTCTGTGGCAGCGGCATCCATTTTGTGATGCCAGGGCTTGGAAAGTCAGTACCGGGCATACCGGTGTGTACATGTCTTTCCCTCTAGAAGGGTGGAATGCTACCCCCGCCGCCAGAACTGGCGGGGGGTAGTATTCCAAGATGTTTGACACCAAACACGACATGTTTCCGTGCAGCCATCCCAAAGTTAGCATTTAACGCGAGGTTATAATGCGCTTAAGAGTATATGGTCAGGCTGCACTACAAACAGCATCAGAGAAGGGTCTCCGAACGCTGCAGAGGGGCCCTGCTCATGCAGGGGCACCCTCTCACATAGGAACCACGCACTCTGCCTTCAGGATTGATAAGGCCTGCCATAGGAGTGACTTATAGGTTTATATGTGTGTATGTATATAGTGATATAGGTAGCCTATATCACAGTAAGGGGTGCATGCACCACCTTACCCAGGCTGCAGTAGCAGACCTGTGGTGTCAGTTTGGATGGCCTTCCAGGGGTGGCACAATACATGCTGCAGCCCCTGGTAGGCCTCTGAGGTACCTATGCCCTGGGTACATAGTATACCATATACTAGGGACTTATAAGGGCACTCCAGATTCCAATCAGAGATGTGCCTAAGGCACATGGAAACCATTTTAGAGAGGAAGCAGCTAGGCTGGGGTTCTGATTAGCAGGGCCCCAGCCAGACTAAGGTCGAAAAACAGTGAAGCATCAGCAAAAAGTGGGGGTACCCATGTGAAGCAGATCCTACTCTCCTACACTCAGATCATTTTTATGCACTTCTTTTGTTTCTTTCTGCACCTCTCTTGTTTCTTTCTGTATCCCTCTTGCTTCTTTCTCCACCCCACTTCCCCATTTCTGCATCTCTGTTGTCTCTTTATGCATTTCTCTTGCTTCTTTCTGTATCTCTCTTGCTTCTTTCTGCACCCCTTGTGCCTCTTTCTGCACCCCTCATCCCTCTGTCTGTACTCCTCTTGCCTCTTTCTGTACCTCTGTTGCTTCTTTCTGCACTTCTTTTGTTTGTTTCTGCACCCTGCTTGCCTCTTTCTGCACCTGTTCCTTCTTTCTGCACTTCTTTTGTTTCTTTCTGCAGCTTTCTTGCTTCTTTCTACACACTCTTGCCTCTTTCTGCCTCCTCTCGTCTCTCTTTCTGCACCCCTCTTGCCTCTTTCTGCACCTCTGTTCCTTCTTTCTGCACTTCTCTTGTTTCTTTCTGCAGCTCTCTTGCTTCTTTCTGACACACCCTTGCCTCTTTCTGCACCCCTCTTCCCTCTTTCTGCACCCCTGTTGCCTCTTTCTGCACCTCTGTTCCTTCTTTCTGCTCTTCTTTTGTTTCTATCTGCACCTCTCTTGCTTCTTTCTGCACCTCTCTTGCCTTCTTTCTAAACTCCCTCTTGCCTCTTTCTTCACCCCTGTTGCCTCTCTCTGCACCTCTGTTGTGTCTTTCTGCCCTCTTCTTGGATCATTCCGCACCTCTCTTGCTTCTTTCTGAACTTCTTTTGTTTCTTTCTGCACGCCTCATGCCTCTTTCTGCACCTCTGTTCCTCCTTTCTGCACTTCTTTTGTTTCTTTCTGAACCCCTTTTGCCTCTTTCTGCACCCCCTTGCCTCTTTCTCCTCCCTTCGTCTCTCTTTCTGCACCCCTATTGCCTCTTTCTGCACCTCTGTTCCTTCTTTCTGCACTTCTTTTGTTTCTATATGTATCCCTCTTGCCTCTTTCTCCACCCCACTTCCCCATTCTACATCTCTGTTGCTTCTTTCTGCATTTCTCTTGCTTCTTTCTGCACTTCTCTTGCTTCTTTCTGCAGCCCTCGTGTCTCTTTCTGCACCCCTCATCCCTCTTTCTGCACTCCTCTTGCCTCTTTCTGTACCTCTGTTGCCTCTTTCTGCACTTCTTTTGTTTCTTTCTGCACCTCTCTTGCCTCTTTCTGCACCTCTTTTGCCTTCTTTCTGCACTTGTTTTGTTTCTTTCTGCACCTCTTTTGCCTCTTTCTGCACCTCTCTTGTCTCTTTCTGCACCTCTGTTCCTTCTTTCTGCACTTCTTTGCTTCTTTCTGCACTTCTCTTGCTTCTTTCTGCACCTCTGTGCCTCTTTCTGCACCGCTCTGTGCCTCTTTCTGCACCCCTCTTCTCTCTTTCTGCACCCCTCTTGCCTCTTTCTGCACATCTGTTCCTTCTTTCTGCACTACTTTTGTTTCTTTCTGCACATCTCTTGCTTCTTTCTGCACCCCTCGTGCATCTTTCTGCACCCTCTTCCCTCTTTTTGCACCCCTCTTGCCTCTTTCTGCACCTCTGTTGCTTCTTTCTCCACTACTCTTGCTTCTTTCTGCACCTCTGTTCCTTCTATCTGGTCTTTTTTGTTTCTTTCTGCACCTCTCTTGCTTCTCTCTGCTTTACTCTTGCCTCTTTCTCCACTTCTCTTCCCCCTTTCTGCCTCTCTGTTGCTTCTTTCTGCACTTCTCTTGCCTATTTCTGCACCCCTCTTCCTTCTTTCTGCACCTCTGTTGCTTCTTTCTGCACTTCTCTTGCTCTTTCTGCACCCCTCATGCCTCTTTCTGCACCTCTTTTCCCTCTTTCTGCACCTTTCTTGCCTCTCTCTGCACCTCTGTTCCTTCTTTCTGAACTTCTTTTGTTTCTTTCTGCACCTCTCTTACTTCTTTCTGCACCACTCTTGCCTATTTCTCCACCCTCTTACCCCTTTCTGCATCTCTGTTGCTTGTTTCTACACTTCTCTTGTCTCTTTCTCCACCCCTGTTCCCTCTTTTCGCACATCTGTTGCTTCTTTCTATACTTCTCTTGCATCTTTTGGCACCTCTGGTGCCTCTTTCTACACCTCTCTTGCCTCTTTCTGCAGCCCTCGTGCCTCTTTCTGCACCTCTGTTCCTTCTTTCTGCACTTCTTTTGTTTCTTTCTGCACCTCTCTTGTTTCTTTCTGTATCCCTCTTGCTTCTTTCTCCACTCACACTTCTCTCTTTCTGCATCTCTCTTGTCTCTTTATGCATTTCTCTTGCTTCTTTCTGTATCTCTCTTGCATCTTTCTGCACCCCTTGTGTCTCTTTCTGCACCCCTCATCCCCCTGTATGCACTCCTCTTGCCTCTTTCTGTACCTCTGTTGCTTCTTCCTGCACTTCTTTTGTTTCTTTCTGCACCCCTCATGCCTCTTTCTGCACCTCTGTTCCTCCTTTCTGCAGTTCTTCTGTTTCTTTCTGAACCCCTTTTGCCTCTTCCTGCACCCCGCTTGCCTCTTTCTGCACCTGTTCCTTCTTTCTGCACTTCTTTTGTTTCTTTCTGCAGCTCTCTTGCTTCTTTCGCACCCCCTTGCCTCTTTCTCCTCCCCTCGTCTCTCTTTGTGCACCCCTATTGCCTCTTTCTGCACCTCTGTTCCTTCTTTCTGCACTTTTTTTGAGTCTTTTTACAGCTCTCTTGCTTCTTTCTACACCCCCTTGCCTCTTTCTCCACTCCTTTTCCCTCTATCTGCACCCCTGTTGCCTTTTCTGCACCTCTGTTCCTTCTTTCTGCACTTCTTTTGTTTCTTTCTGCACATCTCTTGCTTCTTTCTGCACCCCTTGTGCCTCTTTCTGCACCCCTCTTCCCTCTTTTTGCACCCATCTTGCCTCTCTCTGCAACTCTGTTGCATCTTTCTGCACTCTTCTTGGATCTTTCTGCACCTCTCTTGCTTCTTTCTGCACCACTTGTGCTTCTTTCTGCACCCCTCTTACCTCTTTTTGCACCCCTCTTGTCTCTTTCTGCAGATCTGTTCCTTCTTTCTGCACTTCTTTTGTTTCTTTCTGTATACCTCTTGCCTCTTTCTGCACCTCTTTTCCTTCTTTCTGCACTTCTTTTGTTTCTTTCTGCACCCGTTTTGCTTCTTTCTGTACCCCTCTTGCCTCTTTCTGCACCTCAGTTCCTTCTTTCTGCTCTTCTTTTGTTTCTTTCTGCAGCTCTCTTGCTTCTTTCTGCACCCCTTTGCCTCTTTCTAAACCCCTTTTCCCTCTTTCTTCACCCCTGTTGCCTCTTTCTGCACCTCCGATCCTTCTTTCTGCACTTCTTTTGTTTCTTTCTGCACATCTCTTGCTTCTTTCTGCACCCCTCTTGCCTCTTTCTGCACCTCTGTTCCTTCTTTCTGCACTTCTGTTTTTTTCTACAGATCTCTTGCTTCTTTCTACACCCCCTTGCCTTTCTCTCCACCCCTCTTCCCTCTTTCTGCACCCCTGTTGCCTCTTTCTGCACCTCTGTTCCTTCTTTCTGCACTTCTTTTGTTTCTTTCTGCACATCTCATGCTACTTTCTGCACCCCTTGTGCCTCTTTCTGCACCCCTCTTCCCTCTTTTTGCACCCATCTTGCCTCTCTCTGCACCTCTGTTGCTGTCTTTCTGCACTCTTCTTGGATCTTTCTGCACCTCTCTTGCTTCTTTCTGCACCACTTGTGCTTCTTTCTGCACCCATCTTACCTCTTTTTCACCCCTCTTGTCTCTTTCTGCAGATCTGTTCCTTCTTTCTGCACTTCTTTTGTTTCTTTCTGCATCCCCCTTGCCTCATTTCTGCACCTCTTTTCCTTCTTTCTGCACTTCTTTTGCTTCTTTCTGCACCCCTCTTGCCTCTTTCTACACCCTCTTGCCTCTTTCTGCACCTCTGTCCCTTTTTCTGCACCCTCTGTGCCTCTTTCTGCACCTCTCTTCCCTGTTTCTGCACCTCTATTGCATCTTTCTGCACCTCTGTTCCTTCTTTCTACACTCCTTTTGGTTTCTTTCTACACCCCTCTTGCCTCTTTCTGCACCTCTGTTCCTTCTTTCTGCTCTTCTTTTGTTTCTTTCTGCAGCTCTCTTGCTTCATTCTGCACCCCCTTGCCTCTTTCTAAACCCCTCTTCCCTCTTTCTTCACCCCTGTTGCCTCTTTCTGCACCTCTGATCCTTCTTTCTGCACTTCTTTTGTTTCTTTCTGCACATCTCTTGCTTCTTTCTGCATCCCTTGTGCCTCTTTCTGCACCTCTCATGCCTCTTTCTGCACCCCTTTTCCCTCTTTCTGCACCTTTCTTGCCTCTCTCTGCACCTCTGTACCTTCTTTCTGAACTTCTTTTGTTTCTTTCTGCACCTCTCTTACTTCTTTCTGCACCCCTCTTGCCTATTTCTCCACCCCTCTTACCCCTTACTGCATCTCTGTTGCTTGTTTCTGCACTACTCTTGTCTCTTTCTCCACCACTCTTCCCTCTTTCTGCACATCTGTTGCTTCTTTATACACCTCTCTTGCTTCTTTCGGCACCCCTGGTGCCTCTTTCACACCCCTCTTCCGTCTTTCTATACCCTTCTTGCCTCTTTCTGCACCTCTCTTCCTTCTTTCTGCACTTCTTTTGTTTCTTTCTGTACCTCTTTTGCTTCTTTCTGCACCCCTCTTCCCTCTTTCTGTACCCCTCTTCCCTCTTTCTGTACCCTCTTGCATCTTTCTGCACCCCTCTTGCCTCTTTCTGCACCTCTGTTCCTTCTTTCTGCACTTCTTTTGTTTTTTTCTGCACCTCTCTTGCTTCTTTCTGCATCCCCTTGCCTGCTTCTGCACTCCTCTTCCCTCTTTCTGCACCCCTTTTGCTTCTTTCTGCACCCCTCTTGCCTCTTTCTGCACCTCTGTTCCTTCTTTCTGCACTTCTTTTGTTTCTTTCTATAGCTCTCTTGCTTCCTTCTGCACCCCCTTGCCTCTTTCTCCACCAATCGTCTCTCTTTCTACACCCCTGTTGCCTCTTTCTGCATCTTCGTTCCTTCTTTCTGCAGTTTTTTTGTTTCTTTCTACAGCTCTCTTGCCTCTTTCTGCACCACTGTTCCTTCTTCTTTCTGCACTTCTTTTGTTTCTTTCTGCAGCTCTCATGCATCTATCTACACCCCTGTTGCTTCTTTCTGCACCCCTCTTGCCATTTTCTCCAGCCCTGTTCCCCCTTTCTGCACCTCTGTTGCTTCTTGCTGCACTTCTCTTGCTTCTTTCTGCACCTCTGTTCCTTCTTTCTGCACTTCTTTTGTTTCTTTCTACAGCTCTCGTGCTCCTTTCTGACACCCCTTGCCTCTTTCTCCACCCCTCTTCCCTCTTTCTGCACCTCTGTTGCCTCTTTCTGCACCTCTGTTCCTTCTTTCTGCACTTCTTTTGTTTCTTTCTGCATATCTCTTGCTTCTTTCTGCACCTCTGTGCCTCTTTCTGCACCCCTCTTCCCTCTTTCTGCACCCATCTTGCCTCTCTCTGCACCTCTAATGCATCTTTCTGCACTCTTCTTAGATCTTTCTGCACCTCTCTTGCTTCTTTCTGCACCACTTGTGCTTCTTTCTGCACCCCTCTTACCTCTTTTTGCACCCCTCTTGCCTCTTTCTGCATATCTGTTCCTTCTTTCTGCACTTCTCTTGCTTCTTTCTGCAACTCTGTCCCTTTTTTCTGCACCCCTTGAGCCTCTTTCTGCACCCCTCTTCCCTGTTTCTGCACCCCTATTGCATCTTTCTGCACCTCTGTTCCTTCTTTCTACACTTCTTTTGTTTCTTTCTGCAACTCTTTTGCTTCTTCTCTGTCTGCCTCTTGCTTCTTTCTGCACCCCTCGTGCCTCTTTCTACACCCCTCTTCCCTCTTTCTGCACCCCTCTTGCCTCTTGCTGCACCTCTGTTCCTTTTTTCTGCACTTCTTTTGTTTCTTTCTGCACCTCTCTTGTTTCTTTCTGTATCCCTCTTGCTTCTTTCTCTACCCCTCTTCCCCCTTTCTGCATCTCTGTTGTCTCTTTATGCATTTCACTTGCTTCTTTCTGTATCTCTCTTGCTTCTTTCTGCACCCCTTGTGCCTCTTTCTGCACCCCTCATCCCTCTGTCTGCACTCACTCTTGCCTCTTTCTGTACCTCTGTTGCTTCTTTCTGCACTTCTTTTGTTTCTTTCTGCACCCTCTCTTGCCTCTTTCTGTAACTCTGTTCCTTCTTTCTGTACTTCTTTTGTTTCTTACTGAACCCCTTTCGCCTCTTTCTGCACCTCTGTGTGCCTCTTTCTGCACTCTGTTCCTTCTTTCTGCACTTATTTTGTTTCTTTTTGCAGCTTCTCTTGCTTCTTTCTGCACCCCTTGCCTCTTTCTCCTCCCCTCGCTTTTCTCTTTCTGCACCCCTATTGCCTCTTTCTGCACCTCTGTTCCTTCTTTCTGCACTTCTTTTGTTTCTTTCTACAGCTCTCATGCTCCTTTCTACACCCTCTTGCCTCTTTCTCCACCCCTCTTCCTGCACACCCCTTGCCTCTTGCTGCACCTCTGTTCCTTCTTTCTGCACTTCTCTTGTCTCTTTCTGCACATCGTCTTGCTTCTTTCTGCACCCCTTGTTGCCTCTCTCTGCAGCCCTCTTCCCTCTTTCTGCATCCCATCTTGCCTCTTTCTGCACCTCTAATGCCTCTTTCTGCACTCTTCTTAGATCCTTTCTGCACCTCTCTTGCTTCTTTCTGCACTCACTTGTGCTTCTTTCTGCACCCCTCTTACCTCTTTTTGCACCTCTCTTGCCTCTTTCTGCAGATCTGTTGCTTCTTTCTGCACTCCTCTTGCTTCTTTCTGTATCCCTCTTGCCTCTTTCTCCACCCCACTTCTCCCTTTCTGTATCTCTCTGTTGCTTCTTTCTGCATTTCTCTTGCTTCTTTCTGCATCTCTCTTGCTTCTTTCTGAACCCCTCGTGCCTCTTTCTAGCACTCCTCTTGCCTCTTTCTGTACCTCTGTTGCTTCTTTCTGCACTTCTTTTGTTTCTTTCTGCACCCCTCTTGCCTCTTTCTGCACCTCCTTTTCCTTCTTTCTGCACTTCTTTCGTCTCTTTCTGCACCCCTCTTGCCTCTTTCTACACCCTCTTGCCTCTTTCTGCACCTCTGTTCCTTCTTTCTGCTCTTCTTTTGTTTCTTTCTGCAGCTCTCTTGCTTCTTTCTGCACCCCATTGCCTCTTTCTAAACCCCTCTTCCCTCTTTCTTCACCCCTGTTGCCTCTTTCTCCACCTCTGATCCTTCTTTCTGCACATCTCTTGCTTCTTTCTGCACCCCTCATGCCTCTTTATGCACCCCTCATGCCCCTTTCTGCACCTCTTTTCCCTCTTTCTGCACCTCTCGTTGCCTCTCTCTGCACCTCTGTTCCTTCTTTCTGAACTTCTTTTGTTTCTTTCTGCACCTCTCTTACTTCTTTCTGCACCCCTCTTGCCTATTTCTACACCCCTCTTACCTCATTTCTGCATCTCTGTTGCTTGTTTCTGCACTTCTTGCTCTTTCTCCACCCATGTTCCCTCTTTCTGCACATCTGTTGCTTCTTTAAACACCTTTCTTGCTTCTTTCGGCACTCCTGGTGCCTCTTTCCACACCCTCTTGCCTCTTTCTGTACCCCTCTTGCCTCTTTCTGCACCTCTCTTCCTTCTTTCTGCACTTCTCTTGTTTCTTTCTGCACCCTCTTCCCTCTTTACGCACCCCTCTTCCCTCTTTCTGTAACCTTCTTGCCTCTTTCTGCACCTCTGTTCCTTCTTTCTGCACTACTTTTGTTTCTTTCTGCACCTCTCTTGCTTCTTTCTGCATCCCCTTGCCTGCTTCTGCACCCCTCTTCCCTCTTTCTGCATCCCTTTTGCACCCCTCTTTCTGTACCTCTGTTGCTTCTTTCTGCACTTCTTTTGTTTCTTTCTGCACCCCTTTTGCCTCTTTCTGCACCTCTTTTCCTTCCTTCTTTCTACACTTTTTTTGTTTCTTTCTGCACCCCTTTTGCCTCTTTCTACACCCCTCTTGACTCTTTCTGCACCTCTGTTCCTTCTTTCTGCTCTTCTTTTGTTTCTTTCTGCAGCTCTCTTGCTTTGTTCTGCACCCCTTTGCCTCTTTCTAAACCCATCTTCCCTCTTTCTACACCCCTCGACTCTTTCTGCACCTCTGATCCTTCTTTCTGAACTTCTTTTGTTTCTTTCTCCACATCTCTTGCTTTTTTCTGCACCCCTCGTGCCTCTTTATGCACCCCTCTTCCCTCTTTTGCACCCCTCTTGCCTCTTTCTGCACCTCTGTTGCTTCTTTCTGCACTCACTCTTGCTTCTTTCTGCACCTCTTCTCTTCTTTCTGCACCTCTCTTCCCTCTTTCTGCACCCCTCTTGCCTCTTTCTGCACCTCTGTTCCTCTTTCTACAGTTCTTTTGTTTCTTTCTGCACCTCTCTTGCTTCTTTCTGCACCCCTCTTGCCACTTTCTCCACCCTTGTTCCTCCTTTTTGCATCTCTGATCCTTCTTTCTGCACTCCTTTTGTTTCTTTCTGTATCCCTCTTGCCTCTTTCTCCACCCCACTTCTCCCTTTCTGTATCTCTGTTGCTTCTTTCTGCATTTCTCTTGCTTCTTTCTGCATCTCTCTTGCTTCTTTCTGCACCCCTCGTGCCTCTTTCAGCACTCCTCTTGCCTCTTTCTGTACCTATGTTGCTTCTTTCTGCACTTCTTTTGTTTCTTTCTGCACCCCTCTTGCCTCTTTCTGCACCTCTTTTCCTTCTTTCTGCACTTCTTTTGTTTCTTTCTGCACCCCTTTTGCCTCTTTCTACACCCCTCTTGCCTCTTTCTGCACCTCTGTTCCTTCTTTCTGCTCTTCTTTTGTTTCTTTCTGCAGCTCTCTTGCTTCTTTCTGCACCCCATTGCCTCTTTCTAAACCCCTCTTCTCTCTTTCTTCACCCCTGTTGCCTCTTTCTACCACCTCTGATCCTTCTTTATGCACATCTTTTGTTTCTTTCTGCACATCTCTTGCTTCTTTCTGCACCCCTCATGCCTCTTTATGCACCCCTCATGCCCCTTTCTGCACCCTTTTTCCCTCTTTCTGCACCTTTCTTGCCTCTCTCTGCACCTCTGTTCCTTCTTTCTGAACTTCTTTTGTTTCTTTCTGCACCTCTCTTACTTCTTTCTGCACCCCTCTTGCCTATTTCTACACCCCTCTTACCCATTTCTGCATCTCTGTTGCTTGTTTCTGCACTTCTCTCTTTCTCCACCCATGTTCCCTCTTTCTGCACATCTGTTGCTTCTTTAAACACTTCTCTTGCTTCTTTCGGCACCCCTGGTGCCTCTTTCCACATCCCTCTTCCGTCTTTCTGTACCCCTCTTGCCTCTTTCTGCACCTCTCTTCCTTCTTTCTGCACTTCTTTTGTTTCTTTCTGCACCTCTCTTCCTCTTTCTGCACCCCTCTTCCCTCTTTCTCTACCCTCTCTTGCCTCTTTCTGCACCTCTGTTCCTTCTTTCTGCACTACTTTTGTTTCTTTCTGCACCTCTCTTGCTTCTTTCTGCATCCCCTTGCCTGCTTTCTGCACCCCTCTTCCCTCTTTCTGCATCCCTTTGCACCTCTCTTTCTGTACCTCTGTTGCTTCTTTCTGCACTTCTCTTGTTTCTTTCTGCACCCCTTTGCCTCTTTCTGCACCCCTTTTCCTTCTTTCTGCACTTCTTTTGTTTCTTTCTGCACCCTTTGCCTCTTTCTACACCCCTCTTGACTCTTTCTGCACCTCTGTTCCTTCTTTCTGCTCTTCTTTTGTTTCTTTCTGCAGCTCTCTTGCTTTGTTTCTGCACCTCTTCGCCTCTTTCTAAACCCATCTTCCCTCTTTCTACACCCCTCGACTCTTTCTGCACCTCTGATCCTTCTTTCTGCACTTCTTTTGTTTCTTTCTCCACATCTCTTGCTTCTTTCTGCACCCCTCGTGCCTCTTTATGCACCCCTCTTCCCTCTTTTTGCACCCCTCTTGCCTCTTTCTGCACCTCTGTTGCTTCTTTCTGCACTACTCTTGCTTCTTTCTGCACCTCTTCTCTTCTTTCTGCACCCTTCTTCCCTCTTTCTGCACCCCTCTTGCCTCTTTCTGCACCTCTGTTCCTTTTCTACAGTTTTTTTGTTTCTTTCTGCACATCTCTTGCTTCTTTCTGCACCCCTCTTGCCACTTTCTCCACCCTTGTTCCTCCTTTTTGCATCTCTGATCCTTCTTTCTGCACATCTTTTGTTTCTTTCTGCACATCTCTTGCTTCTTTCTGCACCCCTCGTGCCTCTTTATGCAACCCTCATGCCTCTTTCTGCACCCTTTTTCCCTCTTTCTGCACCTTTCTTGCCTCTCTCTGCACCTCTGTTCCTTCTTTCTGAACTTCTTTTGTTTCTTTCTGCACCTCTCTTCTTTCTGCACCCCTCTTGCCTATTTCTCTACCCCTCTTACCCCTTTCTGCATCTCTGTTGCTTGTTTCTGCACTTCTCTCTTTCTCCACCCCTGTTCCCTCTTTCTGCACATCTGTTGCTTCTTTAAACACCTCTCTTGCTTCTTTCGGCACCCCTGGTGCCTCTTTCACACCCCTCTTCCGTCTTTCTGTACCTCTCTTGCCTCTTTCTGCACCTCTCTTCCTTTTTTCTGCACTTCTTTTGTTTCTTTCTGCAACTCTCTTGCTTCTTTCTGCACCCTTTTCGCCTCTTTCTGCACCTCTGTTCCTTCTTTCTGCACTACTTTTGTTTCTTTCTGCACCTCTCTTGCTTCTTTATGCATCCCCTTGCCTGCTTCTGCACCCCTTTTCCCTCTTTCTGCATCCCTTTTGCTTCTTTTTGCACCCCTCTTTCTGTACCTCTGTTGCTTCTTTCTGCACTTCTTTTGTTTCTTTCTGCACCCCTTTTGCCTCTTTCTGCACCTCTTTTCCTTGTTTCTGCACTTCTTTTGTTTCTTTCTGCACCCCTTTTGCCTCTTTCTACACCCCTCTTGACTCTTTCTGCACCTCTGTTCCTTCTTTATGCTCTTCTTTTGTTTCTTTCTGCAGCTCTCTTGCTTCATTCTGCACCCCCTTACCTCTTTCTAAACCCATCTTCCCTCTTTCTACACCCCTCTTGACTCTTTCTGCACCTCTGATCCTTCTTTCTGCACTTCTTTTGTTTCTTTCTGCACATCTCTTGCTTCTTTCTGCATCCCTCTTGCCTCTTTCTGCACTTCTCTTGCTTCTTTCTGCACCTCTGTCCCTTTTTTCTGCACCCCTTGTGTCTCTTTCTGCACCCCTCTTCCCTGTTTCTGCACCCCTATTGCCTCTTTCTGCTCCTCTGTTCCTTCTTTCTACACTTCTTTTGTTTCTTTCTGCAACTCTTTTGCTTCTTTCTGCATGCCTCTTGCTTCTTTCTGCACCCCTCGTGCCTCTTTCACACCCCTCTTCCCTGTTTCTGCACCACTCTTGCCTCTTTCTGCACGTCAGTTCCTTTTTTCTGCACTTCTTTTGTTTCTTTCTGCACCTCTCTTGTTTCTTTCTGTATCCCTCTTGCTTCTTTCTCTACCCCACTTCCCCTTTTCTGCATCTGCGTTGTCTCTTTATGCATTTCACTTGCTTCTTTCTGTATCTCTCTTGCTTCTTTCTGCACCCCTTGTGCCTCTTTCTGCACCCCTCATCCCTCTGTCTGCACCCCTCTTGCTTCTTTCTGCACCCCTCTTGCCACTTTCTCCAGCCCTGTTCCCCCTTTCTGCACCTCTGTTGCTTCTTGCTGCACTTCTCTTGCTTCTTTCTGCACCTCTGTCCCTTTTTTCTGCACCCCTTGTGCCTCTTTCTGCACCCCTCTTCCCTGTTTCTGCACCCCAATTGCCTCTGTCTGCACCTCTGTTCCTTCTTTCTACACTTCTTTTGTTTCTTTCTGCAACTCTCTTGCTTCTTTCTGCATGCCTCTTGCTTCTTTCTGCACCCCTTGTGCCTCTTTCACACCCCTCTTCCTTCTTTCTGCACCCCTCTTGCCTCTTTCTGCACCTCAGTTCCTTTTTTCTGCACTTCTTTTGTTTCTTTCTGCAGCTCTCATGCATCTATCTGCACCCCTCTTGCTTCTTTCTGCACCCCTCTTGCCACTTTCTCCAGCCCTGTTCCCCATTTCTCCACCTCTGTTGCTTCTTTCTGCACTTCTCTTGCTTCTTTCTGCACCTCTGTCCTTTTTTTCTGCACCCCTTGTGCCTCATTCTGCACCCCTCTTCCCTGCTTCTGCACCCCTATTGCCTCTTTCTACACCTCTGTTCCTTCTTTCTACACTTCTTTTGTTTCTTTCTGCAACTCTTTTGCTTCTTTCTGCATGCCTCTTGCTTCTTTCTGCACCCCTCGTGCCTCTTTCACACCCCTCTTCCCTCTTTCTGCACCCCTCTTGCCTCTTTCTACACCTCAGTTCCTTTTTTCTGCACTTCTTTTGTTTCTTTCTGCTCCTCTCTTGTTTCTTTCTGTATCCCTCTTGCTTCTTTCTCTACCATACTTCCCACTTTCTGCATCTCTGTTGTCTCTTTATGCATTTCACTTGCTTCTTTCTGTACCTCTGTTGCTTCTTTATGCACTTCTTTTGTTTCTTTCTGCACCCCTCTTGCCTCTTTATGTAACTCTGTTCCTTCTTTCTGTACTTCTTTTGTTTCTTTCTGAAATCCTTTCGCCTCTTTCTGCACCCTGCGTGCCTCTTTCTGCACCTGTTCCTTCTTTCTGCACTTATTTTGTTTCTTTTTGCAGCTCTCTTACTTCTTTCTGCACCCCCTTGCCTCTTTCTCCTCCCCTCGTCTTTCTTTCTGCACCCCTATTGCCTCTTTCTGCACCTCTGTTCCTTCTTTCTGCACTTCTTTTGTTTCTTTCTACAGCTCTCGTGCTCCTTTCTACACCCCCTTGCCTCTTTCTCCACCCCTCTTCCCTCTTTCTGCACCTCTGTTGCTTCTTTCTGCACCTCTGATCCTTCTTTCTGCACTTCTTTTGTTTCTTTCTGCATATCTCTTGCTTCTTTCTGCACCCCTTGTGCCTCTTTCTGCACCCCTCTTTCCTCTTTTTGCACCCATCTTGCCTCTCTCTGCACCTCTAATGCGTCTTTCTGCACTCTTCTTAGATCTTTCTGCACCTCTCTTGCTTCTTTCTGCACCACTTGTGCTTCTTTCTGCACCCCTCTTACCTCTTTTTGCACCCCTCTTGCCTCTTTCTGCATATCTGTTCCTTCTTTCTGCACTTTTCTTGCTTCTTTCTGCAACTCTGTCCCTTTTTTCTGCACCCCTTGTGCCTCTTTCTGCACTCCTCTTCCCTGTTTCTGCACCCCTATTGCATCTTTCTGAACCTCTGTTCCTTCTTTCTACACTTCTTTTGCTTCTTTCTGCATGCCTCTTGCTTCTTCCTGCACCCCTCGTGCCTCTTTCACACCCCTCTTCCCTCTTTCTGCACCCCTCTTGCCTCTTTCTGCACCTCAGTTCATTTTTCTGCACTTCTTTTGTTTCTTTCTGCACCTCTCTTGTTTCTTTCTGTATCCCTCTTGCTTCTTTCTCTACCCCAATTCCCCCTTTCTGCATCTCTGTTGTCTCTTTCTGCATTTCACTTGCTTCTTTCTGTATCTCTCTTGCTTCTTTCTGCAGCCCTTGTGCCTCTTTCTGCACCCCTCATCCCTCTGTCTGCACTCATCTTGCCTCTTTCTGTACCTCTGTTGCTTCTTTCTGCACTTCTTTTGTTTCTTTCTGCACCCCTCTTGCCTCTTTCTGTAACTCTGTTCCTTCTTTCTGTACTTCTTTTGTTTCTTTCTGAACCCCTTTCGCCTCTTTCTGCACCCCGCGTGCCTCTTTCTGCACCTGTTCCTTCTTTCTGCACTTCTTTTGTTTCTTTTTGCAGCTCTCTTGCTTCTTTCTGCACCCCCTTGCCTCTTTCTCCTCCCCTCGTCTTTCTTTCTGCAACCCTATTGCCTCTTTCTGCACCTCTGTTCCTTCTTTCTGCACTTCTTTTGTTTCTTTCTACAGCTCTCGTGCTCCTTTCTACACCCCCTTGCCTCTTTCTCCACCCCTCTTCCCTCTTTCTGCACCTCTGTTGCCTCTTTCTGCACCTCTGTTCCTTCTTTCTGCACTTCTTTTGTTTCTTTCTGCATATCTCTTGCTTCTTTCTGCACCCCTTGTGCCTCTTTCTGCACCCCTCTTCCCTCTTTTTGCACCCATCTTGCCGCTCTCTGCACCTCTAATGCGCCTTTCTGCACTCTTCTTAGATCTTTCTGCACCTCTCTTGCTTCTTTCTGCACCACTTGTGCTTCTTTCTGCACCCCTCTTACCTCTTTTTGCACCCCTCTTGCCCCTTTCTGCATATCTGTTCCTTCTTTCTGCACTTCTCTTGCTTCTTTCTGCAACTCTGTCCCTTTTTTCTGCACCCCTTGTGCCTCTTTCTGCACCCCTCTTCCCTGTTTCTGCACCCCTATTGCATCTTTCTGCACCTCTGTTCCTTCTTTCTACACTTCTTTTGTTTCTTTCTGCAACTCTTTTGCTTCTTCCTGTATGCCTCTTGCTTCTTTCTGCACCCCTCGTGCCTCTTTCACACCCCTCTTCCCTCTTTCTGCACCCCTCTTGCCTCTTTCTGCACCTCAGTTCCTTTTTTCTGCACTTCTTTTGTTTCTTTCTGCACCTCTCTTGTTTCTTTCTGTATCCCTCTTGCTTCTTTCTCTACCCCACTTCCCCCTTTCTGCATCTCTGTTGTCTCTTCATGCATTTCACTTGCTTCTTTCTGTATCTCTCTTGCTTCTTTCTGCACCCATTGTGCCTCTTTCTGCACCCCTCATCCCTCTGTCTGCACTCATCTTGCCTCTTTCTGTACCTCTGTTGCTTCTTTCTGCACTTCTTTTGTTTCTTTCTGCACCCCTCTTGCCTCTTTCTGTAACTCTGTTCCTTCTTTCTGTACTTCTTTTGTTTCTTTCTGAACCCCTTTTGCCTCTTTCTGCACCCCGCGTGCCTCTTTCTGCACCTGTTCCTTCTTTCTGCACTTATTTTGTTTCTTTTTGCAGCTCTCTTGCTTCTTTCTGCACCCCCTTGCCTCTTTCTCCTCCCCTCGTTTTTCTTTCTGCACCCCTATTGCCTCTTTCTGCACCTCTGTTCCTTCTTTCTGCACTTCTTTTGTTTCTTTCTACAGCTCTCATGCTCCTTTCTACACCCCCTTGCCTCTTTCTCCACCCCTCTTCCTGCACCCCTGTTGCCTCTTTCTGCACCTCTGTTCCTTCTTTCTGCACTTCTTTTGTTTCTTTCTGCATATCTCTTGCTTCTTTCTGCACCCCTTGTGCCTCTTTCTGCACCCCTCTTCTCTCTTTTTGCACCCATCTTGCCTCTCTCTGCACCTCTAATGCGTCTTTCTGCACTCTTCTTAGATCTTTCTGCACCTTTCTTGCTTCTTTCTGCACCACTTGTGCTTCTTTCTGCACCCCTCTTACCTCTTTTTGCACCCCTCTTGCCTCTTTCTGCAGATCTGTTCCTTCTTTCTGCACTCCTTTTGTTTCTTTCTGTATCCCTCTTGCCTCTTTCTCCACCCCAATTCTCCCTTTCTGTATCTCTGTTGCTTCTTTCTGCATTTCTCTGGCTTCTTTCTGCATCTCTCTTGCTTATTTCTGCACCCCTCGTCCCTCTTTCTGCACTGCTCTTGCCTCTTTCTGCACCTCTGTTGCTTCTTTCTGCACTTCTTTTGTTTCTTTCTGCACCTCTCTTGCCTCTTTCTGCACCTCTTTTCCTTCTTTCTGCACTTCTTTTGTTTCTTTCTGCACCCCTTTTGCCTCTTTCTACACCCCTCTTGCCTCTTTCTGCACCTCTGTTCCTTATTTCTGCTCTTCTTTTGTTTCTTTCTGCAGCTCTCTTGCTTCTTTCTGCACCCCATTGCCTCTTTCTAAACCCCTCTTCCCTCTTTCTTCACCCCTGTTGCCTCTTTCTCCACCTCTGATCCTTCTTTCTGCACATCTTTTGTTTCTTTCTGCACATCTCTTGCTTCTTTCTGCACCCCCTCATGCCTCTTTATGCACCCCTCTTGCCCCTTTCTGCACCCTTTTTCCCTCTTTCTGCACCTTTCTTGCCTCTCTCTGCACCTCTGTTCCTTCTTTCTGAACTTCTTTTGTTTCTTTCTGCACCTCTCTTACTTCTTTCTGCACCCCTCTTGCCTATTTCTACACCCCTCTTACCCATTTCTGCATCTCTGTTGCTTGTTTCTGCACTTCTCTCTTTCTCCACCCATGTTCCCTCTTTCTGCACATCTGTTGCTTCTTTAAACACCTCTCTTGCTTCTTTTGGCACCCCTGGTGCCTCTTTCACACCCCTCTTCCGTCTTTCTGTACCCCTCTTGCCTCTTTCTGCACCTCTCTTCCTTCTTTCTGCACTTCTTTTGTTTCTTTCTGCACCCCTCTTCCCTCTTCTGCACCCCTCTTCCCTCTTTCTGTACCCTTCTTGCCTCTTTCTGCACCTCTGTTCCTTCTTTCTGCACTACTTTTGTTTCTTTCTGCACCTCTCTTGCTTCATTCTGCATCCCCTTGCCTGCTTCTGCACCCCTCTTCCCTCTTTCTGCATCCCTTTTGCACCCCTCTTTCTGTACCTCTGTTGCTTCTTTCTGCACTTCTTTTGTTTCTTTCTGCACCCCTTTTGCCTTTTTCTGCACCTCTTTTCCTTCTTTCTGCACTTCTTTTGTTTCTTTCTGCACCCCTTTTGCCTCTTTCTACATCCCTCTTGACTCTTTCTGCACCTCTGTTCCTTCTTTCTGCTCTTCTTTTGTTTCTTTCTGCAGCTCTCTTGCTTTGTTCTGCACCCCTTTGCCTCTTTCTAACCCATCTTCCCTCTTTCTACACCCCTCGACTCTTTCTGCACCTCTGATCCTTCTTTCTGCACTTCTTTTGTTTCTTTCTCCACATCTCTTGCATCTTTCTGCACCCCTCGTGCCTCTTTATGCACCCCTCTTCCCTCTTTTTGCACCCCTCTTGCCTCTTTCTGCACCTCTGTTGCTTCTTTCTGCACTACTCTTGCTTCTTTCTGCACCTCTTCTCTTCTTTCTGCACCCTTCTTCCCTCTTTCTGCACCCCTCTTGCCTCTTTCTGCACCTCTGTTCCTTTTCTACTGTTTTTTTGTTTCTTTCTGCACCTCTCTTGCTTCTTTCTGCACCCCTCTTGCCACTTTCTCCACCCTTGTTCCTCCTTTTTGCATCTCTGATCCTTCTTTCTGCACTCCTTTTGTTTCTTTCTGTATCCCTCTTGCCTCTTTCTCCACCCCACTTCTCCCTTTCTGTATCTCTGTTGCTTCTTTCTGCATTTCTCTTGCTTCTTTCTGCATCTCTCTTGCTTCTTTCTGCACCCCTCGTGCCTCTTTCGGCACTCCTCTTGCCTCTTTCTGTACCTCTGTTGCTTCTTTCTGCACTTCTTTTGTTTCTTTCTGCACCCCTCTTGCCGCTTTCTGCACCTCTTTTCCTTCTTTCTGCACTTCTTTTGTTTCTTTCTGCACCCCTTTTGCCTCTTTCTACACCCCTCTTGCCTCTTTCTGCACCTCTGTTCCTTCTTTCTGCTCTTCTTTTGTTTCTTTCTGCAGCTCTCTTGCTTCTTTCTGCACCCCATTGCCTCTTTCTAAACCCCTCTTCCCTCTTTCTTCACCCCTGTTGCCTCTTTCACCACCTCTGATCCTTCTTTCTGCACATCTTTTGTTTCTTTCTGCACATCTCTTGCTTCTTTCTGCACCCCTCATGCCTCTTTATGCACCCCTCATGCCCCTTTCTGCACCCTTTTTCCCTCTTTTCTGCACCTTTCTTGCCTCTCTCTGCACCTCTGTTCCTTCTTTCTGAACTTCTTTTGTTTCTTTCTGCACCTCTCTTACTTCTTTCTGCACCCCTCTTGCCTATTTCTACACCCTCTTACCCATTTCTGCATCTCTGTTGCTTGTTTCTGCTCTTCTCTCTTTCTCCACCCATGTTCCCTCTTTCTGCACATCTGTTGCTTCTTTAAACACCTCTCTTGCTTCTTTCGGCACCCCTGGTGCCTCTTTCACACCCCTCTTCTGTCTTTCTGTACCCCTCTTGCTTCTTTCTGCACCTCTCTTCCTTCTTTCTGCACTTCTCTTGTTTCTTTCTGCACCTGTCTTGCTTCTTTCTGCATCCCCTTGCCTGCTTCTGCACCACTCTTCCCTCTTTCTGCATCCCTTTTGCACCCCTCTTTCTGTACCTCTGTTGCTTCTTTCTGCACTTCTTTTGTTTCTTTCTGCACCCCTTTTGCCTCTTTCTGCACCTCTTTTCCTTCTTTCTGCACTTCTTTTGTTTCTTTCTGCACCCCTTTTGCCTCTTTCTACACCCCTCTTGACTCTTTCTGCACCTCTGTTCCTTCTTTCTGCTCTTCTTTTGTTTCTTTCTGCAGCTCTCTTGCTTTGTTCTGCACCCCTTTGCCTCTTTCTAAACCCATCTTCCCTCTTTCTACACCCCTCGACTCTTTCTGCACCTCTGATCCTTCTTTCTGCACTTCTTTGTTTCTTTCTCCACATCTCTTGCTTTTTTCTGCACCCTCGTGCCTCTTTATGCGCCCTCTTCCCTCTTTTTGCACCCTCTTGCCTCTTTCTGCACCTCTGTTGCTTCTTTCTGCACTACTCTTGCTTCTTTATGCACCTCTTCTCTTCTTTCTGCACCCTTCTTCCCTCTTTCTGCACCCCTCTTGCCTCTTTCTGCACCTCTGTTCCTTCTTTCTGCAGTTTTTTTGTTTCTTTCTGCACCCCTCTTGCCACTTTCTCCACCCTTGTTCCTCCTTTCTTGCATCTCTGTTGCTTCTTTCTGCACTTCTGATGCCTCTTTCTCCACCCCTCTTCCTTCGTTCTGCACCTCTGTTGCTTCTTTCTGCACTTCTCTTGCTTCTTTCTGCACCCCTCGTGCTTCTTTCTGCACCCCTTGTGCCTCTTTCTGCACCCCTTTTCTCTCTTTCTGCACCCCTCTTGCCTCTTTCTGCACATCTGTTTGTTCTTTCTGAACTTCTTTTGTTTCTTTCTAAACCTCTCTTGCTTCTCTCTGCTTCCCTCTTGCCTCTTTCTCCACTCCTCTTCCCCCTTTCTGCATCTCTGTTGCTTCTTTCTGCACTTCTCTTTCCTCTTTCTGCACTCCTCTTACCTCTTTCTGCACCCATCGTGCCTCTTTCTGCACCCCTTTTCCCTCTTTCTTTACCTTTCTTGCCTCTCTCTGCATCTCTGTTCCTTCTTTCTGAACTTCTTTTGTTTCTTTTTGCACCTCTCTTGCTTCTTTCTGCACCCCTCTTGCCTATTTCTCCACCCCTCTTAACCCTTTCTGCATCTCTGTTGCTTGTTTCTGCACTTCTCTTGTCTCTTGCTCCACTCCTGTTCCCTCTTTCTGCACATCTGTTGGTTCTTTATGCACCTCTCCTTCTTTCTGCACCCCTCGTGCCTCTTTCACACCCCTCATGTGTCTTTCTGTATCCCTCTTGCCTCTTTCTGCACCTCGGTTCCTTCTTTCTGCACTTTTTTTGTTTCTTTCCGCACCTCTCTTGCTTCTATCTGCACCCCTCTTCCCTCTTTCTGCACCCCTCTTCCCTCTTTCTGTGCCCTTCTCGCCTCTTTCTGCACCTCTGTTCCTTCTTTCTGCACTTCTTTTGTTTCTTTCTGCACCTCTGTTCCTTCTTTTGTTTCTTTCTGCACCGCTATTGCTTCTTTCTGCACCCCCTTGCCTGCTTCCGCACCCCTCTTCCCTCTTTCTGCACCCCTTTTGCCTCTTTCTGCACCCCTCTTGCCTCTTTCTGCACCTCTGTTCCTTCTTTCTGCACTTCTTTTGTTTCTTTCTGCAGCTCTCTTGCTTCTTTCTGCACCACCTTGCCTCTTTCTCCACCCCTCATCTTTCTTTCTGCACCCCGTTGCCTCTTTCTGCAACTCTGTTCCTTCTTTCTGCACTTCTTTTGTTTCTTTCTACAGCTCTCTTGCTTCTGTCTACACCCCCTTGCCTCTTTCTCCAGCCCTCTTCCCTCTTTCTGCACCCCTGTTGCCTCTTTCTGCACCTTTGTTCCTTCTTTTTACACTTTTGTTTCTTTCTGCACTTCTCTTGCTTCTTTCTGCACCCCTCGTGCCTCTTTCTGCACACCTCTTCCCTCTTTTTGCACCCCTCTTGCCTCTTTCTGCACCTTTGGTGCTTCTTTCTGCACTCCTCTTTCTTCTTTCTGCACTCCTCGTGCCTCTTTCACACCCCTCTTCCCTCTTTGTGCACACCTCTTGCCTCTTTCTGCACCTCTGTTCCTTCTTTCAGTGCTTCTTTTGTTTCTTTCTGTACCTCTCGCTTCTTTCTGCACCCCTTTTGCCTCATTCTGCACCCCTCTTGCCTCTTTCACCACTGTTCCTTCTTTCTGCACTTCTCTTGGTTCTTTCTACACCTCTTTTGCTTTTTTCTGCACCTCTCTTGCCTCTTTCTGCACCCTTCTTCCCTCTTTCCGCACCTCTCTTGCCTCTTTCTGCACACCTGTTCCCTCTTTCTGCAGTTCTCTTGCCTCTTTCTGCACCTCTGTTGGTTATTTCTGTACTGCTTTTGCTTCTTTTGGTACCTCTCTTGCAAATTTCTGCACTTTTCTTTCCTCTTTCTGCACTCCTCTTACCTCTTTCTGCACCCCTCGTGCCTCTTTCTGCACCCCTTTTCCCTCTTTCTGTACCTTTCTTGCCTCTCTCTGCATCTCTATTCCTTCTTTCTGAACTTCTTTTGTTTCTTTTTGCACCTCTCTTGCTTCTTTCTGCACCCCTCTTGCCTATTTCTCCACCCCTCTTACCCCTTTCTGCATCTCTGTTGCTTGTTTCTGCACTTTTCTTGTCTCTTGCTCCACTCCTGTTCCCTCTTTCTGCACATCTGTTGGTTCTTTATGCACCTCTCCTTCTTTCTGCACCCCTCGTGCCTCTTTCACACCCCTCATGTGTCTTTCTGTATCCCTCTTGCCTCTGTCTGCACCTCGGTTCCTTCTTTCTGCACTTTTTTTGTTTCTTTCCGCACCTCTCTTGCTTCTATCTGCACCCCTCTTCCCTCTTTCTGCACCCCTTTTCCCTCTTTCTGTGCCCTTCTTGCCTCTTTCTGCACCTCTGTTCCATCTTTCTGCACTTCTTTTGTTTCTTTCTGCACCTCTGTTCCTTCTTTTGTTTCTTTCTGCACCGCTATTGCTTCTTTCTGCACCCCCTTGCCTGCTTCCGCACCCCTCTTCCCTCTTTCTGCACCCCTTTTGCCTCTTTCTGCACCCCTCTTGCCTCTTTCTGCACCTCTGTTCCTTCTTTCTGCACTTCTTTTGTTTCTTTCTGCAGCTCTCTTGCTTCTTTCTGCACCACCTTGCCTCTTTCTCCACCCCTCATCTTTCTTTCTGCACCCCGTTGCCTCTTTCTGCACCTCTGTTCCTTCTTTCTGCACTTCTTTTGTTTCTTTCTGCAGCTCTCTTGCTTCTTTCTGCACCACCTTGCCTCTTTCTCCACCCCTCATCTTTCTTTCTGCACCCCGTTGCCTCTTTCTGCACCTCTGTTCCTTCTTTCTGCACTTCTTTTGTTTCTTTCTACAGCTCTCTTGCTTCTGTCTACACCCCCTTGCCTCTTTCTCCACCCCTCTTCCCTCTTTCTGCATCCCTGTTGCCTCTTTCTGCACCTCTGTTCTTTCTTTTTACACTTTTGTTTCTTTCTGCACTTCTCTTGCTTCTTTCTGCACCCCTCGTGCCTCTTTCTGCACACCTCTTCCCTCTTTTTGCACCCCTCTTGCTGCTTTCTGCACCTTTGGTGCTTCTTTCTGCACTCCTCTTTCTTCTTTCTGCACTCCTCGTGCCTCTTTCACACCCCTCTTCCCTCTTTGTGCACACCTCTTGCCTCTTTCTGCACCTCAGTTCCTTCTTTCAGTGCTTCTTTTGTTTCTTTTTGTACCTCTCGCTTCTTTCTGCACCCCTTTTGCCTCGTTCTGCACCCCTCTTGCCTCTTTCTGCACCACTGTTCCTTCTTTCTGCACTTCTCTTGGTTCTTTCTACACCTCTTTTGCTTTTTTCTGCACCTCTCTTGCCTTTTTCTGCACCCTTCTTCCCTCTTTCCGCACCTCTCTTGCCTCTTTCTGCACCTCTGTTGGTTCTTTCTGTACTGCTTTTGCTTCTTTTGGTACCTCTCTTGCAAATTTCTGCACCCCTCTTGCCTCTTTCTGTACCCCTTGTCCCTATTTCTGCACCTCTCTTGCCTCTGTCTGCACCCCTGTTTCATCTTTCTGCACCTTGTTTGCCTGTTTGTGCAACTTTCTTGCCTCTTTCTGCAGTTCTCTTGCCTCCTTCTGCACATCTGTTACTTCTTTCAGCACTTCTCTTGCCTCTTTCTGCACCCCTGTTCCCTCTTTCTGCACCTCTCTTAATTGTTTCTGCACCTCTTGCCTCTTTCTGCACCTCTGTTCCCTCTTTCTTCACCTCTCTTGCCTGTTTCTGCAACTCTCTTGCCTCTTTCTGCAGTTCTCTTTCCTGTTTCTGCACCTCTCTTGCCTCTTTCTGTACTTCTCTTGCTTCTTTCTGTGCCTTTCTTCCTCTTTCTGCACATGTCCTACCTATGTAGGCATATTTAGAAATTAGCATTTAAAAAACCTTAGAAATTCACTGAAAAAAACAGATGTTTCAGAGACGTTATAGCTAGGAATTAGCAGTTAAAAAACCTTCGAATTTCAAAGGTTTTTAAATGCTAATTACTAACTATAACGTCCCTGAAACCTATGGTTTTTTCAATGAATTTCTAAGGATTTTTAAATGCTAATTTATAACTATAATGTAGTAGCCGTGTTTGCAGAGTGGTGCAGAAAGGAGGCTAGGCCTCCAACCAGCGCTCAGATTCCGCTGCGTAGGACTTACAGGAAGTACCAGGAGTGCGTCTTGGCCCCCAAGTTCCCTCAGGAGTAAAGTAGACCTCATCCCTCAACCCGTAGTGTCCCTGGAGGTGCATTTGCAGAGTGGTGGAGAAAGGGGGCTGGCCTCCGAAGACTTCTTAGCAATACTACTTTGTGGGACCTACTGGAGGTAACAGGATGGGTAGTTGGCCCCCAAGGACGTCACTGGGGGCCAACTACCCCTCCTATTACCTCCAGTAAGTCCCACACAGCAGCATTGGTAAGTTCTCATAGCAGGCTACGCCCCCTTTGCCCACCATACTGCGAATGCGCTCCCTGGTGCGCTCTTGGATGGGGATTAAAGTCCCCTTTGATGCTGGGGGTCATTAGGGGCCAACTAGCCTACGTGACACCTCCAGTAAGCCCCAGATAGTGGGATTGCTGAGAGGTGGACACAGGCCATGCCCCCTTTCTGCACCACTCTGTAAACGTGCCTCCTAGCTTGCTCTTGGTTGGGGGATGAAGTCCCCTTGCCTCCTGAGGGTCCCTGGGGGCCAACTAGCCCTCCTGTTATCTCTAGTAAGCCCCGCACAGCTGGATTGCTGAGAGTGGTCCAAGGCCGAGCCCCCTTTTTAAACCACTCTGCAAACGCGCCTCCCGGCTTACTGCTGCTCAGGGGATGAAGTCCACTTTAGTCCTGAGGTCCTCAGGACACAAGAGGACCTCATCGCCTCACCAGCAGTGCGCCAAGAGGCACGTTTGCAGAGTGGTGTAAAAAGGGGCCTGGCCTCGGACCACCTCTCAGCAATCCCACTGTGGGGGCTTACTGGAGGTACATGGTCGGCTAGTTGGCCCCTAAGGACCCTTAACATTCTAGGGGACTTAATCCCCCAACCCAGAACGCGCCAGGAGGCGCATTTGCAGAGTGGTGCATTGAGGGGGCAGGGCCTCCGATGAGATGCCAGCTTTTTTTTTCTTTTTAGGTCGAGCTTCGATCGACCTGTTATATCTCTTCTGTGGGGTTTGGCAAACCCACTGATCGCCATTGGTTGCTATCTGTGGCATTCAGAAATGCTGGCTTCTTATTGGTGCATTTCTGTCAAAGTCTCTCCTTTGTGTGCTTAGTTCTCTTTCTGGAGATTTCACTCTGAGAACATTTTAGTTGGCCATCACACAGTACAGCGTGTGATTGCTTCTCTTCCCTCCTCCCATCTGGCTATTGCAGGTCAGGCATTGTGGTTTATTTTTTGATAGCCATCCCACCCTGCTGGTTATCAGGGGCCCATACTCTTGTCTTCACAATGGCCTGGTGAATACTGCTCTATGAACCCGCCGCCGACCGGGAAAAGACCTTTTAGTTGTTTGCATTTATTTATGCTTTTTTTTTTTATATAGCGCGGACTTGATCCGTAGATATTGGAGTGCTTTACATGCAAGCCACATAGTTACAGAAGGACACTTACATTTTTGGTAGGCGTGCGGAGATTAATTTATTCATGATGCCTGAGTGGGCGGAGTCAAGGCGGCTCTTGTTACCTCTGTGACTCCGGTTGCCGCTTCTGCTCGTGTATTTCTTGTCGCCCACGCCCTGCTGGTTTTCAGGGGCGGGTGCTCTGTCTTCCCAAGGGTCGGGCAAACTAACACTCCGCCGCCGTACTGAGAAAAGACCTATCAGTTGTTTGAGCGCATTTCATGGTGACAAGTTGATATGAAAAGAGTGTTGTTGATAAGGAAAATTCTGGAGACCCCCTCACATAACAAGGCTAGTAGAACATCGTGTTGCTGCCTGCTGTGTGTGAGCAGAGCTACACAAGGAAGCGCCGCAAAAAAAACTGAGCCAGGCTGGAGGCTTTTCATTCACAATCTGGGTATCTTGCACCTTAGCAGTGTACAGCAACCATTTATAATTATGGCGCATGTAGGAGAGTAGGATCTGCTTCACATGAGTACCCCCACTTTTTGCTGATGCTTCACTGTTTTTCGACATTAGTCTGGCTGGGGCCCTGCTAATCAGAACCCCAGCCTAGCTGCTTCCTCTCTAAAATGGTTTCCATGTGCCTTAGGCACATCTCTGATTGGGATCTGGAGTGCCCTTATAAGTCCCTAGTATATGGTATACTATGTACCAAGGGCATAGGTACCTCAGAGGCCTGCCAGGGGCTGCAGCATGTATTATGCCACCCCTGGAAGGCCATCCAAACTGACACCACAGGTCTGCTACTGCAGCCTGGGTAAGGTGGTGCATGCACCTCTTACTGTGATATAGGTTACCTATATCACGAAATACATACACACCTAGAAACCTATAAGTCACTCCTAAGGCAGGCCTTATCAATCCTAAAGGCAGAGTGCATGGTTCCTATGTGAGAGGGTGCCCCTGCATGAGCAGGGCCCCTCTGCAGCGTTCGGAGACCATCTCTGATGCTGTTTGTAGTGCAGCCTGACCATATACTCTTAAGCGCATTATATCCTCGCGGTAAAATGCTAACTTTGGAATGGCTGCACCTAAACATGTCGTGTTTGGTGTCAAACATCTTGGAATACTACCCCCCGCCAATCCTGGCGGCGGGGGTAGCATTCCACCCTTCTAGAGGGAAAGACATGTTAACTCTGACGAGTCCGGTAACTTCTTTCCAGAGCCCTGGCATCACAAAATGGATGCTGCTGCCACAGACACGAGTCTGGCCTCCTGCTGCTGGACGAAACTCCGGCAGGGGAGGCCTGGACAATAGGTTTCCTGTCCCAGGGAGGTGTGACCACCTCCCCAGACAGGATAATGTGTATTGGGGCTGGGCGGGAGCACTTTCGGGTGCTTTGAAGTCCTGCACTGGGGGCACATTTGGTGTCCCTGTGCATACCCCAGTTCAAACCGGATCAGGGGCTTGCAGCCCCTGCTTTGGCGCGAACTGGACAAAGGGAAAGGGGTGTAGCCACCCCTCCGCCCTGACCCACCCATAGGTGGGGCCACAGAGTAGTCCAACCCCTATTTTTAGAATAAAGGTAGGAACCCAGTCCTTAGGACTTTAGATTATACCTGGACGAAACTCTGAAACTGAATCCTGGACCTTCGACGCTCTACGACAAGATTAGAGGACTGAAGAATCTCCCTTGGGGTCAAGGAGTGACTCCCCTGCTTGGCAGGCACCAAAGAAGCATCTGTCCGGTTCGCATTACTGAAGCTCCCGTCGGACGCCGAAGTCATCGCATCACCAGAGGTGGATTCTCAGACTTCCCCGAGGCTACCCTGAGTCCCCAGCAAAGCTGAGGCCCGTGGCTATCGTGGGTGACTTGAGACCGTGACCCCTGGACACCGAGCACACTTGCAAGTGCACCATCTTCTGGGTCTCCCAAGAAGTCGTGCTTTGGGCTCCGAGTAGCCCTAGCCTCCAGCACCACCTGCACCGAAGATCACTGGCCCCCACTCCACGAGTGTCCTGTAAGCCAGCTCCACGTGCGGCGTCACGAGGCTCCTTCGCGGTCGCTAGCCTGTTGGCTAGTAGCCCTTAACGAAGGCCAATCTTTTCCTTACTTGGCATCCTGGTTGCTCCAGGCCTGCCCTCACTTACCCTCGCTGGGTGAGTTCCACAGACCTTGCTGGTCTGCACCATCGACGATCTACATCTTACTCGAGACTTGCCGTTGCCAAGGCTTGTTGGGTCCAATCCGGTCGCCGACACCTCAGCACTCGACAGACATCGAGCACCAGCCCGAATCCTGCTCCTGGTTGCCGACAACGCCTCCCGGACCTCGTGGCTGAAGAGTCAAGACGACCATCAACGCCCCTGAAGCACTCGACATCGGTGGGCATCTGTCCATCGCCTTCCTGGTCACTGGCTAGTGACCCAGACTCTGTCCCCTCTGCTTTCAGGTTCACCAGAACTCCGATCCACTCTTGGATCCACCCGGACACTTTTCCCTTGGCCGCCAGCAGCACTTTGCAGCAGATCGCCATTCGAATCGACGACGAAACCCGACCCCGAAAGGCACCTATGCACCCGGCTTCCCTGGGTGAGGTAACACGAGTACTCCGGTGCTCCCGTGGGTAGAGACTCTTCAAAGTCCTAGATCTCAAAGGGTTTTGTCCTAGTCCTCTTCTAAGTGTCCCTTTCCTCTATTTTCCCGATCCCGACTTTCTCCATAGAAGTTAACGGCGTATCGCGGTTGTGTATTTACACTGCACGCGTCTCCCGTGGGTCCCCTGTGTCACTACCTTGGGTGGTTCCTTGTGGTCCAAGCACTTCTAGAGGCTCTAGGCCTAGTGTCTAGTTCAGTCGTGGTTCGCATACCACTTTATTGGTATATGGTTTGGTACGCCCCTAGGGCCCAAACGTGTATTTGTGCTATTACTGTGATTTAAGATCTTATAACCTATGTATTTCGAACTCTAGCCTCATAAAGAGACTAGAGGGGTGTGTTTAGTAATAAATACATATATTTTGAATATATACCTGGTGTGGTGCTCTTTCATTTGGTCACTCAAGAGATTATAGACTGGTAAAACAAGCTGCTTTACATTCCTTCAAGACTTAGCCTGAAGGCTGCTCTCCATAGCTACCACTAGGATAGCTTTCAATAAGGTTGTCTTTAACCTATCTACCATAAGAGTCGATTTGGACTGGTGCAAGGTGCCCACTATAATTAGTGGACAGCATATGCCAGGCCAACTTCTCACATTGGTGTGCAGCGTGTGGGATTCCAGCTTGCTATTGTTTTACCAGATAATCTCAATTGAATTGATCAACTGAAAACCACTAAAGGTACCTAAGGTACATATAATTTAAGCTTAGAATAACAGTAAGTTCTACTGAACTTAGAGTTGTGTGTTAAGGGATAGCACAACCCTTTCTACAACTCAAGAGAGTTTAGTAGGCCACACTAGAGTAGGTAGTGCATACACCACACCACACTAGTAATGTCTTTAAAGGGAGGATCCAAAGAATCCTTGCAGGAAGCCAGTGAGCTTCCACCCTCCAAGTATGATACACTCCCATTCTTGGAATTGAGAGCTTTATGCAACTTGAGAAAATTAAGGACAGGCCAAAGCCCCACCACCCAACACCTCAAGGAGTTGTTGGTGGCTTATGACCTTAGTAAGCCTGTAGGGACTGAAGGGGTAGGAGCTGAGGGTGGGGCAGAAGAAGAGGAGGACGCTAGGGGTACCAGTACCCCCAGCCCCCCCTCTGAAACTGGCCAGGAGGGTGACAATGACCCTGACCTTGAAAACCCAATCCCTCCTGTGGATGATGATGAGGATGATCAAAATGATGCCCTCTTTGTCCCCCCAGGAAGGATTAAGAGTGTGCCCAGAAGGTCTAGGTCTCCTTCTCAGGAGTCTAACCACTCTGGCACCTCTATAGGGAGCTCTGTCTCATCTCATAGGAGAGAATCCTCTCATGAGAGAAGAAAGAGGCTAGTCCAGTATGAGGAAACTCAGCTGGAACTCAGAAAAAAGCAATTAGCTTTAGATAGAGAATCCCTAGATCTCCTTAGAGAGAGAAGAAAGTTGGGACTAGAGTCCCATGGTGGCAGCCATGTCCCTAGAGATAGGGAAAGGTCCTATAACCATAGGAACCTGAGCAAGATTGTCCCTCCCTACCAGAGTGGGGATGATATCCACAAATGGATAACTGCTTTAGAGAGGGCCTGTAAAGTACAGAAGGTCCCTCAGGAGCAGTGGGCAGCAATCTTGTGGCTCTCCTTTGCTGACAAAGGTAGAGACACGCTCCTCACTGTTAGAGAGGAGAATGCTGACAATTACAAGGTCTTGAAGAGTGCTCTTATTGATGGGTTTGGCCTAACCACTGAACAGTACAGGTTGAAGTTCAGAGACACCCAAAAAGCACAGACTCAAGACTGGGTAGACTATGTGGATTGTTCTGCCAAGGCTCTGGAAGGCTGGTTGATGGGCAGTAAGGTGTGTGACTTCTCAGGATTGTATAATCTGATAATGAGGGAGCAGATTCTTAATAACTGTCAAAATCAGCTGTTGCATCAATACCTGGTTGACTCTGATCTGACCTCTCCCCAAGAATTGGGAAAGAAGGCAGACAAATGGGTCAGAACCAGGGTGAAGCAGAAGGTACAGAACCAAGGTGGGAAAACCAAGAAGCAAGATGCTAAGAACTCTGACAAGGGTGGGGAGAAGGGTAAAGATCAAAAGTCTTCATCAGGCCCCCAAAAATCTTCTTCTGGTGGGGATTCCCAGTCTACCAAGGGTAAAGGCCAAAGAAAACCATGGTGCAAGGTCTGTAAGCAAAAGACCCACTGGACCAGTGATTGCACCAAGTCCAAAGACTCCAGTCCAGCACCCACCAATGCCCCTAAGGCACCTGTTCCCCCTAGTACAGTTGGTGGAAGTGCTCCAGCAAAGGGTTTAGTAGGGTTCACCCTGGGAACTGAGTTGGGCTCTGACTTAGTCAGGGAACTGACTCAGGCTGTGTTAGTCTGTGATGGAGGCATGAATGTGACCTCCACTGTGAGTCCCAGTAATCTGGGCAAGTACAGACAACAGCCTTTAATTAATGGACGTGAGGCTTTGGCATTTAGGGACACAGGGGCAAGTGTCACAATGGTGACACAAGACCTTGTGCTGCCTGGGCAAGTTATGCTTGGTGAGATGTACCAAGTGACCAATGCTAGCAATGTCAGAACAGACCATACTCTGGCAGTTGTTAACTTCTCCTGGGGAGGGGTAACTGGCCTTAAGAAGGTTGTGGTAAGTGCAAACCTACCAGTCGAATGCTTGCTTGGCAATGACTTAGAGACTTCTGCTTGGGCAGAAGTGGAGCTCAGGACCCATGCAGAAATGCTGGGGATCCCTGCAGATGTGTTTGCTGTGACCAGGTCACAAGCCAAAATGTCTAGCACTGAACAGGCCTTGGATTCTGGAGGAATGGACCAAGTGCCTTCCAAGAGGAGGAGTAGTAGGGTTAAGGCAGTGCCTTCCCCTTGGCTCAGGAGGAAGATCAGTCCCTTGAGGGGGATGATCTCAGCCCTGAAGAAGGAACTGTCCCAGAGGAACTGGAACCTGACCAGGTTGAGTTCTTGGGGACAGGGGGACCTTCTAGGGCAGATCTGAGCCAGGAGCAGCAGAGCTGCCCCTCCCTTGAACCCCTCAGACAGCAAGCTGCTGCTGAGGCTGCTGGGAAAGCTAGTGGTCCCCATACAGTGTATTGGGATGATGGACTCCTGTACTCAGAGAGTAGAGACCCCAAGCCTGGTGCTACCAGGAGGTTGGTAATACCTTTGAAGTTCAGGGGCTTCCTATTGACCCTAGCCCATGATATTCCCTTAGCAGGACACCTGGGCCAGAACAAGACTTGGGACAGAATTGTCCCTCACTTTCACTGGCCCCACATGTCTGAAGACAGTAAGGAGTTTTGTCGCTCCTGTGTAACCTGCCAAGCCAGTGGCAAAGCAGGCGGCACTACAAAGGCCCCCTGATACCACTACCTGTGGTGGGGGTGCCCTTTGAGAGGGTAGGGATTGACATTGTTGGTCCCATGGATCCCCAAACAGCCTCTGGGCACAGGTTTATCCTGGTGGTAGTGGATCATGCCACCAGGTACCCAGAAGCTATTCCCCTCAGGACCACTACAGCACCTGTGGTGGCAAGGGCCCTCCTGGGAATCTTCTCAAGAGTGGGCTTTCCTAAGGAGGTAGTCTCAGACAGGGGTGCTAACTTCATGTCTGGGTACTTAAAAGCAATGTGGAAGGAGTGTGGAGTGACTTATAAGTTCACCACACCCTATCACCCACAATGCAATGGTTTAGTTGAGAGATTCAACAAAACCTTGAAGGGCATGATTAAAGGGCTCCCAGAAAAGCTTAGGCGTAGATGGGACATATTCTTGCCCTGCCTTTTATTCGCATATAGGGAGGTGCCTCAGAAGGGGGTTGGTTACAGCCCTTTTGAACTTCTGTTTGGCCACCCTGTGAGGGGTCCACTGTGCTTGGTGAAGGAAGGATGGGAGTTACCTCTCAAGCCCCCAAAGCAAGATATAGTGGACTATGTACTTGGTCTCCGCTCCAGGATGGCTGAGTACATGAAAAAGGCAACCAAAAACCTTGAGGCTAGCCAGGAACTTCAGAAGGCCTGGCATGACCAAAGGCTGTTCTGACTGTTTACCAGCCAGGACAGAAGGTGTGGGTGTTGGAGCCAGTGGCCCCAGCAGCTCTCCAAGATAAATGGAGTGGACCCCACACTATTGTTGAGCAGAAGGGTGAGGTCACTTATTTAGTGGACCTAGGAACACCCAGGAGTCCCCACAGGGTTCTCCATGTCAACAGGTTAAAACCATATGTGGACAGGGCAGACATGGGCTTGCTCATGGCTACTGATGAAGGGCAGGAGGAAGAGAGTGACCCACTCCCTGACCTGCTCTCACAGAACCCTGACGATGGGTCAGTTGATGGGGTAGCCTTGGCAGGCAGCCTCACTACCCAGCAACAAACTGATTGCAGGCAAGTCCTCAATCAGTTTCGACATATGTTTTCACTGACACCCAGTCAGACCACCTGGTGCACTCATGAAGTGGACACTGGGGACAGTCTGCCTATTAAAAACAAGATTTATAGGCAACCTGACCATGTCAGGGACTGTATCAGGACTGAAGTCCAGAAAATGTTGGAATTGGGAGTAATTGAACCCTCAGATAGCCCTTGGGCTAGTCCAGTAGTCCTAGTACCGAAACCTCACACCAGTGGTGGAAAAAGAGAGATGAGGTTTTGTGTAGACTACAGGGGTCTCAATGCAGTCACTAGGACTGATGCCCATCCAATACCCAGGGCAGATGAGCTCATAGATACTTTGGCCTCTGCCAAATATCTCAGCACATTTGACCTAACAGCTGGCTACTGGCAGATCAGACTAGCTGATACTGCAAAGCCCAAGACAGCATTCTCAACCCCTAGTGGGCATTATCAATTTGTGGTAATGCCCTTTGGTCTGAAGAATGCACCTGCCACTTTCCAGAGGTTGGTGAACACAGTTCTCACAGGACTGGAAGCCTATAGTGCAGCTTATGTAGATGATATTGCTGTCTTTAGCTCCACCTGGGAGGATCACCTGGTCCACCTCAGGAATGTTTTACAGGCCCTGCAAAAGGCAGGCCTGACTATCAAGGCCACTAAGTGCCAGATAGGGCAGAGTCAGGTTGTGTACCTGGGCCACCTTGTGGGTGGAGGCCAGGTTCAACCTTTGCAGAGCAAGATCCAGACCATCATGGACTGGACTGCTCCCACTACCCAGACTCAGGTGAGAGCCTTCTTAGGCCTGACTGGGTACTATAGGAGATTTGTCAAGGGGTATGGATCAATAGTGACACCCTTGAATGACTTAACTTCTAAGAAAATGCCCAAAAAGGTTCAGTGGACAGTTAGCTGTCAAAAGGCATTTGATGACCTCAAGCAGGCCATGTGCACTGCTCCAATTTTGCAGAGTCCTGATTACTCCAAGAAGTTCATTGTTCAAACAGATGCATCTGAATTGGGGGTAGGGGCTGTACTGTCACAATTGAATGAAGAAGGTCAGGATCAGCCAGTAGCTTTTATTAGCAGAAGGCTGACCCCTAGAGAGAAACGTTGGTCAGACATAGAGAGGGAGGCCTTTGCTGTGGTCTGGGCTCTGAAGAAGTTGAGGCCATACTTGTTTGGTACACACTTCCTGGTTCAGACAGACCATAAGCCCCTCTTATGGCTAAAACAAATGAAGGGTGAAAACCCCAAACTGCTTAGGTGGTCCATTTCCCTACAGGGGATGGACTTTACAGTGGAACATAGGCCTGGGAGTAACCATGCGAATGCAGATGGACTCTCTAGGTATTTCCACTTAGAACATGAAGACTTAACTGGGCAAGGTTAGTTTAATGTCCCTACGTTTGGGGGGGTTGTGTAGGAGAGTAGGATCTGCTTCACATGGGTACCCCCACTTTTTGCTGATGCTTCACTGTTTTTCGACATTAGTCTGGCTGGGGCCCTGCTAATCAGAACCCCAGCCTAGCTGCTTCCTCTCTAAAATGGTTTCCATGTGCCTTAGGCACATCTCTGATTGGGATCTGGAGTGCCCTTATAAGTCCCTAGTATATGGTATACTATGTACCAAGGGCATAGGTACCTCAGAGGCCTGCCAGGGGCTGCAGCATGTATTATGCCACCCCTGGAAGGCCATCCAAACTGACACCACAGGTCTGCTACTGCAGCCTGGGTAAGGTGGTGCATGCACCCCTTACTGTGATATAGGTTACCTATATCACAAAATACATACACACCTAGAAACCTATAAGTCACTCCTAAGGCAGGCCTTATCAATCCTAAAGGCAGAGTGCATGGTTCCTATGTGAGAGGGTGCCCCTGCATGAGCAGGGCCCCTCTGCAGCGTTCGGAGACCATCTCTGATGCTGTTTGTAGTGCAGCCTGACCATATACTCTTAAGCGCATTATATCCTCGCGGTAAAATGCTAACTTTGGAATGGCTGCACCTAAACATGTCGTGTTTGGTGTCAAACATCTTGGAATACTACCCCCCGCCAATCCTGGCGGCGGGGGTAGCATTCCACCCTTCTAGAGGGAAAGACATGTTAACTCTGACGAGTCCGGTAACTTCTTTCCAGAGCCCTGGCATCACAAAATGGATGCTGCTGCCACAGACACGAGTCTGGCCTCCTGCTGCTGGACGAAACTCCAGCAGGGGAGGCCTGGACAATAGGTTTCCTGTCCCAGGGAGGTGTGACCACCTCCCCAGACAGGATAATGTGTATTGGGGCTGGGCGGGAGCACTTTCGGGTGCTTTGAAGTCCTGCACTGGGGGCACATTTGGTGTCCCTGTGCATACCCCAGTTCAAACCGGATCAGGGGCTTGCAGCCCCTGCTTTGGCGCGAACTGGACAAAGGGAAAGGGGTGTAGCCACCCCTCCGCCCTGACCCACCCATAGGTGGGGCCACAGAGTAGTCCAACCCCTATTTTTAGAATAAAGGTAGGAACCCAGTCCTTAGGACTTTAGATTATACCTGGACGAAACTCTGAAACTGAATCCTGGACCTTCGACGCTCTACGACAAGATTAGAGGACTGAAGAATCTCCCTTGGGGTCAAGGAGTGACTCCCCTGCTTGGCAGGCACCAAAGAAGCATCTGTCCGGTTCGCATTACTGAAGCTCCCGCCGGACGCCGAAGTCATCGCATCACCAGAGGTGGATTCTCAGACTTCCCCGAGGCTACCCTGAGTCCCCAGCAAAGCTGAGGCCCGTGGCTATCGTGGGTGACTTGAGACCGTGACCCCTGGACACCGAGCACACTTGCAAGTGCACCATCTTCTGGGTCTCCCAAGAAGTCGTGCTTTGGGCTCCGAGTAGCCCTAGCCTCCAGCACCACCTGCACCGAAGATCACTGGCCCCCACTCCACGAGTGTCCTGTAAGCCAGCTCCACGTGCGGCGTCACGAGGCTCCTTCGCGGTCGCTAGCCCGTTGGCTAGTAGCCCTTAACGAAGGCCAATCTTTTCCTTACTTGGCATCCTGGTTGCTCCAGGCCTGCCCTCACTTACCCTCGCTGGGTGAGTTCCACAGACCTTGCTGGTCTGCACCATCGACGATCTACATCTTACTCGAGACTTGCCGTTGCCAAGGCTTGTTGGGTCCAATCCGGTCGCCGACACCTCAGCACTCGACAGACATCGAGCACCAGCCCGAATCCTGCTCCTGGTCGCCGACAACACCTCCCGGACCTCGTGGCTGAAGAGTCAAGACGACCGTCAACGCACCTGAAGCACTCGACATCGGTGGGCATCTGTCCATCGCCTTCCTGGTCACTGGCTAGTGACCCAGACTCTGTCCCCTCTGCTTTCAGGTTCACCAGAACTCCGATCCACTCTTGGATCCACCCGGACACTTTTCCCTTGGCCGCCAGCAGCACTTTGCAGCAGATCGCCATTCGAATCGACGACGAAACCCGACCCCGAAAGGCACCTATGCACCCGGCTTCCCTGGGTGAGGTAACACGAGTACTCCGGTGCTCCCGTGGGTAGAGACTCTTCAAAGTCCTAGATCTCAAAGGGTTTTGTCCTAGTCCTCTTCTAAGTGTCCCTTTCCTCTATTTTCCCGATCCCGACTTTCTCCATAGAAGTTAACGGCGTATCGCGGTTGTGTATTTACACTGCACGCGTCTCCCGTGGGTCCCCTGTGTCACTACCTTGGGTGGTTCCTTGTGGTCCAAGCACTTCTAGAGGCTCTAGGCCTAGTGTCTAGTTCAGTCGTGGTTCGCATACCACTTTATTGGTATATGGTTTGGTACGCCCCTAGGGCCCAAACGTGTATTTGTGCTATTACTGTGATTTAAGATCTTATAACCTATGTATTTCGAACTCTAGCCTCATAAAGAGACTAGAGGGGTGTGTTTAGTAATAAATACATATATTTTGAATATATACCTGGTGTGGTGCTCTTTCATTTGGTCACTCAAGAGATTATAGACTGGTAAAACAAGCTGCTTTACATTCCTTCAAGACTTAGCCTGAAGGCTGCTCTCCATAGCTACCACTAGGATAGCTTTCAATAAGGTTGTCTTTAACCTATCTACCATAAGAGTCGATTTGGACTGGTGCAAGGTGCCCACTATAATTAGTGGACAGCATATGCCAGGCCAACTTCTCACAGCTCACTATACTGGTGCGCTTGTACGCCTTCTCCGTGATGATGTAGATTTTTTGCCTAAAGCCCTCAATGGCCCCAGCAATGTTTTCTCTGATGGCACGACTGGAAGACCCCTATACATAAGCTGCTTCTTCTGAAACGCTTCCCAACTGTAAATCGCACTGTCCAACCCACCTTCAACCAACCATTCATGCCGCCTTCGGCTGTCAGCCATGGAGCTTTGCCAACAGGAATGCAAAGCTACCAGCTGACATGTTCACAGGGCACAGAGGAAAAGTTTATTAATCCTCAGTCAGACTAAGCATTCCCACGAATTCCATGTGTTTCTTAAATGGCCACGAGTGTGTGTGGTTAGTGGGCAATCATGGGGAGGGCTTCTTTTTAGCTGCAGGTTTCTACGCATTATTTTTCTTGCGTTATAACAGCACAGGTAAAATTGTTTTGTGGCCAAGCTGGAGTTGCATATAAAACCCACCTATGGAGAAGGTGGTTTAGTTTATTAATTGGTCTGATTCTAACCAGGAGACCAGAGTTCTAATTTCTGTTTTTGTGCTGTTTTGACCAAAAATGTGCAGTCAGAGCCTCTCTGCAAGCATGTGAATAAATAAAAACAAGTATGCGCTGTGCAGTGTAATGCTGTCCCAAATACATGTCTGTTGCATTTCCGGACTCCAGATTACATTCTAGTTTCTGTAGGCCACTCAGCAAGACCCCATACATTCTCTTCTTTAGTGTTTGTGATGCTACTGCTGCAACACAAATGTAATATCTTCTGTTCCTGTAGTACATTAAATTACAGCGCTACATTCAGTGGCATGTAAACATGAACTTCGAAGCGTTCATGAAAGCCTTGACGCAATGCTATTAGTGAAGCAAGAAACAAGTCAGTTGTCACGTGCTTCAATATATGGTGTGTCGTTTTTTTTTAATTGAAGATGGATTTACATCATATTCGGTTAAGTGCATGCAAGAGAAATTTTGGTACAGCGTGCATCCTGTTCAGAACCATTTCAAGTTGATCTCAAATGTGATGATCAAGGAAAGAAGGCACAGCCAGGTAAAGTAACTGCTGAGGATTACACAATTTAGTCAAGTTACGAAGCTGGGACTGATGTTAGGTTTCCAGATTGCACATTGTGCAGTTCAACTATGGGATGGGTATCTCTTTCTCTCTCCCAGTTTACTCTAAAGGTCAGCGTATTATGTTTATCATTTATTGAGGAGCTAAATCAGTACACTGTTGGATAAATATGCTTATTACCTATCAAACGAAGCTGACACTTCAAGTGTTTCTAGAAAAAGTAAAAACCTCAGGGAAGATGGGGCGCCCCATTTTTTAAAAATGTGTTTTGTATTGCTGTTATTGACTTACTCTGACTTAACAAAGGAACCAGTTTCCAGAGCGACTCTACACCTTAGCAATGGCAGTTACGGATATAAACAAACAAAGCGGTCTTGGATATCCCAGAGAGTAACAAGCCTTGTAATTGTAATTGTAATTGTAATTTGTAGAGCGCATAATCACCGTCAGGTCTCTAAGCGCTATGAGAGAGAGCCCTACCGTAGCACATGGTGTGGTTATGAATGGTTAGGTTGTGCCCCAGGCTTCCACAAAGAGGAGTGTTTTTAACTTCTTCCTAAATGGGAGGAGGGCATGTTCCTTATGAAGATACTCCGGCAGCTTGTTCCACAGTTGAGGAATTAAGGTCGAGAATGCTCTACCTCCTTTGGAGGTCATGTTAAAATGGAGACAGGCCAGCAAGCCTGCCTCCGAGGAACGGAGTGACCTGCTAGGTGTGTAGTTTACCAGACGGTCTTTAATGTAGGTTGGGGCCTGGCCATAAATGGCTTTGTGCGCGATGCAAAGGCCCATAAACCTGGTTCTAAGCCTGACCGGAAGCCAGTGCAGCTGACGTAGGAGGGGGGTGGAGTGGGCCCTCCTAGGGAGTCTTAAAATCAGTCTGGCGGCATCGTTCATAATCACCTGCAATCTGGCAAGCAACTTTTCTGGAAGGCCAATGTACAGTGAGTTTCCGTAGTCCAGTCGTGACACTATCATAGCCGATACTGCCATTCTGAGTGTTGCGAAGGAAAGGAGGGGAGCTAGTTTCCGTAATTGCCTTAGCAGACCAACACATGTTCCTACTACAGCAGATACCTGGTGGGTCAAAGAGAGCTTGGCATCAATTTTGATGCCCAGGCTTTTTACGGCCTGGGCAGGTTCAGGATTTGCGCCCAGCTCTTGTGGCCAGAAGAGGTCACTCCAGGGATTAGAGTCCGTGGTGATGGCCAGTACCTCGGTTTTATCAGGATTAATTTTGAGGAAATTGGCCGTCATCCAGTTGACTGTAAATTTTAAAATATTTTGCATTCGTGTGTGGGCAGCAGGGGAGTTGTCTATCTGGATGATAATTTGGGTATCGTCCACGTAGTTATAGACCTGGCACTCCATGTGAGTCAGAGCGGCCACCAAGGGCTGGAGGTAGGCATTGAATAAGAGGGGGGACAACGCCGAGCCCTGTGGGACCCCACACGTGAGCTTGCCGGCATCAGACACCTGGTCGGCCAACTGTATTCTCTGTAATCGGTCAGTTAGGAAGGATGTGAGCCATTTGAGAGCCGTACCCTGGATGCCCAACTCCGAGATCCGCGACAAAAGTTGGACGTGATTGACCTTAGCAAATGCCGCGGATAGGTCTAGCAGGACCAGGGCACTTGGCTTTTTGTTACCGGCCCTGAGTCTAAGTTCATCCGTTACTGCCAGCATTACCATTTGACTTGACTAAGCTAGACACAGTAGGCAAACCCCCCCTCCCCCCTTGCTGGTGATGGGATGAGGTGAGTGGTGCTTGGAAAATGAGGTTAGAGCACCAGAAGGAAGCCATTTGAAAGCTTGGCTTGTTTTTAGGTCTCGTCTACGAGACATCACAAGCTGTCTGGTTACAAAAAAAACTTTTAAAACCTTAGTGTCTGTACAGCATTTCTAAAAAGCATTTCCAAGCTCCGGTCCCAAAGACGAGACCAATTGACGTTGCCAATGTTTGTTTTTTGTTAGAAGGGGGGTTGTGTGGCCCCCCTTCTCTAAATATTTTGTGGGTCGTGGACCCCATCCCCCAGGTCCTATGACATTCTTTTTTTTTAAACTCCTTTTAAAGGAGGAGGACCACGCGGCCCCCATCCTGAGGCCATTATTGGCCCCGGGAACCCCATCCCCCGGAGCATTGCCTCATTTAATTTTTTTTTATATTATTATGCGAAGGGGGCCGCATGGCCCCCCTTCCCTGGGCCACTTTTGGCCACGGGGACCCCATCCCCCGGGGCCTGGCCTCAACTTTGGGGACCGCGGGGGGAGCCCCAATGCCCCCGCGGTTCCTGCCGGCTCCCCGCCTCCTGCAGGAGCAGGCATTGCTTATGGGCAAAGGGAGCTGCTAACATGCAGCTCCCTTTGTCCAAAAGCAATTCTGCTTCACTTCAAAGCAGTGTTTGCTATGGCAGGGCGAGAGCCGTGCTCCCGCCCTGCCATAGCAAACTACAATGTCCCGGGGGTGGGCACCCCGGGACATTGCTGGAGCCGGCCCTGATGGGTGGCGGTCCCCAGGGCCATGAAGGGCTCTTGGAGGAGGCTCCCCTCCTAACTGATTTAAAGCCCCGTAGAGGTGGCGGTCCCCGGGGCCGGGGGTCCGCAGCGGACCCCCGCCCGTAATTAATGTTTGCCCCAGGGCAGTGTGGGGAGGGGCAGGAGCCCCCCACACGTTTAATAATATTTAAGCCCCGGGGAGGTGGTGGTCCCCAGGGCTTGGGGGGGCCCATGAGGCCCCACGCTCATAATTACATAATGCCCCGGGGAGGTGGCAGCCCCCCACACATTTTTTAAGAAAAGCCCCGGGGAGGTGGCGGTCCCTGGGGCTGCGGTGGGGGCCACGTGCTCCCGCACATTAATAACAAAGCCCCGGGGATGTGGTGGTCCTCGGGGCTGCAGGGGCCCCACGGGCCCCCGTATAACAATCATACATTGCCACCAGGACATTGCCCACCCGGGGGCTTAAAAGTAACGAAGCGCAGGAGACCACACTTTGTTTTTTAAAAACAATTTCTGTGGAATTCGCGGATCCTACGCAAATCCCGCCGAAAATATTTTTAAAAAAAATACTTTTTGGGGCCCTGGAGGTCCCTGTGGGACCCCCTGACCAGGCCTAGGGGGTCAGGGTGTTTCTACCCTGCCCCCTTTTCTTGTGACTCTGTTTTACCGAAAAAGAAACAATTGATGGACGGAATGCTGGACAATGCAAACATTCACCTCCAGTCACAAGTATCTGGGTTAAATCATCATTCTTTTGCTCACCACACCACCCCAGTTTGGACCCAGCCATATGCAAATCAGACTTGACCCTGTTCCTTGTGGGAATAGTCCTGCCCGAACTGCCAAGCCAGGTCCTCCCTGGACCGGAAACAAGCATCCTGGGACCGGTTTCAAGGCATCACCCTTCATCAGCCAGGCTAGCTTGAATCCAGTGGTGTAGTGAGCACGGGACCCATGTCTGGGCATACCCTTCCCACTTAGGGTGACATATACAAAAGAAACAATTGATCGACGGAATGCTGGACAATGCAAACATTCACCCCCAGTCACAAGGATCTGGGTTAAATCCATCATTCTTTTGCTCACCACACCACCCCAGTTTGGACCCAGCCATATGCAAATCAGTATTGACCCTGTTCCTTGTGGGAACAGTCCAGCCCAAACTGCCAAGCCAGGCCGATTCACAAGGTGGCTGCCAACACTTCTTGGTTTGAAGTGTTGGCAGCCAATCAGAGACAAGCTCGTGATCGGGAGGGTTCGCGGATCCACCGCTGTCACCAGATATATATATATTTTATTTTTGAATTTCTCAGGAACTACTGGACGGATTTACACCATTTAAAGCAAAGAGTGCACTCTGGACAAAGAACTACCTCTCTGCCAAATTTGGTGTAATTCCGTTCAGCAGTTCGGCCCCCGCTTGACGAATCACCCTGAAACTTTCAAGACAGGAGCTGACTAGAGCGCCTCATTAGTTTTGAAAATTTCGCGAAGATTCGTCAAGCGGCGCCAACGATATTGGCAAAAGAAAAAACGCTTTTCCTATGGAAACTAGGTCCTAACTTTAACTACCTACTGGCGACCGCCAGTAGGTAATATATATATATATCTATATATATACATATATAGCAAGTAAATTGATAAGAGCTGACAAAGCTCTCTGGATAAGCTGAGGAACGAGGACTTGTGATCTGTGGTTAATTGAGAAATGAGTGATGAGGAATGTGCGCTAAGGGAGCAGGCGGCTCTAGAACTATTTACGGAAACTAGCACCGTAAGTCAATTGGTGGGAGAAAACACCAAGATAATACTGGACAGCAATGACACATGGCGTAATCTCCAACTATTTGAAAGATTAAAGAAAAGGGAAGTCTCATGTTGGTGGGAAAGTGCCTCTTTATAACAATATATACATGTAGGATGTATACGTAGGGGTCTCAGTATTATGATTACCCCGACATATGAGAATCCTCATCCTAAGTTATTGAACGAATGGGCAGAGCATAATGCCCAGAGTTCAATGGGTATACTGAACATTTTAATTAAGTATGCAGATATAGAAAGAGCTGAAGTGACACAGAAAATTAAAGATCTGAATTTATTCTGGATAAAGATACTAATCAAACAAAGGTGGCAAAATTAAAAAAAGAATTAAAGGAACGTTTAATAAAATATGAACAAAGAATAAAAGAAAGGAAGGCAAGCAAATTTTTAAGAGACTGTCTGGACTATCAACAGGGCCAGATATATAACGTTGCAAAGCATTTCGACAATATAAGGAGACAAATAATTCAAGATATGAATAATACCCAACAGGACTGCACATACAGTGACCTCAGTTCGGACACAGGATCTGAAGTGGATCAAGAAGATCTATCAAGAGGCAAAGGAGGTAGACCATGCATCTCAGTAACCATCGAACTATGTTTTTTACAGATCAATCAGAGGTCAGATTTCAGACCCCAGAGAGGACGAGGAAAACCGTGAGGCAGAGTAAACATAGGAGGGGAGAGCAAGGGAGAAAAAGAGCAGCAAGGAAAAATATCTGGGAGAGCAACCAGATGAAATCGGAAGTAATCCACGATAATGAAAAAGAAGAAGAAAAACTAATGTGACTTTAAGCAATATCCACCTTGCTCAAGAAGACACTGAGAACTTAGAATTGGGACTACCATACTGCAACAAAAATCAGTTTGATCATCCGCAAAGCAGAATAGACATATACAAGTTCACAAGAAAGTTAAAACTCACTAAAATTCACAAAATTAAGGAAACCACTGAAAGTGATAACAGAATGGCACAGAGATTGTCAGAAAGTGGAAGCTCAACCAATCTACACATTTTAGACATAGAACTCTTGGAAGACCTTCTAGAGCTGGCAGGAGAGGGAAGCATGAACAGAACCCAGGAGTTCATAGAGACTCAAATGAATAAAGAATTAACTATGATAGACATTTAACCAGAAGCAGCCACACCATTTCAGCCCAAATTGAGATATATCCCACAAACCTCCAAATACAATATTGCCATATTCCAGAGAACGTGATTAAAGATCTACGTAATATCAATCAATATGTCATCTAGAAAGAAAAGGAACACAAAAGACATCAAAGAATGGGCGTTCTTCACAACTGTCAGTAAAATAAAGAATTCAGATAATATCATAGTGTTGTCCTATGGGATAAGTGAATGCATCTAAAAGAAGCCCAACAGCAACCAGGGGCCAGATGTACGACCAACAATTTTGCGACTCGCAAATTGCGTCGCAATAGCGACTCGCAAAATGGAATGTCCAACAGTGTCATTTGGGGTCGCAAATTGCGAGTCTCATGAATATTAGTGAGCCTCTCGCAATTTGTGAGCCCATTGGGAATGACAGGCCCTCCCAGGGATGGTGGCCTGCTGGGCTCAGCACACCACCATGTCTGGGACTGCTTTTAAATAAAGCAGCTTTTTTTTTTTTAAATGCAGCCCGTTTTCCTTAAAGGAAAACGGGCTGCATTTTTTTAAAAAAAATTAACGTTTTCGTTTCATTTTTTAAGGGCAGGTATTTGTCCCTGGGACCACTGCCTGTCCTTAAAAAATATTTTCAGAGCCTGTCACAAAGGGGAAGGGGTCCCCTGGGGACCCCTTCCCATTTGCGACTCCATTACCACCCTCTTGAAGAGGGTGGTAATTTGCGAGTGTTTTGCGACCGCAATTGTGGTTGCAAAACATTGGTACATGGCTTTGCAGTCACTATTAGGAAGGGAACGCCCCTTCCTAATAGCGAGTCGCAAAACCTATTTAGTGAGTCGCAAATAATTTGCGACTCGCTAAATAGGCTTTGTACATGGCCCATGAGGTTTTTGCATGTGCAAACGGGTCGCAAACCCGTTTGCGCATGCAAAAATGGGTTGTACATCTGGTCCTAAATGACTTCAATTGCTACAAATGGATAAATATGAATGAATATCTAGCAGTTAGAGAAGAGTTCACCGACAGACTAAAGGCATTAAAAAACCAAGAACTCTTAAGCTGGGATGATTATAACTCCTTAAAACAAGATCACTACAAACTGCTGGTGTTCTGCATGATACCGAAAGTACACAAAGACATAACTACTCACCTAGGTAGATCCATCATAGCTGCACAAATCAGCCTGTTCGAGAATGTGTCAAAGGACATTGACTTTTTTTTCAAACCCATTGTGGCCACCCTTTCAGCATATATCAGCGACACTGCTGACTTCTTGCACCACATATTTGATATTTAGTGGGAAAAAGATATGCTCTTAATGACCCTTGATATATCCGCATTATACACAAGCATTAGAAATCATGATGGATTGAAAGCTACACAACAGTACCTCAGAATGAGACAGATAAAATTTGCAGCATGTTGCTAGAGATGATGCAGTGGTGTTTTAAAAATAATTTTTTTTTATTCAACAATGAGCTATTCCAGCAGCTAAAAGGCACAGCTTTGGGCACCTGCTTTGCCCTCAGCTATGCAAAATTGCAAATGGGCTGGTGAGAGGAGCAGGTGCTGCGTGGGAACACAATGGATCATTGGTTGTACAAATAGCAGCACTGCTCAAATTCATTGATGACCTCTTTGTGCCCTGGAAGGGCATGGAGGAGGAAGCCAATCGATTTCTCATAGAAATAAATCAAAATGACCTAAACCTCAAATTTACTAGAAAAACCAGTCAAACAGCCATTTAATTTCTAGATGTACTGATACAGGTAAAAGGAGAGAAATTGAAAACTACCATACATAGAAAGCCCATGGCTGTAAATACTATTCTCACCCCAATAGCTTCCACACTACTTGTCTCATAACGAGTATCCCATTATGGGGAATTCTATAGAGCTAGAAATATATGCAGTTCAGATGAATAATATGATCAAGTTGAAGCACAAATGATGGAATGCTTTAAACAGTGGGGATACGCTAAAACTATACTCAAAACAGCATCGTAGAGAGCCCGTACACACAAGAGAGAAATATCCCTTTTCAATCCTCCTAAGTCAAGTAAGAAAAAGAAAAAACAAGGTCAGCCTCACAGATTTAGCACTACTAATAATCCTGAACATCTAAGAGTTTGACAAGCCTTACAAAGGCATTGTCACCTTATGAGAGAAGATCCAGTTTTAGGCACTCTAGTAATGAGTCGCCCTCAAATCAAATATAGAAAAGCAAAGTCTCTGAGGGATTACTTAAGGAGAAGTGAATTGGATATGGATCAAGCCAGGCCAACATGGCTTACCCCCAGAGAAGGTTTTCCCAAATGTAGAAAGTGTAAAGCCTGCAAAAATGGTGAAGACCTGACTGAACTTAGATGCCCTTTAAAAAGACCAATAAGAATAGAGGCAATCTGACATGCAAGCCCAGTTTTGTGGTTTACATTCTCAAGTGCCCATGTGCAAAGCTTTACATAGGTAGCACTACGTTACCAGTGCACATTTTAGAGCGATAAATAACAATGATGGCAGCTATCCTGTTGCACACCATTTTGAGAAGGTACACCAGAGCAATCCCATTAACATGAAATTCAGCTGTATAGCCCAAATCCCCAAAAACAGTAGAGGGGAAGATAGGGAAAAAAACTCCAGAAAATAGAAACATTTTATTCTGATATTAAATAGCAAGTAGCCGCATGGCTTTATTGTGGATGAAGAGTTGTACAATTGCCTATATTAATGCCTGTTCCCAGCACGCACAACGTCATGGCACTGTTGTATATATGATTCATTGATTTTAAACCATTAAGGAACACTTTAATCTTTTTTGCTTTGTTGTCACATTTAGAGAGAGTATAATGTTTAGCTATTTTGCTGGATATTCGATAATAACTATATACATATAAGTTATTCCATTGATTACTTTCCCACTTGGGAGAGTCAAGTGCGTATGTCAGTGGAGAAGTACAATATGTCATTCCCACTTGGGGACTTACAGCCATAATAGGTGGGAAAAGCATTGTAGATTTATATCTCACATGAGATTGACAGTACAGTTTGGAAAATATTCTACTAGCTCACACTATTACAATCCTATAGCAAACTATGGAAAAGTATACTGCTGATATTTTACTCCTGCCATATAGCGCAGTAATTTATTTTATTTTGGCTCAGAGAACTCCTCAGATTTCTGTTTTTCGGTTGACTTGTTTTTTAAATCACTATATGCACTTTATTTATGAAGAAACTATTAAGAGTGAATTGAATTATGAACTGTGATAAATAATTAATTTACTACTTTCAACATATTTAAAAAATGGTGGTGACAATGAAATCTGCCTATTCTTGATGTTCCTTTGTCTATGTTTATTTCACATATCAGGTGACACTATATATGTAAGTTAAACAAAGCCGATCACCCTCATGAACAAGGTTGCGAGTTGGCAACCAAAACATGTTGACGTTTCTTTGAAAAGATCCACTGAGAAATCCTCAACATTGGAGTATTGCTCTCTTCTTCATAAGAGAGATGAGTAACATACATATATATAGATATAGATATTGATATAAATATTGTGATATATTTAGCTATTTTGTCATATTTTTGTAGTTTGCATACAAAGTATGTAAATTCAATGTTTTGGTTCACAATGTTGTATTCTGGATATTTTGTCATACAAGCTTTTTTATAAATAGGAAGTGCAGCAATTAAGTAGGTGACAAAGGCCAAATTAGAAAAATATTTAAATGTTAAACTGCAACATTTAAAAAGTGCTCCAAAGTACAATAATTGCTTTTGAATATGTTGGAGCTTGAAAAGTAAATTTGACGCCTCCAAAGTCCAACACCTTCTCTATGTTGGTCAGAGTTGAGTGGGAATAGTAATTTTAACTCTTCCAAAATCAAATACTTTCCCTGCTGTTATTTACATTGGAATGGGAATGGTAAATCTAACCTCTCCAAAGTCCAACACTTTCTCTGCTTTTGGTTACTTTGGAGTAGGAATAGAAAAGTTGACCCCTTCAAAGTTTAACACTTACTCTACTGTTGCACAGATTGGAATGGCAACAGTAAATCTAACCCAACTAAAGTCTGAAACATTCCCTGCTGTTGTTTACGTTGGAATAGGAATAGTAAATCCGGTCTTTTCAAAGTCCAAGACTTGCTTTGCTTACCTTGAGGTGGAAATAGTAAATGTTACCCATCCAGATATATTTTGTTGTCCAATTATATCCTTTGTGACAGAGTACCCTGTCTGCCAAGCTTTAAATCAGGCCCTTAAATTAGAGTGGAAATAGTAAATCTACCCTCTCCAAAGTCTAATACTTTGCCTGCTTTCGCTTACATTGTAGTGGGAATATTAAATTTGATCCCTCCAACGTCCAACATTTTCATTACCCTTGCTTATAGTGGAATTGGAATAATAAATCTAATCCTCCAAAATCCATCATGTTCCCTACTGTTGCTTAATTTGGATTGGGAATAGTACATTTTGTCTGGAGCTAGCTATCCTGCAATCACATGGTTCACACAAGGGCCCTGTGAGGCTCAGACGTTACAGCAGAATGTGACAGACCTTGTTACAACTCTTTGCATTCCCAGTTTGATATCACATCCTAGCCCAGGCGCCCGCATCATTTTCCTGTTCCATCATGGTCCTAGTAGTTCTTTTTGTCTCTAAACCATGCCCCAAAAATGCACTGGTAGTGGTGCTCTATTCTCTGTCTTGATTCCTGCATACTACGAATTTCTCTATCCCTTTGTTACCTGCTTTCTGGACATTTCACTCTTTTGACTCCGATCTGTGCTTCATTTCTGGTTTCCCAATTTACTGTCTTGTGCCTTCTGGTTTTGCTGCTAATCTCCTTACGGTTGTCCCAGTTAAGTCTTCCCTTCTTTGGTGGTCCCTGATTCTTTGCACCTGGCTCTCTCTCCTTGCACCTGTGCTCTTTCCTTGAGCCTCCTCCTATTTCAGCCTGGTCAGCCCAGAGTTCAGCAGTTCGCAAATGACTTGGTTGCTGAGACTCCTCTTCCTCTGTTGTATCCCTGCTGCTGCATTCCAGGCTTGCCTTTTGTTTCAGTTTCTATCTCTTGTTTTCCTGTCTCCTTGTTTCTGTGATAGTCATTGTTCATAGTTTTGTCTGCACTTTTCTTGATCTGTCCTGTTACTTGTAAACTCCTTGTCTTATGTTCTGTGTATTACAGTCCTGATTCTGAACTTGATTGCAGTCCTGCTTTTCTGTGAGCCCAGTTACTGCTTTTGTTTTCCTTCCACTGCTTCTCCTTTGTCTTCTTGTTTGTTTATATTGTAAAGTTGCTTAGTATTATTGATTGTCATTTCTTCCAAGGGTGCCAGTTAGACTCCAAGGAGTGAGCCTTTGTGGCGGAGAACCACCCAGCACTATTTTTCCATAAGAACTGCTGGGTATCTCCCCTAAGATTAAGCTGTTCCTTGCCTTTTTGTAAGATATTTTCACCTCACAGAGAGATCACAATCCCAGGAACATATAAACTATAATTTATAATAGTTTGTCTGTCCTCCCCTTGTACCCTTTTGTTGTAGTTCCTCTGTTATCTTATAGTTTCCCTTTGTAGGCTTTCAGCTTCCTAAACACAGCCCATTGCTTTCTACTCCAGTCCTCAGTTTCTGTCCTTCTTTCCATCCCAGTCTTCAGAAACTTACTTGTTTTTGTTTTACCCCATTAGTGGAAATCCCTTGTCCTTGCAGTCAGCAAGCACTCTCCTGTTACTCTGCCCTGTCCCGAACTTCGCTTAATCCCCTGACAAAATCAAACCCTTCCAAAGTCCAGCACTTCCCCTACTATCAATTACATTGGAGTAGGAATAATAAATCTAACCTCTCCAAGGGCTAGTTGGCTTGTCTCCTGCGTGGGTGTCATGCCACTCACCTCATGGAGATGATGCTGGAACTGCTATCTCTCCTAGGGTCGTGCCTGGTCAGGGAAATGACACTGTGAATCAGACATTGCCCCAGAAGGGAACTGGGGTATGGAGAAAAAAATAAAAAGAGAAAGACTTGCGTCTTCTGGTTGGCTATGGTTCTTCTATGGCTATGGTTCTGCTACGTCACCCCAAAGTGTCTGGTCGACTGGATCTCATAAACGCAGATTCTGCGGGCTGTGTTGTGAAGTAAACTACAAGCAAAGAGGAGGGCGTTACAACCTGTACCTCACTTCTGATATTTCACATAGAGTTACATATGAAAGTTCACTTGAACATAACAAACACAGCTAATTGTTGCTTAGAAGATACGACCAATTGTTATACAATCACTGCCATAGAGTTTCCACACACTCTTGATTTCAGTGATACGCTCTCATAAAATAGCAACACACTGTTCTCAGATCAACCACTGATATTTGCGTCTCATTGATAATACATAGGGGCACATTTACAAGCCTCTTGCGCCACTTTTGCGTCACTTTTCCCATGTTAAAAGTGACGCAAAAGTGGCGCAAGGGGATTGTAAATCTGGCCCATAATACTCAAATGATGGCAGGAAAGAACGAACTGCAAAGTCTGATGCGCATCTCTTGTGCGCTAATAACCTCTGAAATTATGCACTTTTCTTGTTTATTGCACAATTTCTCGTCCTTACTCAAACACTAATGCGCAGTCCTGCCCAAATGTCTGATTTGCAAGTGAGCTGCCATTTAGTTCACTAGGTACAGATAGGGCACTAACCTGATTGTGGCCATACTTAGCCAAACATCTGTCTCTCTCTTTGATTCTGATCATAGAGCCGCTGTTTGGGACTCTGACACAGTGAGGAAGCTGGCGCATTGCAGGAGACGTTGCAGGATTGCCTGAAGAGCCGCCGTCCGGGACTCTGAGGCGCTTTGAAGCTAGTGCATTGCTGAAGACATCATGGGATCCCAGGAGTCGGGAGAACAGGAATCGTGCAGCTGGCCAATGACTCCAGATGAGGGCCAGAGAAAGATCTGTTCTCTGACAAGGGAGGAGACCAAGCGAGTATCAGCGGTTGGACCGCGGTTAAGATACCATGCCCAACCCGTGATAGATGACGACTCACGTCAGGGCCGGCTTTAGCACTGGTGGCGCCCAGTGCGACAATGTTTTTTGGCGCCCCCCAATGACTACCTCTGCCACGGATTCCCTCCCTACCACCCTTTAACAGTCCCCATAACCTCTCTCTCAGATGTATTTAATTAATTTGATATCGTCACTCATAAAAGTGAAGGGTGTCAGAGCACTTTACATAACACACATTACACAGAGACAATCAATCATAGGTGTGTAAATTAGTGTATAGTAAATGTTACATAAGACAGAGGACAACAAGTGGTGGATTCACATGTCATCCATACAGGTAGGTAGTATAGTTGAAGAGTACTTGGTCTGGAGAAGCACAAACTCCCAATTTAAAATGTAACACAATGGATTGGGGCTCTCTTTAAAATGTAACACAATGGATTGGGGCTCTCTTTAATAACAAGAACTGATTTGTACCCAAATGAACCCTTTTTGCAACATTAGAATAATTAAACTCTGGGGAAAACAAAATACATACGCTCTAATCTATACCTTGAAGTCTGCAGGCAGTTCTTTGATGACAGTTAATAGCTCACTGTAACTGCAACTAACAAAAGGAAGTCTCTGACAAAAGCAGTAACCCACAGACCTGTTAACATTATATTCACTTTGTGATCTGCATGGTACATGCTCTTTGCAGCAGGCATATTAACCCTCTGCGCTACCTTACCATGAATCCAAACTTCCACGAGTCAAAACGTCTACTAGACAAAACTCCGATCTCGCCAGGAAGTTTAATCACCAGAGTTTTCTTGACATTTTAATTGTTGACTGAAAATTGCTGGCAGCCAGGAACGCGGCAGCAGGTGCTTTTAAGCACAATATAAACTAGCAAACAGGTGCCCCCATGTGAAGGCAGCACCCGGTGCGGTGGCACCACTCGCACCGCCCTAGAGCCGGCCCTGACTCACGTGAGTGCGTTCCTGATTTGCATGCAGTAAACAAAATATTGGGCCTAACCAGCATGCCTGATTGAGTGGCACACAGTAAACACAAGCACATGCGTGGAGAAGCACAGAAGCACCTGACCTGGCCCAGGGATAGTAAATTGTATGGTAACTGACCACGGCCCTGGGGGATGATATACACTAGAAGGTTACACTAGAAGGTCAATTTCTAATAAGGCTCTGCCAAAGATATTAAGGGTACCCCTGTAAGATGCACCTGTGCGGCAAGAGGACATGGGCCCGCACACAGCCTACTGCACAGAGGGCGCACCGTATCTGGAATGCCCAGGGTCATGACAGTGGACTGCAGGGACATAAAAAAAATCCATAGACGTTTAACCTTACCCATGGCCTCTGCTGGAGTGAGTCCTAACCCCATGAGTAGTGCCCCTCTAGTTCTAGACCCTTGGAAATGGTGTTAGAGGTGCTGCTCCTGCCTAACCCTAATATTTGGGACTTGCAAGTAATTTAAATGTGCTCTTCAAGTGCAGGCCAATTTTACCATGTTTAATGAGAGAGCGCAAGCACTTTAGCACTGGTATGCAGTAGTAAAGTGGACTAACGCCAAGAAAAATAAGTTTCAGAAAACAGGAAGGCTGAAGGCAAAATAGTTTAGGGGAAGTCCACACCAAGGATGTCAGGCCTAACATGTGATACCCACTGCTGAAAGTAGGGAGAACTACCCACCCTCATGGGAGTTCTCATCACTAAGGTGGAAGCAACTGGAAAGGCCAACAGCACTGGAGTGGCCAGTCCCTGAACAAGGTTCCATCATAAAGTCCATTCTCTGTAGGGATATGAACCACCTTAACAGTTTGGGATTCTCACCCCCCATCTGCATGAGCCATCTGAGGGGCCTGCGGTCTGTCTGAATCCAGAAGTGAGTCCCACACAGGTATGACCTCAGCATCTTCAGTGCCCAGACCACTGTAAAGTCTTCCTCTCACATATACTCCATCTCTGTTTCCTGGGCAGTACCCTCCTGCTAATAAAGGTTCCAAATTGGTCTAGGCCATCTTCATTTAGCTGGAAGAGCACAGCCCCTATCCCATGCTCTAAGAGAACTGTCTGTACTATAAATGCCTTGAAGAAGTCAGGGGCCTTGAGTCCCTGTGCTGTACACATGGCCTCATTCAGGGTGTCAAAGGCTTTCTGGTTGGCCTCTGTCGAGATCACCGTCTTGGGCTGCTTCTTAGAAGTAAGCTCAGTCCAGGAAGTAACAATGGTGCTCTAGGCCTTGGACAACCTCCTGTAACATCAAGTGAGGCCTAGGAAGGTCCTCACTTCAGCCTAACTCTTGGTGGGTTCCCAGGCCAAGATAGTCTCAAACTTGGTTTAAAGCTGCAACACCTTGCCCCATCCAAAAGGGATCACAGATAGGCCACAGCTCCCTGTCCCATCTGGCACTTACTGGCTTTGAGAGTCATGCCTGCCTACTGCAGGGCTGTGTGCCTCTCTGGGAGGTAGAACAGGTTGTCCTCCCAGTTGGAACTAATGACTGCTTTGTCATCCAGGTAGGTGGCACTGAACAACTCCATCCTAGGGGGACCCTGTTAACCAGCCTCTGGGTGGTGGCAGGGGCATTCTTAAACCAAGAGGCCATCACTTTGAATTGTAAGTGGCCCTCTGGGAGGGGAATATAGACTTCTCCTTAGACTCCTATGTTAGGGCAACCTGCCAGTACCCAGAAATTAGGTCAGAAGTACTTTGGAACTTCGCAGCTCCCAACCTATCTATGAGCTCATCAGCTCAGAGGAAGGGGTGAACATCAGTCTTTGTAACTGAATTAAGTCCCCTATAGCCCACAAATAAATTCTGTGGTGGTGCCTAGTGGGGCGGATTTGGATACCAGCACCACTGGACCAAGACTAGGACTAAGGGCTATTGGAGTGCTCAATCATCCCTAACTCCAGCATTTTGGACACTTCAACCGTAATGCTGGCTCCCACCTTGTAAGTTATTTTTCACAGACATGCTGTCCCCAGTGTCAATATCATGGATACACAGAGGAGTGAGCCGAGGGGTCAGTAAGAATAAAGAGCAAACTGCCCAATCAAGTGGTTACATAGTACATTCCCTCTGTTTTCTGGGGTCAGTGTAGGGGAGAGGTTGACATTCATCCTGCTCTTTCGAAGTTAAGAGGTCAGAGAGGTTCACTCTCTGCTTCCACCCCATCATCTGTGACCAGGAGCATATTGTCTTAGGACCTGTCATAGTGGGGCTTAATGTGGTTAAAGGGTTCCTGGAGGGCTTGAGATCCTCCAGGTAGGTGACCTCCCCCTTTCTCTCCTTCACCTCATAAGGACTAGACCAGTGGTTTTGTAGGGCCCTGGGCTCCACTGGCTCCATCACCCACACTTTTTGGCCAGGTTGAAGCTCAACCAGAGTGGACTTCCAATCATGCCAGAGCTTCATAAGCTCCAGGCTGACTTTCAGGTTATAAGGAGCCTCCTTCCAGAGGTGCTTGATCTGAGACCTGAGAGCTAATATGTAGCTGACTACTTTCTGAGGTGGCTTCTTTGGAGCTTGTTCCCACTCCTCCTTTACAAGACTTAGAGGTCCCCTAACAGGGTGACCATTCCTTTCTGTGGCACCTGCCTGAAGGTAAAAAAATGCATGGTTAGAGAATATCCCACTTTCACCTCAGGGCTCTGACATGTCCATAATCATGCCTTCAAGTGTCTTGTTGAACTTCTCAACAAAACCATTGGTCTTGGGTGGTAGGCTGTGGAGAATTCATATGCTACTCCAAACTAATCCCACATGGACTTCATGTATGCTGTAATGAAGTTTGTGTCCCTGTCAGACACTACTTTTTGGGGAGCTACACCTGGGTAAAACATCCCCATCATGGCCCTTCCTATTGCAGGTGGAGTCACAGTCCTCAGAGGTTTGGTCCTGGGTACCAAGTGGTATGGTCCACCAAGACCAGAATGAACCTGTTGATGAACCTGTTAACTAAGGACATCTTGGAGTCCAGTGGCCCAATGATGTCGATCCCACCCTTTCAAAGTGGATGCCAATGACAGGTAAAGAAAACCAGGGGGGTTTTAGCTTTCTCCCTGACTTCCTACTGGCCTTGTAGGTAGGGTTTTACCTGCAGAATGCATCTGAGGTCACTCTCATCTGGGGCCAATAAAAGTGGGTGACAAGCCGGCTAATGGTCTTGCCCTGCTCCAGATGTCTTGCCAGGGGTACACAATGCATCAGACCCAATAAGAAGGCTCTGTAGCACTGGGGGACCACCAACACATGGATTTCCCCTTACTCAGGAACCATAGGCTCACTATGTAGAAGGACACTGCCTGAATATATTAGGTGATCTCCAAAGTTGTCACCAGATTTCTGGTCTAAGCTTGCAGCCTCCGACCCTCAAGAGTAGAACACTACTTTTGAGTTCGGCAGAACTCCTCCCTGGATCGGCCACCCCTAGTTTACCAACCAGCCAGCTCAAGTAGGTTTCCTGGGGCAACAATGTACTCCCTTGTAACCCTGGGCGTAGTTCGCGTAGTAGCGCTACGCGTAGCTACGCAAAGTGTACTTTGCACTACGCACGCTACGCGTAGCTACGCGAACTGCGTAGTGTGGTAGGGAAATGCTGTTCGCAATGATTGCACAGTGCCGGATGCTTGTCCGCACTGTGCAATCATTGCGAACGGCATCATGCACAGTGCAAGCGGTCGTTTTCTGCCGCTCGAGTAGATTTGTACTCGAGAGGCAGCTTTCTCAACGCGGACTGGTAGTTTCTCATCGCGAGCGGTCGCGAGCATACGCGACTACTCGCAATGAGAAACCTGACCTCCCCGCCTTGAGAATCTCGCCGGGAGGTTTATTTTCCACACTTGCGATCGGCAACTTGATGTTGCCGATCGCGAACGAGGAAAAAGTCTCGCCGGGATGTTGATTTTGCTCGCTCGCGGTCGCCAACTTGACGTTGAGGACCGCGAGCGAGCAAAAAATGCCCGCTACGCTACGCGTTTTTGCACTGTGCTACGTGCGATTCGCATAGCGCGTAGTTGCACAAACTACGCACACTCCGGGAGCGTAGCGTAGTTTTCTGCCCAGGCCTACTCCCTAATAGGTTCTGGTGCCATCTTCAGGCTCAGCCTCTTCCCAGACCATGGGGATTTCAGGAGCTGGTCACGCATGCCTCTGCCATTTCTCTTTTGGGCAGCTATCTGTGTCATATTTCCAGGCTTCAGGCCTTCTTTACTACCTTCTTAGGCTGGCATGGACCTTGTGGTGAGGCACACCCTCTCAAGCAACACTAACATCTCCAGGTGGAACCTTGGCTCCACTTGCTTCCAGATGGTGTGCTCCAAACCATTCCCAAGAAGACAATCTACAGGAATTGAGGATTCACAGCTACCATCCAGGAACTGGAGCCCGTGCCCCACTCAAAAGGGAACCAGAGCCACTGGATAGTGGTTCCCACAGTTTTTTGCTACAACAACCTGGTGGAACACATTAGGGATTAGCAGCTTTGAGAACACTAGATGACAACTTATAATAGTCATACTTACTCCTGTGCCCCTCATAGTCTCCACCTACTTCCCATTAATGGTGACCCACTCCCTATACTTGGATGTATTGATAGGCATTTGAGGGTTTGGCACCATCTATTTGTCACACAGGACACTAGATTAACTTATGCACTACCCCTCTTCCTAACTAGGACAACCTCCTCCCCAAGTGTTACACTAGCCAACCCTGGTGTTGGAGCATTTGGCATGTCCCTTCATGTACCCATAACTATAGCAGTCATAGCATTTGGGTTTGAACTTTTCATTAAAAATTTCAGGAAACTCAGTCTTCTTGTGGTCCGGTTGGGATTGGGTATCCTTCCCCTGTGAACTGTTTTGGGAGTCTTTAGAGAAGTCCTTGTTTTTACCCCCCCCCCCTTTCTTCTGTATGGGACCCTGTCCACCCTTTATGGGATTCCCCCAGGCACCTTCTTGTGGACCTGGCTACTGACCTAGTGATCCACATCTTTAGCAAGCTCTCTAGGGTCAGTGAGCTCACTATACAATAGGCGTTGGTACAGCTCTGAAAAACAATTACTGAACATGTGCTCAATTAAGTAGGAGCAGTTAAGTATGGGGCATAGGCTGGAATATGAATGAATTTAAATGCCAACTGCAACATTAAAAAAATGTTTTACGTCAATTAGGTCCCTAATGGAGGAAATTGGGTTATTGGTTGAGGGGAGTGAAAACCCTTCTCAAGCAACAAATGCAATACCTGTCAAGGTGAATGAGAAAAGTCACTAAATTAGCAAGTTCTAAACCCTCTGGTAGCTTGGCACAAAAGCAGTCAGGCTTAACTTAAAAGCAATGTGTAAAGTATTTATGCAGGACTCATACAGTACTAAAGTAAAAACACAACACAAGAAAAACTGCACACCAATTTCGAAAAATAGAGTAGATTTTAATAAATAAAATGATACCAGAATGAGAAAAATCCAATCAGTAAAACCAATTTTAAAGTTTTAGTAAGTACAGCGTTTAAAAGCACAAAGCCACACTCTAGGTCACCTGACTGTGTTAGACCAGGCAAAAGTTACAACTGACCATGATGGAGTGCAGTCTGAATATAGGGACTAGGTTAGTCACACAGAAACAGTTACATTCTCAAACTCTGGAGTGAAGAGTCCAGTTCACATTGGAGGAAACCTTGAGGAGCAGGAACAGCATCACGTATGGTTGTCGCTATAGTGCGAAGATCCGGTCGGGGACGGTCATTGCTGGAGCTCTGCATTGGGGGTCACCGCAGGCTGTCATTGTTATAGCGCAAATTGCACATCTTCTGTTGCCATCATTGGCGGTCGGTGTAGAGTGAAGATTCGGGTTCACCAGAGCTTCATGTTAGTGATCATTGCTGGAGGCAGAGTTTTGACATGAATGGGCCCAAAACCTCAGGTTTTCTTCCTTTACTTAAGAGGACTGCATTCTGATGCAAGCCAAGAATCCAGGACCTGAGAAGGCACTTCTTGGGAATCGGGGACTCACTCTACCAGAGGCCAGCAGGACGCAGGCAGGTCCTGTTTCAAGTGTAGGCAGGTCCTGTTGCAAGTCTAAGCAGGTCCAGTTGCAGCAGGCCAGCTGGGCAGTTGCAGGGAGACCTCTGGAGCTTGTTGTGTTCCTGTAGCACAGAAGGTCAGCCAACTGACCTTTGGAGTCACTCAGGTTATCCTGGTATGAAAGGAGCAGTTTCAATCTTCCTTCTCACAGGGCAGGCCTCAAGCAGCCAGCTAGCCTTATGCAGAACAAGGCAGACCTTAAGCAGCAGGACAATCATCTGGTAGCAACAGGGCAGTCTTCTGAGAAACAAGGCAGGCCCCAAGCAACAAGGCAATCCTCTGGGGAAAAAGGCAGATTTTCTTCTGTAGTCCACAGGTCCAGGGATGTACTAAAGAGTTGGTCTGAGGATCCAGTATTTGTACTTGGTGCCAGCCTTTTTGCTGGGAGAAACATCTAAGCTATCACTCCATATGGTTCTTGAATTTTCCTTCCTTCCCCTGCCCAGGCTCCAAGTGGTCTAGGGTGACAAAAAGCTGGTGTCAAGTTCTTTTATGAATGTGCTGGAGGCAGTCTTTTGAAATGTTAGTAGGGCAGGGAACAGCTCTGTCCCACCCATCCTGCCAGTGTCTAGTCCCCCTTTGTCTCTCTGTCTGGAAGAAATATGCAACAGTCAGCTGCCAACTATTCACAGTCATGTGATCCAGGAAACAGGCTGCAGGCACCAAATGGTTAGGACAAAGAAAACTCCAACTTCCTATTTATTATTTATTTGTAAATTTTTATAAAGTGCTCTGTCACCAACTGGTATCCTGGCGCTGGCACAATGGCTATGGGAGACACAAGGAGAAAGAAATAGGGAAAGGCCACAGGAAAAACTAAATCAGAGCTCCAAGGATAAGAGACGACTTTATTCCAATTACTTAGGGAAAAGCCAAGTCTTAAGTGCCCTCCTGAACTTCAAAAGATTGGCCATAGCTCTTAGGGAGGGAGAAAGTGAATTCCAGAGCTTGGTTGCATGGACCATAAAGGTATTACCTCCTTGCCTGGATTTTCTAAACTTGGGCTCACAAAACAGATTGGCAGATGCAGATCGTAGAGGTCTGTTAGGGATATATCGTATCAGTCTCTTTTGCAAGGGAATAGGGCTCCTTCCATGAAAGCTTTTAAAAGCCATGCAAAGAGATTTAAACCAGATTCTTTGCTTAAGTGTCAGCCAATGTAACTCCTTTAATTCCAAAGAGGCGAGTTTAGTGTCTGCAATCTGAACCCTTGACAGACGATGTAAAAGATACTCTGGTGCATCCTAAAGAAGAGCATTGCAGCAGTCCAGACGGCTAAGAATAATGTAACGGACAACCAAGGCTCTGGCAGAGGAAGGAATCACAGGCAGGATCTTCCAAAGGGTTTTCAAAAGCGCAAAGCAGGTTCCTACCGTTTTATTCACATGACTTTCCAAACTAAGTTTGTCATCAAAAGTAACACTCAGATCCCGAACTGTGTTAACGGAGACATCAGGCCCCTTAAATGATCTCCAATGCATGGCACCTCTACCATGCCAAACAGCCAAAAGAGTGTTTAGGTCAAACGCGAGTTTACATCCATAACGGCTCTTGCCAGCTTCCTGGTCAGCCCATTTCACAATTGACTGCTCCACGATCCATACCATCAAGCCGGCAGCCTCCAGGCCCAGAACTGAACCTGAAATGCAAAAACAGAAGTAAAGGAAAAATACAGAAAAAAGGTCACTCCACACTCTCCCATGCCAAATCTGACATACCGCTCCAAACAATTGGAAGACCATTTACCCAGGCCCGTGATTCTCTCTCTCTGGACAAGCCACTTTTGCCTGCCTCTGTAGCCACCCCAATGCGAAATGAGTGGGTTCTGTAGTCGACCTCTGATCTGTTTTTGAAAGGCTTATCCATATTCCTGTCACTGTCTCCTGGAACCCCACTTCCTCCGATAGGAGTCCCCTACTATCCCTGCCTCCCAGCAATTCCGACACTCTGAATGCTCTAAAAAACATCCACGTCATCAAAGTAGAAAATAATATAGATTCCCGTTGTGAATTGCAAATGTCTGGCAAAACAGCAATAACCTTTATAAAGACATGCCACGTAAGTGGCTTCCGCTACTGTCCTGAACAACTCTGTTCCCTGGCCTAACCTTCAAGCATTCTCTTGCCCATTTTCCCATCCGATGGAGCATAGCTCCAAAACAGCTTACCTATAAAAGCAATGCCTGCCAACTTCCCAGCAATCGCGACCCAAGAGAGCCCTTTCTCTGTCAACCACAGAATAAACTGTACCACATCTTCACCTCTTTACCATTCATCCAACCTCCTACAAGCCCCAGTGCTGAGAAATTCCTCCCATGCTTGTGTGACACTTTCTGTGTAGATGCAACCAGAGAGCATACCACCAGCTGGAACAGCCTCTGTCCCCTACTGTCCATAGATCCATCAGCATGCACGTCTGCCTCCGTGGCCAGCCCATGGAACTTTTCCCACTGCCTACAAGACAAAGCATCTGTGATCTCATTGTCCACACCAGGTACGTGATTCGCCCTGAAAAAATATCATGCTTCAAGCACGCAAGCACAAAAACCTGCAGCAACTTTAGCACCTACATTTCTCTGGAAGACTGTCTGATAACCTCCTGCACCACAGCCATTTTGTCAATGTGGAACAAAGTGTTTTTGTGCATCAACAAATCCCCCCACAGGGTGACTGCTAACACCAGTAGGAGCAACTCAAGAAAAGCAATGCTGCAGCCACCATGTTTCCACCCTTCCAGCCATTCTACCGTGCTCCAATGCCCTTGCCAGTGCAACCCAAAACCTTTACCCCCTGCTGCGTCCGAATATATCTGTACATCTCATTCAAACGTTTGCGGCTTACTCAGGGGAATACCATTGAATGAGTCTAGAAAGAGGTGCCACATGCACAGATACTCTCTCACCCCTGCCAGCAGCCGCATATGATGATGCAGTAATGACAGACCTGACAGAGCCAACCCTAGACTCCTACAGAAAGTCCCTCCCACCTGTACCACCCTGCATGCAAAATGGAGGTGGCTCAGAAGCACCTGCACCTCCTTGACCTTAGCTTTGTCCAGCATTGTGTCCAACAACAATTGCATTTTCAGCTTTTTGTCCAGCGGCAAACAAGCTTCCATGGCCCCAGAGTCCAGTTCTTTACCAATAAAGGAAAGCATTGTCTGTGGGTTCATTGTTTTCTCAGGTGCCAAATGAACCCCAATGTCCTCCATGAGCTCTTGAAGACTTACCAGCAGGCGCTGGCAGTCTGCAGAGCCAGGCTTGGTGACAAAGAAAAAAATCATCCAAGTAATGGGTCACCCACTCTTGCCGTGTGCACCAAGTAAACATCCATTGCAGAAATGAACTAAACCACTTGAACAGAGCACAAGAATTGGAGCAACCCATTGGGAGAGCTTTATCTACATACCATTGCCCACCAAATTGTATACCCAGCAGCTGAAATTTGTCCGGGTGTACGGGCAACAACCGAAATGCTGACTTTATATCGCACATTGCCATTTTCGCTCCTACCCCTGCCTGCTCCACCAGTGCCATTGCTACGCCCACTGATGAATATGGCACAGAGGTTACCTTGTCATTAATAAAGTCATTGAGCGATTGCCCCTCTGGCCAAAACAGATGTTGAATCATCCGGAACCTACCCTGCTCCTTCTTGGGAAGCACCCCAATCGGGGACACAATCAGGTTCTCCATTGGCCAGTCATTAAAAGGACCCACTGAAGGAAGTGACCCGAGAAGGGCCACCCGGGTCACCACTGACCTCCTCTCAGCCTTCCGTACCAAATGAAGAGTCGGTCAGACAGAGGAGAATACAAACCAATAACTGTTTATTCATATACACTCAGAGTGGAGCCCCATCTGTACAGTCGCTAGGAGTGCTACAGAGGGAACTGAAATCAACAAGCATAGAGATACATTATGTACATTTCATACCCGGGCGAAGCCACGCCCACATTGGAATTTTCCAGGCAGATGCAACTGGACAGTGAAATACAAAAAAAAGGTTTTTGTTCTCGTATCTTGCACAACCTAGCATAGTCCAAGGTCGTTTCACCCTGGGCCCGCCACCAGACAAGTAGGAGAGGGCGTCTTTCTATTCAGAGAGCTATGAGCTGACATGAACAGTTAACTCATTACTGAAGCAAAACTTAACATTTCAGAAACGAAACTTAGAAGAGGGCATTTCTCAGAAATAAACAAGATCAGTTTCGAATAGCCCAAAATGGCGCCTGAGAAAAAAATGGCACAGCGAATGCTAACTAAAACATAACATTACGTAAGCATTCTACGTGCCTAATCTAACACCACCATCCTATCCTCTCGTACTTCTTCCTGCAATTTTTCCTGCATCACCCGTGGATGTTCCCTTACTGATTTGAGATTGTCTGCTCATCGCTATAGCCGAGGACCTCCGGACCGCAAAAGGAAACCCCTCCTGCAAGACTGCTGCAACCTACTTATTGGGCTGTGACTGCAGCCAAAATGTAAATCTATCCAACTTAACCAATACACCAGCTTTTACCACTAGCGCCCTGTGCCCCCTTTCCTTTCCTGTAGCTCCCTGATGCTGGTTGATGCGCACTGGCGCCTCCCTGATTCTGCTGCCACAGGCTAGAGTATCATCCTACATGGCCCCCCTGCTGGGTCTCTGCCAAAGATTTAAAATTGATCTGTCAAAATGCTGAGAGGAAATGGCGGAAGTTCTATAAAGAAGAGGACAAAACAGTTTTAAAAGATGCCATATGGAAATACAAGCCTGAAATCACAAGTGCAAAGGCAGAACACTATTCTAGCGCTATCTTGGAAGGACACAACAGTGCAAGAAAAGTGTTTAAAATAATGTGTGAACTGTCCACCCCGGAATATTCAAAACATTCCATTCCTGCATTCCCAGTATCTTCGTGACAGTCATGCAGTATTCTTCGAGGAGAAAATTGATAGAATTATTGATGGATCAACACTACCTTATCGACCCAGGTCTCCTTGAGTGACAGTGTTCTTCAAACTGACGCTATAGCCACGCAACCCACTCTTGATGGTGTGCACTCAAAGCAGATAAGTGTATTAGAGCACTTTGAGTGTCTTATAGAGGATAACTTTAGAGAGTTGGCCTTGGCCACATCTTTCCTTTGGACCCGTTACATCACAGGGTTTGTAAAGAACTGGCAGGTAAACTTTTCCCAAAGCTGTGGCAAATTTGTTGCCAACCTTTGAATAGCGGGGTGCTTCCATTGGCCTAGAAAAGAGCAATAGTTAGCTAATAAAAAACCCATCTTTGGACCCTGTGTCCCCAAACAATTACAGGCCAATATCTCTTCTACCATACCCTGTGAAAATCCTGGAATGCTTTGTTAGTAAAACATTATCTCCCCAGTTGGAGGTTAATCAGATCCTGAAGGAGGGGGGCGTGGCCGAGCAGGCGACTAAGATGGCCACCTAACTCGAGAGCTCCGGAGCCGTCGTAACGTCTAGATCGCCCGACCGCTCTCCAACGCGAGGTATGGCGCCCTAATCCTCATGGTGGATGTCCTGATTCCATCGTGCTGCGGACTCCCCAACAGCGAAAGTTAGATGTGCCCGAGAAGTGGAGATCTGTGCGCTGCACCGCCGTGCCTGACGCGGCCCTTGGAGGCCCCGAGTCGACAGGGGACTTGGGTGAGCCGAGGGCGGGGCCCGGAGTGCACTAGCGCGCTGCAACGCATATCCTGGCGGCCCTTCCACTCCGGATCGCGGACTTCGTCACAGCTTCAGCTGCTCTACTACCAGCTCCAGAAATTCTGCCTGAGCCTTTCCATACCTGCTGGTCCCCCACAATGGCGGAATGATGACGCACAGCACCGGAACATTAACGCAGTAAGATTGCATGCCGCGAGGGGGTGGTTCTCCTGAACCGGTTCTGGTGCTCTAACGATTGCACATGGTGGAGACCTTCAGAATTAGCTCCTGTTACCCATGACCAGGATATCTGCACATTGGGGTAATTGAAATCAGCCCCCTGGGGTTTCTTCTCCTGGATTTGGCCCGCTACATGCGCGCACGCATATGCGCCTTTACCTACTGTACAAGACCACTTTCCGGGCCTGCTGTGCACTTACTGCCTCTTCCTATATAATTCTTGCCCTGTAGAAGTGTACCAGCTGTAGCCATTGCCCACGAGTGAAGATATCGGCGCGATATCTGATTGCCCCATCCCCTTGAACTGACATGCTGCCTCACTGCTTGCAAGAACTGCGCACTGCCTGTAAACCTACAGTAGAGTACTCCCCCCGATCTGCTACTTGATCATTACTAATAGCAACGATGGGTCGCTCGGACCCCAAACAGTGGCAGCTCAATTTTGACGGGGGTAAGACCCCGCGCAGGGAGGATAGTAAAGGGGCCGCCGACCAAGACCAGATGGAGGGTGCTGCAGCCATTATGTCAGAACTGAAAGCGGGCTTCCAGTCTATCGACGCCCGATTAGACACCCTTAATAGCCGCCTCAATGACATTACTAGCCGCTTAGACGCTCAGGGCACCAGGCTCGACAGGGCAGAACACCGGATTTCGGAACTTGAGGACAGACAACCAACGGTTCAAAAGCGATTGGACAGGGCTGAGGGCATCCTTAAGCAGCTGGCAACAAAAGCTGAGGACTTGGAAGCGAGTTCGCGCAGAAATAACCTACGGATCGCCGGCATAGCGGAATCCACCAATACCGGCCCGATGCCCAAATTTATCGAGACCCTCTTTACGGATATATTTGGCAGGGATTCATTTTCAACTTCGTTTGCCGTCAAACGGGTGCACCGATCACTGGGACCCCCTCCCCCACCGGGAGCGACCCCTAGGATTATTGTCTCCAGGCTCCTTAATTACGCTGATAGGGATACTGCGCTCCGGCTCTCTCGAGAGAAGGGATCCCTTTCTTATCAGGGATCCAACATTTCCCTGTTCCCTGACTTTACACCCCTAGTGCAGGATGCCAGATGCAAATACTCCGATGTGAAGCGTATGCTTTAAAAAGCGAGCGTTAAGTACGCCATGCTGTATCCGGCACGACTTAAGGTACAGGTTGGGAATAAGTCACACATCTTTGACACTCCGGATGCAGTTGCCAAATTTTGGAAGAGTCCTCAACAGCCGCTACAACGGCTGGAGGAGGAGTGATGGCGCTGCAGAGGTTTTTATTTTTTGGGAATATCCACCTGGACTACCTGTGATGATCTATCTCGGACGTATTTGGAGCACTGACTTACTGATATTCTGAGACGCAGTGGAACATGTCGTGAATTTCTCTTTTTCGGACTACCAGATTAACATTGGGACCTGGGAACTCTGGACCAACTCTTTTACTGGAGATGTTGAACTGTGACCACTCGTAACTGCCAGGTCGGGTGACCACATTTTTGCCAGTGACTGCCTGTCCTAACGATGGCTCCCTTGGAGCGTTGCCTTTCCCCCCAGGATAAGTTCCTGTCTTCTTTTCATTCCCTTTTCCCTCCCCCTCCCCTTTCTCCTCCCCAGTTGTTTGTTGTATCTTTGTGGGAATTCACCGGGTGCCGCTTATTTGTGTATCCGATGGGGGTGGTGGGGGGGTTCGACAGGGGCTATTTGTTTTTCCTTAAGGTTAGATAACAGTTTATATTTTTTTAGGAGTATATCATTGTATGCAGCAAGTCAAGGTGCAGTCCACTCTTCATATATGTCCTTCACAGATATATACGGGTATAGATGAGCATTAGATTGACACACACGGCGAACATGCACCTTCGGTGCTTATCCTGGAATGTGCGGGGTTTATCTTGCCCCAAAAAGGGCAGACAAGTGCTGGCCTATTTAGCACGACACTCTGTTCAACTTGCCTTCTTACAAGAAACCCACTACGCACCTCTGCCGTCCCATGGTTTTGCGACATCATGGGGCCAGAATCGCTTTTTTTCTAGCTACAGCACTTACTCCCGTGGGGTATGCATTTTAATACACCGTTCTCTCCCCTTTAGCGCAATATCGGTTGTATCTGAACCAGAGGGCAGATTTCTATTAGTACAGGGAACTCTGGGAGGAACACCGTTACTATTGGTCAATGTTTATGCCCCGAATATTGACACATCCGACTTTTTTCCCACAATAGCTTCACACATAGATCGATTGCAGGCCGACACCATACTACTTGGGGGGGACTTCAATCTAACACTGGATCCCACTACTGACACCACTGGCCCTGGCCGGATAACGAAACCACAAGCTACTAATGACCTTCTCTCTCTTCTGCAGGCTACGCTACTTGCCGAGCCCTGGTGCATTAATTACCCCGGCTCTCGCAATTATTCCTTTTATTCGGCTCCACATGGCACCTGGTCAAGAATTGACCATTGGTACCTTTCACCTCAGCTCCTTCTGAATGTACAGAAACTGGAATACTTACCCCATACCATATCCGATCAGTCCCCAGTTTTGCTTGATAGGGAGTTCCCTTCGATTCCTGCCCAACGGCCTCTGTGGAGGTTCCCGGCTAATGCTTTGTTAAATTCTGTATTTCACAAGGAAGTGGGGGACGCTATTACAGACTATTTTCAGCTAAATACCGGCTTGGTCCAGTCCCAACTAATGCTATGGGATGCATTTAAGGCCTTTATTCGAGGTGTTTGCATTTCAAAACATGCGGGGTGCTGAAATCTATTAGGGGGGAATTGGAAACTATAGAGAAGAAGTTAAAGGAGATTGACATTGCCCTGCAAGATTCTCCGACTCCGGTGTTGCTCAGGGACCGCTCCCAGCTCCTGACTGAATTTACCGACGCGGCTGCCCGGGAGGTCAAATACCTGGGGAAATATGCTCGAGCCAGGGTGTACGGTGAAGGGGAACGGCCTAGAAGAACGCTTGCACATCTCCTTAGAGCTCAGTACAAATCGGCATACATAACCCATTTATCTACAGATTCTGGCGATACGATAACTGGCGTATCGGACGTCACTACAGCCTTCCTAGATTACTATACCACACTATATCAAACGCGTCACCCACCTAGGGGCCAAGCCCTGTCTGACTATTTACATGAAATCACCATGGTCTGGCTCGAAAAAGGACAGCAGGAATTCCTTGCCTCCCCTATAGATGCGGACGAAATTAAACAGGCCATTAGAGACCTGGCCAGCAGTCGCGCCCTGGGGTCTGACGGACTATCTGGGGACTTCTATAAAGCCTACCAACACAAACTTGCTCCGTACCTCCTTGAAGTTTATGATGAAGCCCTGCAAAGTGGCTCACTCTCACCCACAATGTGGGAAGCTATTATTACACTTCTGCTTAAACCTGACAAACCCCCCAATAAATGTCAATCGTACAGGCCGTTGTCACTGCTTAACCATGACTACAAGATACTGGCTAAGGTCCTAGCTACTAGATTGGCATTACTGGTCAATACCATCCTATGCCCCTTTCAGGCGGGATTCATTCCTGGGCGATCAACCACTCTCAACCTTCGGACAGTCTTCTCGGTTATAAACCAAATAGAGCCCACCTTACCGGCGACTGCAGTCATGCTGGATGCCGAGAAGGCTTTTGATTCCTTAGAGTGGGCCTTCCTATATGCGGTCATGCGGAAGCTGGGTATAACTGTGGGTTTTTTAAATCTTGTCCATTTGTTATATTCTGAACCTACGGCGTGACTGAAGGTGAATGGTATGCTCACGCCCTCCTTTGCTCTGACTAGGGGTACTAGACAGGGGTGCCCACTCTCACCATTGCTCTTCATAATAGCTATGGACCCCTTGGCCAGGCACATCTAGGAACGGCATTTACACCGCGGTTTGCAATTACACACATGCCCACTCATTGCATCGTTTTATGCGGACGATGTGATGCTATTTGTACGCAAACCCGCTGAAAACTTACCTCCTCTGTTACGAGAAGTGGTCCGCTTCAGCGTCTATTCGGGACTAGTTATTAACTGGACCAAATCCAAAATATTTCCGTTGACCCCTAGTACTGCCCCACACGACATGGAATTTCCCCTGAAATGCTGCTCTGATCCGTCTAAATATCTAGGTGTTTATCTACACTGCAAAGCAACGGAGGTCATCCTCTTAAATTATGGCCCAGCAGTCGACCGGCTCGAGACACAAGTCAACAAATGGATGAAACTCCCGCTTTCTATGGCGGGTAGGATCGCTATCATAAAAATGGTAGTGTTACCCCGTTTTTTGTACCTTTTTTTAAATATTCCAATTCCATTAACAATGCACTTTTTTACCACGCTCCGGTCACTCTTAATAAGATTAGTATGGGCGGATAAGCAACCACGAGTAAATTGGGCCACTTTGACCATGCCATTTGAACGAGGAGGATTTGGAGTCCCTGACTTCTATTTATATTACCTCGTCGCCCAAGTCCACTTCACATATCACTGGTTTCACCCTGATGCCCGCCTTCAATATCTTAAACCCGATAGCTCCCAGATACATCCCCAATCACTCTCTACATTACTGCCCCGGGGCCTGCCACGTTGCCCAACGGAAATTCAAACCGTCCCTACGACATGTTGGGCATTGACGAAATTACGTAAATACCTAAAGTACACGACTTTATATTCCCCACACTTGCCACTGACAGATAACCCATGGATACCCCCTGCGACCAAAGCGCTCACCAAAAGAACGCTAACATCACATAGACTGTCCACATTGGGAGACCTGTTCCAGGACTCTAAACCGTGCTCGACCACTACCCTGACTTTGAGGGGACCTGCGACGCAGATGGACAGCTTCCTGCTCACAGAACTCGCAGTTCACTCTTGCAGGCCCTCCCGGACTCTGCAGCTGAACCAGCTGATTTTCCTCCACTAACGCTCCTCATAACTTCCCCTGATAGTACACATTTGGTGACACGCCTGTATCATTTATCGCTTACACTTCGTCCCTCTGTGGGCTCGAAAGTGCGTGCATCTTGGGAGCAGGATCTGGGTGCCGTCATTACTGACGAGATTTGGAAATACTGTTGTTCCCAGCTGCGCTATATCTCAGGGAACTACAGGCACAAATTATTAAATTTTAAGTATCTCCACAGGGCCTATATGACCCCCAAGCTGCTTGCGAAAATGAGCCCCACAGTCTCCAGCACTTGTATGCATTGTGGTGCGCCTGTAGCAGACTTCATGCATTTGGCATGGCAGTGCGCGTCAGTGTACACATATTGGGCAGATGTTTTTCAACAGCTGTTCATTATGGTGGAACATTCTATACTTCCCTCCCCCTGATGGCCCTTCTGGGATATGTAAAACCCTTGAAGAGGAGCATTAGAAGGTTTTCTGCGATTGCCTTATTGATAGCTAAATGCCAGGTATCATTGCTGTGGGGCAGGCAACAATCCCCATCAGTAAGAACATGAATTAGAGATCTTACATACTGTGACACTATGTGCGATACGTATGCCACACTTTTACCTGCTTCGTCACGCCCCCGTGACATTTGGCAACCGCTGAAAAATTATTTACAGTCCCACACCATTGACCCCTGAGGGACCGACTTACACCTGTGCATCACTAACTGGTCTACCCCGCATGCTGGCCGTAAATTATGTATAGCCCACGATATTTCTTGTAACGGTGGAGACTGCACCCCTGCACCGGTAATGTTGATTTGACTGTGCTTCGCGTGACTGCTGCTTTCTATTGGCTATTGTTCTTTTTATTTGTTTGATATGACGAATATACTCCTTTGTATTGGTTTTTTGTTTGATGTTGGCTGTAATGAGACGTCTCTATTCAACACATTGGTGACTGCTGGCTTTGCCAGGTTGAATCACTGTCTTGCTCAACTATATGCCTGGTTGTAATGTCTTTGAAATATTCAATAAAAACCCTTTATAATTTTTTTTTTTTTAAATCAGATCCTGAAGGAAGTGCAATTCGGGTTTTGTCCAGGCCATGGAACTGAAACAGCTTTGCTCACTGTTACGGATGAACTTAGAATGCGAGCAGACTGTGGTCACTCAGTGATATTGATCTTATTAGATCTTTCTGCTGCTTTCGATACATTCAACTATGGCATTCTACTGGACAGGCTATCCTCAATTGGAGTCAGGGGTTCAGTGGCAAAGTGGCTGAACTCCTGTCTGTCTTATAGACAGCAGCTGTGTCCCTCCCTCCTTTATGCCCTAAGTACAGGTCTATTGTCCCGCAAGGGTCATCAGTTAGTCCTACACTTTTCAATATTTACATGAGCCCACTGATCTCACTTATCAAATCGTACAAGGTTAGTTTTTCATGATTGCATGAATGACATTACAGCAGGCCTGGTCGTAGTTTGTGGAGTTTCGCTACGTGGAACTCCGCGAAGTGACAAAAAAACTCCACGGAGTTCCGCAAGTGGCGGAGTTCAGTGCGAACTGCCGCTCGCGCTAGTCTTTCTGTCGCTCTGGTAGAAATTCTACCTGAGCGGCAGCTCGCGCTCGCAAACTTACCGTTCGCAAGCACAAACGGGGAAGAAACTTGGCTGCACTATGCAGAGCAGAGTTTTCTGCACTCCTTGCCCAGGCCTACATTACAGTCTGGCTTAAATCCAACTACTTGAAGTTTAATGGCAACAAGACAGAGTTCCGGTGCTTTCCAGTGTCTATGGTCCTGCTTTCGATCCTATCTAGCTTCTGGTAAGGTTCCTGTACCCTCAGAGGCTGTCAGAAATTTAGGTGTAACTTTTGAGAGGAAGCTTATCTTGGAATCTTATGTCAACACGACGGCAGGGACCTGTTTCTCCTTAATCAGAGCACAAGATTCTTCCACTGCTTCCCATTTCATCTAGAACATTGGTGGTACGCAGTGTGATTCTAAGCAGACTGGACTATTGTAATGCCCTATTACTGGGAACTCCGGACTACCTAATCAAGCAGCTTCGGAGAGTTCAAGCAGCGGAAGCCAAATCAGCACTGATTATGCTGAGAAGATCCTCGGTATCACTGTCCCTGACAGATTTACACTGGCTACCATTAACACAAAGAATAATGTTTAAGTCTCTTTACATTGTTTTTAAATCCCTTCATTACTTTGGTCCGGTCCCCCTACAGAAGAGACTAAAATGGCACGCCCCTAGTAGGAGCTTATGTTCCTCTTCAGCCAAGATGGCCAGTGCGGCCAGGTTTAGAAAAACCAGACAAGGGGGACGAACCTTAATATCAAAGCAGCTCAGCTATAGAATCAACTTCCGGGTGCCCTGAGATTCTCTGTCGATCTATTCCACTTCAGAAAGGGTCTCAAAACATGACTTTTCCCTAAAAGTTAGAGCTTCTCCCCCAGTTTTTAATTCAGTATTATATTGTTGAGTACTGTACACTGTATGGAACTACTCTCCTTTTCCCTGCAGTAATCAGAATAGTGCCAGGATACCGGTTAGGTGGCAGGTGCGCTTTTCAAGTGAGATAAATAAAATAAATAACAGTGCACAAGTGCGTGACTCCCTGAGCACTTTGAACATTCCTGTCTGAACCTGCAACACTCCCTCAAACACAGACCCTTATTAAAAGTCCAATAGGCCCCGTTAGTTCCCCCCTGCCTCTTTGTTGTGGAACCCTCCCCTCCCCGGGTGAGGCGGGCCTGAAAGGGCTGATCGACTATAGGAAACCTGCTGGCTGTGAATATCGCCTTAACAAATTTTGCCGGACCCATCGTGTGCTGCTATAGGTCTAAATGTATTTCTCCCAATTTAGCCTCTGTGTCAAGGGGAATATGCGATGTTACATCGCATGTGCTACAACACATGCCATTACACCGCGGTGGTTACAACGACCGCGTTGCTACAACGCAAACCATTACATCGCAAATCATTTCTACGACTTGCTGTAGGGGGCGCGCTGGACTTAGGAATAGTATAATTTACTAAACCAACTTCAGCATGTGCAACAGTAGGGAAGGTGTTGGAATAGTAAATGATACTATTCCTTAGTTTAGCGCGCCCCCTACAGCAAGTTGTAGAAACGACTTGCGATGTAATGGCTTGCGTTGTAACAATACGGTCGTTGTAACAACCGCATTGTAATCGCATGCGTTGTAGCGCATGCAATGTAAACGCTGTTTCCCGTCAAGGGCCATGCTCGCTCAGAATTCTTCATCATACTGTGCCCATGCATTATCCCCAAATGTAATTTGCACTTTGCGTATGACATTCATGTATTATAAACAGGGACACACACCGCTCGGGGTATTTCTCACTGTACACACTAGCGTAAATGAGAAAGGCCACCATCCAGTGTCTATAGTCATAGGCCCCCTTTGGGCATTTGGCCAGTTGATATTTTTCCTCCTTGGACCCTTCCTTGTCCCTTAACTCTCTGTGGAACAGCTTAAACATTTTGACATACTCCCCTTTCCAATTTTTTTCTATGTGGACAACATAAGGTGCGCCCGAAAGGCTTAGTCACCCCCATATAGGGGCATTTTTTTTAATTTCAGCTCCTTGCTCTCCTTGCACTCTGCTCCTTCTGCATTCACTTTCTCCCCTGCAGTCTCCCCATCTGCCTCTCCCATGGCCTTTGACCTTCGCCCACCTGCTCCTCTACTGAGGTGTCCCCCTGTACTTGTCTCTCCCCTTCTGCTTTAACCACTTCCTTCTTTTTCATCCGGTACGTACCTGTGCACTCTGTCCCCCATTCCTCTGTCCCTACCCCAGTGTCCTCCATATATTTGCCCTTCTGTAGTTTGGTATCCTCCTTCCCCCGCCTGCACCAAGCATTCACTCTGGTTGATACCACCACTGGGGCCGTACCTGCAGCTCCTAAGTTCTTACCTGGCATTAAGGTCGGTGCCCACTCTGAAGCTTGTCGCCTTGCCAGTGAAACCCACCTTGCCCATGGGACTTGTGGACATCTTTTGCGTAGCCTGAAAAACACTACTTAGCGACTGGCAACAAGACCCCCCCTTTCAGACTGCCCTGCTCTGTGCTGCTACCACCTCTGTTCTGCAGCACCCAGCACATCACTGTCTACAATCTCATCCTCTTCTAGACTGTCCTCCTCATAATCCAATTCCACCCAGTCCCCCAAGTCATCCGATCATCCATTAAGTTTGCAAACTGCCACTTCATGTGGCCCATTATGCCCCACCTTGGGCTTTTTCCTGGGAGGCCGTACCAAATCCTCCCAGGAATTCCATCTTTGCTGGCCTCAGTGATCTGTGTGACCGTCCTCCCGAAGACCCTCTGTGATTGTCTTCTGTGCGCCATGACGAGGCCTCACCAGACTTTCTTATGTCAGTTAAGACTGGTCCCACGACGCCACCCGGCCAGCTGCTCTGTGCCATGTCTTCGCTTCACCTCAGGGTGGATGAGATGCCATGTGCTCTCCCAAGTAAGCTGCCTGCTGACGTCCTGAGACCTGCAAAAAAGAGGATAGATCCGTTGTGCAAGGCCCAAGAGCCTATACTACCTGAACCCTATTACTTGACTCCCCTTTTCTAAACGTGTGAGTGCCAACGCTTCCTTGGCTCTGTATGCCAGATCACTGAACTTCCTGCACCTGCATTACCCCTCCTCTCCAACCCCCGCGAATACACTAGCTGAGGGTGGCTCTTAACTACTACCATGTCCTCTTCATGACCTTCAACCTCACTCCATTCAAGCACTGTGGCCACTAGGGCCAATGCAGCACTCTTTTTCGCTGTCCGGTAATGTGCATGTGCCCTGCAGTCCCTTGACCTCCTTGCTCTCTTACAACACACGGCCCCCAAAGGGACCCACCCCATCAAGACGCACCTTCTGGCCTCTGTGCCTGCAGACCCCTCGGTGCCCTCTCTATCCAGTCCCACATCCCCAGGGATACCTGAGATCTGACTCCAGTCCCCTGACTTCTCTGACTGCCCCACTGCCAGCTCTGGAAGGGTCATGTACCTTCGCCATCTGTCTTCGCTCCTCCTCACCCTCCCACTCCATGGTGTCCCCTGCTGTGTTGGGATCTACCTCTTGGCCACTTGGGCCACCCAATTCCATCTCTGCCTCACCTGTAAGTCCTCTGGTCCCTTGCCCCCTCGACCAACAACCTGGGCCTGCTGTCCCTCCCCCCACCTTCGACCAACATTCCGATCTTGGCTGGCATCAGGCGCAGTATTAATTCCATTGTCCCCCAGGCCTCAGGCATGAAAATACAGAACTGGCCTGCCCCCTGCATTGATTCCAGTATAGACAACTCCCCCACGGGCCGAGAAACCTAGCGGGGATGGCTCTCACAACACTTCCTTTGCTGTCCTGCTGCCTCCCATGACCCACGGCCCCTCCCCCACTCTGCCCAACCTCTCTGACATTGAAGGGCCACACCACGAACATGCAAGTGGCCCCTAATGCTTATGCATTGTGTCTACGGTGCGGGGAACACACGATGATGGCAGCAGCTACCCCTCCTGATGGGCATCTCACTGACTGGCTGGCCCTAAGTGGAGGTGCGCCAGTCCCCACAATCAAATCCAGGTGCTCCGCATCCTCCAAAAGTACCTGAGCAACCTTGTCCAATGACATATTAATGATGAAATGCTCACCTACACTACAAACTACTGCAAAAAAACAGGAAAACCTTCCTTGGCTACATAGGGATGGGCTGCCACCTTGTACACCTACTACAAAATGGTGGGTGGCAGAAGCCGGAAATGGCCCCTTATATATTCTTGGGCTACATTCTCTAACGGATGCCCTTCAATTGCCCTGGGGGACAGGCCTCCGAGGCTGCTCCCCAAACCCCTATTTGACCAGAAATTATCAAGATGAGAAGACTTGACAATCATGTGCATGTCATATCATCAGCGGGCTCAAGACTACATTTAGGGCACTTTAAATGTGTAGGAGTCTCACATGGCACCAGACATTCCAGATCCACTAAGTCACTTTAACTAGTGTGAACTGTACCCTTTTCGAAAAGCAGGAACTAAAATATTTGGGAAGAAAAACACCAGGACAGGGCTCCACAAATATCTAGCACATCTTGAGGCATCCACAATTTTGGTCCTCAAATATTAAGCAATGCAATCTTTGTGTCATTGTGGCAAAGCAATATAGCTTAAAATCGGGTACAGCCCCTTTCTGCATTGAAAGTTTGATAAACTTAATTGCCTTAAGTGTTCTCTAATACCTCCATAAACATTTCCCAAAGGCTGAATCAAGTCTTTTGAAAAATGAGTTAGGAATGAGAAGAGGGATACATTGAAATAGATAGAAACATTTTGAAAGTAGATGCATTTTTAATATCTTACTTCGGCAGTTACAAAATTGCTCAATGCCCATTTTTAAGAAAGGTTCATAATTAAGTCGCATCATGATTGCTCATCTTTAGGCTCAAAATGGTGTCTTCTTAACAATATGCTAGTCATATTTTGCAGTCACATAATCAATAATTATTTATTACTTCTCCAAATTGAGCTTATAAACAACAATTTGCACACCAAACTTGAATCTTTTTGGAAAATTTTTACCAAAGGCAAATTCAAATACCACTGATACAAAACTATTGACATGAATACTCTCATTAACTTTTCGTGTTTGCCATTTACCTTCTTTTATAAGTGTAGATTTCTCATAATATTCACCAGTGATGTGCATCAGGTAATTTGGACATTCTAAGTCTTCGTTTAGTTAAATGTATTCAATTAATTAGTTATGACAAATGATTATTAAAGTTTGCATGGATAATAAATTATTTGGTAATCTTTTTATATGGTTTGGTGCGATATGAATATTCTTTTGTAAAACAGCATGTTTTGATACACATTGCATGTATATATTTCAGTAGAAATAATTTCATTTGTATTATTGATGTTTACATGTGGCAAATCAATAATAAAGAAATGAGGGGTTTTTTTTTTAAAAGAAAAGAAACAAAGGCTATTTTGTCAGGGTGTGCTTTCCATGATATTTTTGGTGAAAGAAAGAGGTGCACCAATCAGGGTTCTTCCTGGGGTCAAGAGATGTGGCACCACCTTTCAGTAGGTCAAGGGAATACTGGAGGGCACCTTAAATGTCAAAATTTGCGATAGCTCTTGCTAGAAATGGGAGTCTCTGGTTGGCAGGTTTGCACCCTGTCCAAGTAGGGAACCTTCCTTCTAAGCAGGGTAAGGGTATTACACTTCTAAAATAACCCCTGCTCACTCCCTTGGTAGCTTGGCACGAGCAGTTAGGCTTATCTCAGAGGCAATGTGGAAAGCATTTGCACATAACAAACAGTAACACAGTGAAAACACTACAAAAGGACACCACACCAGTTTTAGAAAAATAGCCAATATTTATCTGTGTAAAACAAGACCGAAAACAATAAAAATCAACCATACACTAATAAAGATATGAATTTTGCAAGAATAGACTTGAAATACAGTTCCTTGAAGTCAATAGCTCTGCCCGGGGTTATCACGGCTTTGTGAACAAACAAATCCAACAGTTCAGGCCGACCGCGAGGTTGTGGGCCAGCTACGGTGTTGGGAAGACCTACAAACAGTACCTTGAAAATGCAGGGCTTCGGGGATCCTGAGATGAGATCCGATGATGCGGTGTCATCGGCTCCAGAGGTCAATGTAGAGTCATTGGGCCCATAAAGTAACACACGCTGCAGATTGAACTCCGTGAGGGTGAAGTTAGGAGCGTCAGCACCAGTGGCATCGGGGCTGTGGTGAAGTAGAGTGGTGTGGCGTGCAGTGCCCTCAGGTCACGGTGCAGGCAGTGGCTCAGTGACAGCATCCAGAGGCATCTGTGAGACCAGGACTGCGGTGCGAAGTGGGGCAGTGCTCGCAGGTTAGGGGGCAGGCAGCGATGTTGTGGTTGCTGAAGCGCTGTTGTTTGGTAGACCCAAGGCTGCGGTGCGAGATGGGGCAATGCAGTGTGCGGGGCCCACAGGTCGCAAGCAGTTGCGTCGGTTGACTATCTGGAGTCGATGTCGCCGGTGTAAGTCGGCCAAGGCTGCCATGTGGGATGGGGTGGTGCATTGAGTAACTTACGAGCGGTGCCCTCAGGCCACGGTGCAGGCAGCGGCGTCAATGTCAGTGTGGAGGTGCGGCATTGGGGATTACCAGGGTGGTGATGTGAAGCAAGACGGTGCATAGTACAGTGCCCCCAGGTCACGGTGCAATTCGCGGCTCAGTGGCAGTGGCGGGTGGCATCATCGGTGAGACCAGGGTTGCAGTGCAAAGCGGGACGATGCTCTCTGCAGTGCCTTCAGGTCACAGAGCAGGCAGAGGCGTCGTTGACAGTGTCATAGTGGTTTTTCTTCTGTTGCAGCACAAAACACACAGTTCCCAGTGCTGGTAGCAGATGAACTTGAAGTATTTGCTGGTCCTGAGACTTCATGAACAGAGGGTTAGCCCCACTTCAAACCCTTGGAGAAACTCAGGAAATAAGTTGTACAAAGTTCAGTGCAGTCCTTTCACTGCCCAAGACAGAAGCAGCAACTGCTGGCAAACCCAACAAAGCAATACTTTAGGAAGCTGGCTCTCTATTTACTATACCAAAGTAAGGTATAGTGTGCAAAGAGTCCAGTGGATCCACAAAGGTAGGCAGGGGCTGAAGTAGATAATACCTTACTCCCTATTTGTGGTAGCGTGGGCGAGCAGTAAGGCTTTATCAGAGGGTAGTGTTAAGCATTTATTCTACACACTCAGGCAGGAAATGATGTCACACACTCAAAGACTGAACTCAGACCAATTTGTTTGTATAAAAATATTATTTAGTTGTATTTTATTTCTAGAACCAAGCCAGGCCTGGTGCAGGTAAGTGCAATAATACTTTGCAAAAACAATACAGTTAAATGCAGTTGTCTGTACTTATTTTGTATACAGGTAGGTCAATTATTTAGAAACAGTTGCGATTACTTTTCAGTTACTTTGCAGGTACTGTATGATTACTTTTTGGCTTACATTTCTTACTCAGGTGATATGCCTAGATATCCCACTAGGACATTTCCTAGATCAAAAGTAAGTAAAACAGTTTTTCTCAAAACACAGTTTATTAGGTTCCCATACAAAACACCCTCCACACTTAGAGCTTTTTCAGAGGAAAACAGTCAATGCAATCCTATGGAAAAAAATAGGGTTATCGTTTTGCAGGTAAGTAAACGGTCTTGAGGGGTGAGTTTCTGGGGTTAGAACAAGGGTTCCCTCAGGGTCAATGATGCATGCTCAAAGCACCCTCAGCGGCACTAGGGCGGCCTGGTGCAGAATGTTGAGGCCCAATGTTATCCAATGGGGGATAGGGGTCCTCATGAGCAGGCGACAGGGTTGAGGGAGCAAAGCTCCTGGACATATGCTCAGGGCAAAGAGGGGTTTAAGTTAGCACCCAAGGTACATCCACAGCGGCACTAGGGTTGCCAGGTGCATGGTGCTGTTTTTGGCATGAGGTGCCCTATTACTTTCAATGAGGATTCTTCGGTTTGAACAAACACTGCAGGCTCGGGCATGAAGATCTTATGGCGGCATCCACTGGTTGGAGAGGTAAGTTAGGATGTCGTGGGATGCCGGGACACCGTCGGTTGGGCCACCCAAGGCCATGGGGGGTCGGGTGCAGGTGTGTCTTTTGGTGTCTGATTCTTCTTACCGGCTCCGGTCACGGTCAGGGGGATCCTCCGGAAAGGGGCTGCAGGCATCATCGGGAGACCTGAGGCAGGTCAGGGATCTCCAGATCCCAGGTCAGGATTGCCAGAGAAACCTCCTCATGGTGTCCGGCCACTCGAACTCGGGTCGTGGGCATCTGGTGCAGAGTGGTGCAGACTTGTGGATTTGGCCAGAGTCTGTTGGTGAGCAAATCCGGTGCTTACTGGAGACAAAATCTGGTTGGGGAAGGCAGGGCAGGTTCTCCAGGTTCTGGGGGGCTGCTGGCTGCAGGACACACTGGTATTTCGCTGGAGCAGGTCGAGGTCGGGACAGTCCGGTTGGGTTGAGCCCGAGTCAGTTGGTGTCTTCCTCTTCTACTTTCAGCATAGCTCTTCGGTCCTTCTTCATCTTGTATCTTCTTGTCTGAGGAGGCAAGGTTCAGGGTTGCCGCTAAATACTAAATTTAGGGGCGTTTCAGGTAGGTAATGGTTGGAACCAATGGGTCCCTTCCTTGAGCTCGGTACACCCCCTATTAAGCCCCCCTCCAGTGGGAGGGGGGCATAAGCCTCACTATGGTTGGCTGGGTCCCCCATCTTCAAGATGGCAAGGACTGAGAGTTATGCTTCGGCTCTCCTCCCCCATCTGAGGTGTGTGGTTGGCAAACATGGGCACACCTCTCCTACTATCTTGGTTTTTCCGCCGATTCTCCCACCCAAAGTGCTGGTCAGAACCGGTAGGGGCCAGTTGCTGGGAGCAGCAAAGGGCTGGGTCGGCTTACAAAGGTGGCAAGCATTTGAAGCTTCCCCTTCGTGGACCCTGCCCATCCTGGGCGAGGAGGCTTGGCACCTCGACCCAGGATGTGTTTTGTTTCAGGGCCCGAGAGCGGAAGATTCTCGACCCAGAGGTCTAGAAACATGTCTGGTGGTGGCAGCTACTCAGCCAGGACACTAGACTTAGGTCGTTTTTTAAGGGGCATCTCTAAGATGCTCTCTGAGTGCATTTTTCATTAAATCCCACACTGGCATCAATGTGGGTTTAATGTGCTGAGAAGTTTGATATCAAACTTCCGAGTTTTCAGTAAAGCCATTATGTAGCTGTGGAGTGTGTAATGACAAACTCCGAGGCCATATACTCTTTATGGCATGACTGCACTTACAATGTCTAAGAATAGACTTAGACACTGTAGGGGTACAGGGCTCATGCACCTGTACCCTCACCAGTGGCATAGTGCACCCAGCTAGAGGGGTGGCTGACCTATGCCATAGACAGTGGGTTGTAAGCATGGCACACAGGGATGTGTGCCATGTTGACTCTACACTTTGTTCTGCACCAAAACACTCAGCCTGCAATGGCAGTGTGTGTGTGTGTGTGTGTAAAGGTACAGGGCCCCTAAGGCTGGCACAATAAGTGCTGCAGCCCTTAGCGGCCTTCCCTGGTCACAGTGCCCATGGTACCTATGGTACCTTTTACAAGAGACTTACATGTAGCCAGAGAGTTGTCAATTTGGGTGTGCAACAGTACAGATTTAGGGAAAGAACATACGCCCTGGGTACCTGGTTGCCAGGAACCCAGGGCACACTTAGTCAAAGAGCTTCAATATCAGGGAAAAAGTGGGGGGGCAACCATGCAAAATGGGGCACTTTCCTACAAATACACAGCAAAGGGGTGGTACTCCTACTGGCAGCTCTTCCAGCTCTTCTTTTTGGCAGGGTCTTTAGTCCAAAAGATTTCTAAAGTTCTGGGGTTTTAGGTCTAATACTTATACCCCTTTTTCCCCTTGAAGTCTTTGTTCAGAAAGTCTCTCTGGCTCAGCAAAACCCGTTCTGTCCTCCTTGGTCCATGTATACTACAGGGGGTGGAGACAACGTTGTGCAGAGCAGCCACAGCCTATTCAGGTGTCAGTGACATCTCCTCCCACCACTCTAGCCCAGGATGGCCCATCAGCATTTGCAAGGCATGTCTCAGCTCACTTTGAGTGAGTGTCTGGGGTGAATGCACCAATAGCCCCTGTCAGTCTAAACCCAGACATTGATTCCACAGGCAGGAAGAGGCACACAGGATGATTAAGTAAGAAAATGCCCACTTTCTAAAAGTTATTGCTCAATAAATTGGGCAACCCAATAAACCCTTGGAGGCTTGGGTAACAAGAAAACAGTATCAGGTAACAGTGCCTTCAAGGGATTTAATTTAGACATATTTAACTTAATTTATCTGAAACAAATTATGAGAGCCCAAATTAGTGGCCTCAGTTATATGAATTGTTGAAATTAATTAAGGAACTCACAAAAGAATATATCAAAAACTAAAGCAAAAAAACCAAAATGCGGGTGTATACTTTTTGTACAAATTTCTATAATTAAATAGTTTAGAAAAAGGGTACAGAACAATATTCACATAAACAAAAATGAATGAGATCAATTGTCTTTATTGATAGTCTTGTCTCATATTCAATTTTGTGAGTAACCCATTTGTTACACTTATTTACAGAATAGAAATTATCATTGAACATACAGTGAATAATTCATATATAGCAATTTATGGAAAAATGGGTTAAGTATGTAGACGTTTTGGTCTTGTGTCGTAAAGCATCTAGAAGACCATCTTCACGACCCAAAATTTTGTATGTAGACTGAATACCCCTATATATAATGAATAGAATAATCACAAAAGTTGTGTTTGTCACCCAAAGACATCTTTGAAAAAAGAGATATACACTCGGTAAAAGTGAAAGAAGTTAAAAAAGGGAACTAAATTCAATGATAATTTCAGAGACTAATTCCCAAGGTAAAATCTCTGATCTGGACTAACGTGTTTGGTGTATCCAACCAGCGCTCTATCTCGGTTGGCCTGAAATCAGTCCTAAGTCCCGGTCTACAGCGATCATAGACTATAATGGGCACTTAGTATTTTTTGGCACTATTTCTTCTTACATCTTCTGAAATTCATATTTCTGGTTCCCCATATTGGATTTTTATCATTTTGGTTACATGTTGCTTACTGCCCACTGGAGGATTTTGACTTTTCTTTCAGAGACTAAGACCTAGGGTAAAATCTCCTACTGGGACAAACCTAGTTAGTGTATATGACTCGCTCTCCATTGTGGTTGCCCTCAAATAGTGCATAGGACCTGGTGTACTGCCACCATAGACTATCACAGGCCTTTTGAGCTTTTGACGCCGTTTTTTTCTTAAGTCTTCTAAAATTCATATCTCTTGTTCTCCTTATTGAATTTTTGACATCTTGGTGTCATTTCACCAAAGTTTCACTATTTTCATAAATTGGAGTGGGATTTTTACTGTGTTGTGCTTTTGGCTTTTTAACTGTTTTTTACTTACAAATGCTTTACCAATTTTCATTAAGTTAAGCATTTCTGTTCTGTGCCATTGTTACCAAGGGGTATGGGTAGCGTCCTCCCCATCTCGGGTACATGCAATTGATCACGCCACACACGGAGCTCAGTATTACACGTCTTTATTTTTCAGAGTGTAACCGTTAACTGCCCATACTACGTCATGAATGTTTCTTAACCACATACAATCACTTAAATCACTATTCTACAGAGTTTGTCAGGAACCAGGAGGCTCCTGCTATCTCTAACACACACAATACTACATCTCCCCCTTGTTAGATAAAATGTACAAAGAAAAATACATATGTACATCATAATTCTTCAATGAGTTGTCGAGGTTCTCAAATTAACCTTCCAGATATATTAGCATGAGGTTGAGGAGACATAGGAGAGGCATCCTCGGCAGGCACTGGTGACACAGACACAGGTGCAATCTTTGGGCATTCCTTACTTCCAGATAGAAGGGTTTCACTCTGAACGCCTGGAGTCAATGAACTTCAAGGCAGGTGTTTGAAACAAGAAGACTCTCTTGTGATGGACTTTCCAGGACCATGAGCAGTCACCATGTGTCCATTACTAGTCTCAACCCTGAGTGGGTCAGCATCAAAAGGAGCATCAGACTTTCGTTTCCATTTCTGCCTGACAATGACTTGATCTCCTCTTTTGAACACAGTTTTCCGTGCACAACAGCATCTGTCCACATAGGTCTTCATTTTGCACTCGTGGGACGAATAAGTGGTGCAAGGTTTATCAAGGTCAATAGACCTTTCAGTGGTTCATTTTGGCAATTTGGTGCCCTTGGCTCTCCCAAACATTAAGATGGCAGGGCTTTCACCCATGGTAGAATGGAGAGTTGGCCTATATGCACAAAGAGTAGATTGAAAAACTGTTTTGAGTTCAAGCCTTTCCTGTTAGGGACACTGAATGGTCTTCTTAAGGGTGCTCATGAATCGCTCGACAACACCAATCGCCTAGGGCCATGATGCTTGACATTTAGATGAGTGAAAAAGTCTTTCTATGGCAGATGTTAAATGTGGTCTGTACCAATGTATCAGCACTAAAGCCCCCGGCCCTGATGGGCCCCGATTGATTTCTTCTTTGAAAACCCTGACCTCTGGATCCCTTTTTTAACAAATGTTTTTAATGCAATCACGGTACTGGGTCCCCCAGTCTCATGGAAAACGACAAATATTGTACCAATACATAAGAAAGGCGACAAATCACTGCCCAAAAACTATAGGCCCATCTCACTTTTGGGTGGTACAGTCAAACTAATGGGCCGACTGTTATTAAACAGACTAGAGGATTGGACTACTGATACAAATATATTAATACCGGCTCAATATGGTTTTAAAAAGGATGGGGACTTTGGATCAGTTTAAATTTGAATTTAATTGCAGCCAAAGCCAAGGAAGGAAACATCTTTATGGCTTTTATGGACCTCTTGGCAGCGTTTGACTGTGTCTCCTATAGTAAGCTATGGAGCATCATGAAGGACATGGGTGTGGATGAAAACATAATATCTTTTATACACCAACTATGCTCCCAATCCTCTGCGTGTGTCAGATATGGTAGCCAGGGGGAATGTACCAGGTCATTTCCTATTCTCAGGGGTGTCAGGCAGGGGTGTGTCCTGGCTCCCTTTTTGTTCTCACTTTATACTAATGGTGTAGAAATAGCAGTGGATCAATTTGTAACTGATGTCCCCTTGGTAAATAAAAAACGTACACCCATATTGCTATTTGCAGACGACGCTGTACTGATAGCCAGGACCAGTTTAGTGTTACAAAGGCTCATTGATAATTATGCGTCCTATAAGTCTTCGTTGGACCTTCGGGATAACGAAGCTAAAAGCTACATTTTAATTACAGGGGAAACGACCAAAAAGATTACCCTCTTTCTACATTTCTTCTCGTAGGGTCGAAATCACAAAGACTTTTTTATATTTGGGGGTTTTGTTTAATAGCTCGGGAACATTGTCGAATTTGATAATGAACAGATGTAATTCATTAGAAAAGAGCATCATGGCCATATTTTCTTTTATGAAAAAATTGAGTACTAAGCCCCTGGAACCAATTAAAAAGATATATTCTGCAAAAGCTATTGCATCAGCTACATGTGGGGAATAATGAAGGTGGATGCATTACAATGGCTAGAAGATGGTTTTTATAAGAAAGTTGTATCCCTCCCCAAAAGCTGTCCGAATTTTAACATGCATCAAGAATTGAAGGTTCAATATATTTCTGACTTGATATCCCTTGCCCCGGTTTTACTATGGCATTCTATTTGGCAGAGGGACATGGTGGGATTAACCCAAAGCATCATTAGGGATTGTTTAACCCTTGAGCAGGCCCATAAGGTACCATGGCTTCAATATGTTAAAGAAACATTGTCACTATCGGGACTTGAATCCCTTTATAGTGATCCACTGGGGTGTCAGTCTATTTCCAAAGCTGAACTCAAATCCCGCCATAGTTTGCACTGGGAAAGTAAAAGATATGCACATAATTGTGTTAAAACCATGGTAGCCATATACCTGCGGCTTCCTGCTATATTTGATGAAGTAAGTTCATATCTGTCTTTTGTAGCAAATATCCGGCATCGATATGTACTGGTGCGATTCAGGTTCAATCTTATCCCGTGCATGCTGGGTTTTCCGGCGGATGTGTACTCAATTAATGAACTGCCAGTTTGTTCATGTGATGCTACCTCCCCTCAATCAAATTGGCACTTTATATTTTTTTGTAAATTTTATATGTATGAACGTAAAAAGTATATTCTTCCCCTCTTCCCCTTTTGTGGAAATATAACTTTGATCAATGTCGCCCAGCTATGACTTTTTTACAAATGCTCCCTGACCCTTATGTATGCTTTTCTCTCGCATCCTACCTATGTATGGCTTTATTAACTAGGAGATCGATTGCTTTTTAATTCTTTTTTTATTGCACATGGCGTCTTTGCACATTATATTGCGAACTGGATGAATCTAGTATGGTTTAACAGAGGGTATTTTAGCTTCAGCTTTTTTTTATCTATGGTTTTTATCTGTATTTACCTGTTTTTAAATCTATTGGAATTGTAATGTAAGACTGAATATGTATTTTATGAGGCATTGTACCTTTATGACCTTATCCTTTAAGGTCGAATAAAGTTAAATTGATTGATTGATTGAGTGAAAAAGTCTTTAAATTCTCAACTATTGAAAGGCAAGCCATTGTCATATTTCAAAATCGAAGGAACACCCTATGTTGCAAAAATACTTTCTAATCTCTCAATAACTCTGTCATAAGTAATTGACGCCAGATATTCCACAAGGGGAAATTGGAAGTATTCATCAACAATGACTAGAAGATGTTGTCCATTGTCAAGGGGTCTAAAGAAATCAATTGCAATCTTCTCCCATGCATGCGTTGGAAGATCAGACATGTTTAACGGATGCAGGGTTGTTTTGGATGACAAGCAGTAGCACAAATGACATGCTCTTTCATCAAGACGAGAGTACCACACCCGGTCTCGTAGAGCTCATTTCTTAGCAACAACTCCCTGAGGTCCCTCATGTGCCAGTTAAATTACTTTTTGTCTCAGACTCTTGGGTATGACAATTCTCAACCCTCGTAAGAAGATGCCTTCTGAGGTAATTGAAAGTTCATCCTATGCTGGTATTCAAGGTCATCATGAAGAGGTTGAATATGTTTTCGCCACAATTGATGTGTAATACTGTCTTTGAATATGAGCAACTCTCTGTCAGTGCTTGCAGCGGCAATGCTTTGTTCCATCAATTTGGCAGCAGGAGTACTGGATTTCACATAGTAGTTAACATAAGCATCAGTTGCTTTAGAAGTAGGGCCGTGACACATATTGGTACACGTGAGAAGTAGTCAGCAGGTTTTTGATCATTTCCTTGATGATGCACAATCGTATAATCATACTCCTGTAATCGCAACCCCCACCTCTCAATGAGAGGGGACATCTTGGCTTTAGGAGGGCCGAAAATGGTGAGTAATGCTTGGTGGTCAGTGACAATCTTGAAGTGTTTTCCATAGAGGTACACATTAAAATGCTCACAAACCCACACCACAGCAAGGTATTCTTTTTCAGGTTGCACTTAGAATGTTCCGTCAATGAGAAACTTGTGATAGCATAAGCCACAATATGTCTTGGTACATAAGGATGTCCAGCATGCTGGGCAAGTATGGCACCGAACCCCACCTGACTGGCATCAACAACAATCTCTATTTGTAGTTTTGGATCAAAGTACGCAATTTCAGTGGCATTTTCAATTGTATGTTTGATTTTCTTGAAGCTTTGTTCACATTCATGTGACCATCGAAATGGAACATTTCATTTTGTTAAGTTTCTCAATGGGCCACTTACAGTAGCAAAGTCACGCTTATACCTTGAACAGCAATTGGCCATACCAAGGAAGGATCTGAGCATAGTTACATCTTGTGGGGGAGAGGTGGATGACATTGCTTGTACTTTATGTGTATCTGGAGTCATTCCGTCATAAGAAAAGACGTGACCAAAGAACTTGAGTTTTATTTTCTGAAACTCACACTTTGCTGAATTTAAAGTGAGACCTGCATCAGCAACTATACGACACACTTGTGTGAGAATTTTTTCATGTTCCATTTGTGTGGCCCCAAAAGCAAACATGTCATCACTGTAATTGAAAGCATTTGTGGCTGGCTGTATTATTTGATGAATGACATCCTGAAAGAGTTTTGCAGCTGTTGGCACTCCAAAACGTATTCTTTTATATCTAAATAAACCAACATGAGTCGAAAAGGTAGTAATGTATCTGCAATTTTCTTCCAGTTTGAGTTGGTGATACATTTTGTTCAAATCAAGGTTGGAAAAGAGTTCGGCTCCATTCAGCTGCATAATCATGTCAGCAACGTGCGGACCTGGATATCGTTCGCTTGCAATCACCTTGTTAGCCTGGTGCATATCAATGTAGATGCGCCCGGCTCCTCCATTATCCTTCTTCGGCACTACAACTCAGGGTGATATCCATAGCGTTAGACCAGTGGATTGCTCAATGATGTCATGCTTTAATAGTTTCTCAAGTTCTTTCTCAACAGCCTCTAGTAAATGAAATGAATTTGACAATGTTGTTGAGCAACATGAGCGATGTCCTCATTTATTTGTATTTTGGTTTACTTTTCACACTCATCGCTGATTCATTTTGGGACGTTCCTGCCTCCATGTTAGCGGCTTGTCTGTCTTCTCTTACTTCCGCTCTAGCAGCCACGAGTACTCGCTCCAAACTCAGTGTCTCTTTCAGCATTTGTCGTCAGAAGGAATCGGAGAAACAACCATCTATTACTCTGAGATGAATGGCATCTTCATCTTTGAACTTGTTAAACTTGCAATGCTTGATGAGCAAATCAAGTCTTTCTACAAACTCTTCCAGAGTTTCACCAGCTTTCTACTGTTCTTGACTGAAAATGTACCTTTTGTGGTCAACATTTGACATTGGATTGAACTTGGTGTTTAGTGCCTCTTTTATTTGACAGTATGTCACTTCATCACCGATTGGTATTTTCTTTATCGCTTCTTTTACTCCTTCATCCACCAAACTCTGTAGATGTTTAATAATCTTTTTGTCATTTGCTTCTTCTAGTGCATCAATAAAATCACCAAAGGTTTCAAGTCCTTCTATCACCAATATTCTGCTTTTTGGGGGTATCAAAGGGAGGCAGTGGTTTCAAGAAGACAGCTGAGCCATATTTGACGCTCTTTTCATCACCCACTGAAAGGTTTCACTATTCCGACCATCGCCCATGGCCTTTCAGGCGGGCCAACGTGATTCACCAGACTCGAAAGCACAATGCCTGCGCTTCTGCTTGGGTTGCGGTGGCTGGTTTTGAGGTTGGATGGCTCTCTTTACTCCTGTTCTGGAAAGTGCATTCATATTCTCTCTAAGTCTGATTATTGCCACCTCTAATGTTTCTCTGCAATTATCAGGTTTTACTCACAGCGTTCTCTTGCACCTGGCTGTCACCGCTTGTTGCACTTTCCATACCTTGTTGTCACTGCCTTTAGCATGTAACCATTAACTGCCCGTACTACTTCATGAACTTTCTCAATTACACCCAATAACTTACGCCACTATTTTATGGAGTTGGTCGGGGCTTTGAAGGGCCCCGCTATCTCCAACACACACAAATCCGACTTTACCATAAGTTTGGTTTTTAAATTGCAATTTCAAACACACCAGACAATTTCACAATTGGGAGCTACACTTATCAAATGTAATACAGTAGTCCCAATGTTATCCTATGAAAGAAATAGGCATTTCAGTACTGAAAAATTTATTTAATCGGTTTTCACTACCAGGACACGTAAATCTTAAAAGTACATGTCCTGCCTTTTAAATACATTGCACCCTGCCCTCTGGGTTGTTCAGGGCTTACCTTAGGTGGCTTATATGTTAAAAAAGGGAAGGTTTGGGGCCTGGCAAAAGGTTTATCTTGCCAGGTCGAAGTGGCAGTTTAAACTGCACACAGATGCTCAGCAATGGCAGGTCTGAGACATGGTTAGAGGGCTACTTAGGTGGGTGGCACAAGCAGTGCTGCAGGCCCACTAGTAGAATTTATTTTACAGGCCCTGGGCATATATAGTTCACTTTACTAGGGACTTATAAGTAAATTAGGTATGCCAATTGTGTCAGAGCCAATATTACCATATTTTAGAGGAGCGAGCACATGTTAGCAATGGATATGCTCGGAGTCATAATACCAGCAAAACAAAAGGTCAGAAAATGTGGAGGAAGAAGGCAAAAATATGGGGGGGTCAGGTCTAACACATGTCCCCCCCCCCAGCTGAAAGTGGGAAGAGCTACCCATCACCTTTGGAGTTCTCTTCACTAAGGCAGAAAAACCTTCAGAGACGTTCAGCATTGGCGTGGTCTGATCCTGGACAGTGTTCCATCATCAAGTCCATTCCCTGTAGGGAGACGGACCACCTCAACAGCTTGGGATTCTCACCCCTCATCTGTCTGAGCCATCTGAGAAGTCTGAGGTCTGTCTTAACCATGATGTGAGTCCCAAACAGGTATGGTCTCAACTTCTTCAGTGCCCAGACCACAGCAAAAGTTTCTCTTTGAATGGCACTCTGCCTCTGTTTCCATGGAAGTAACTCCTTCTAATGAAGGCTACTGGTTGTTCTAAGCCCTCTTCGTTTAGCTGTGCTAAGAATGCCCCTATGCCAGGCTCTGAAGCATCCATCTGCACAATGAATTGCTTGGAGAAATCAGGTCCCTTGAGTACAGGTGCTGCACATGGTTTCTTTGAGTGAATCAAAGGTTTTGTGACAAGCCTCTGTCCTGATCATCAAACTAGGCTTTTTTTTCAGAAGTCAGCTTAGTTAAGGGGCACCAGTGGTGCCATAACCCTTAACACATCTTCTGTAGTAGCTTGTGAGACCTGGGCAGGCTCTCACTTCTGTTTGGCTTTTCTGTGATTGCCAGGCCATGATTGTCTCAATCTTGGCCTGGAGGTGATGCATCTTGCCCCCAGCTACCAAGTGTCCCAGGTACACCATGAAATCCTGCCCAGTCTTAAATGAATGAATGAAAGGAATTCTTGTGAAGCTCAACTGTCACTCCAAAAATAGGAGCATCCTGAGGCTCAAACATGGGCTAAAACTGTTAAACCATCAGAGTTTGGAGAAAATGAAAATCAAATTAGTGCATGACAGAGAGAGTCAGGTGCAGTAAAGAGCCAAGTCTTCAGACTTTTCTTGAATGTTGCTTCACTGTTTATAGTACGGAGGAAATTTGGAAGTTAGTTCCAAGCTCTAGTGCCATGTACTGAAATGGACTTTCCCCCCTGGTCTTTAGTCTGAAAGGTGGGGGCTTTAAGAGATTGGCTGAAGAGGACCTCAACACCCTCTGTGCTTTGTAATGCACAAAACGGGCCATGAGTTATGATGGTCCACTATTGTTGAATGCCCTAAACACCAGTAGGAAAGTTTTGAAAAGGACCCTTTTATGTATGGGCAACCAGTGAAGTTTTCTCAATGCAGTAGATGTAGAGTTATGCTGAGGAGGAAGTTTTAGCACTAGACTAGAGGCAGCAGTTTATACCCTTTGGACCTTTTGAAGTAGCTGCTTAGAGGCACCTGCGTACAAGCTGTTGCAATAACCTAGAGGTTATTAGGGCAAAAGCCATTCTTTTCCTGGCAGTAAATGGTAGAAGGTGAAATAATTTTTTAAGTGACTTTATCACTTGAAAACACATTCCTGCCACTGCCACCACTTGGGATTAGAAGGAAAGAGCTGTGTCAAACTTCAGCCCCAAGTTCTTAAAAACTTGCACAGGAGCCGGAGGAGGAGAAAGTGAAATAGGCCACCATTAGGTGGGGGAAGAAAGATTAGTCTTACCAAATAGTACTATTTCAGTTTTCTCTGAATTACATTTCAAGTAGTTGTTCTGCAACCAGAGAAAAACATTAGTGAGACAATTGCACTTACTGGTTTTGATGGTCAGGCCTGCCTATTGCAGGGCCTGAAGCACTTTGTAGAGGTGATGCAGGTATTCCTCCCAGCTGGAACTGTAGACAACAATGTGGTCTAAGTTGGCAGCACAAAAGGACTCTGTTAACCGGGTAGCAGTGGCATTTTCAAGCCAAAGGGTAACACCCTAAACTGGAAGGGGACCTCTTGGGTTGTAGATGCTGACCTCCCCCTCTCAGTCAGAGTTATCTGCCTGTACCTTGATGTGAAATCAAAGGTACTGAGGAATTGTGCAATGCCCAGCCTGTCAATGATCTCATCAGCTCTGCGGATAGGGTGTGCTTCAGTCCTGGTGACTGAAGTGAGTCCTCAGTAGCCAATGGAGAATTGGAGTTCTAGTGTGGTGCCCGGTGGGGCAGCCTTTGGTACCAGCACCACAGAGCTGGACCAGGGACTTCACAGGTAAACTGTCTCCTGTCAACATCATGGATGCACAGATGTGTGAGTCCAGGAGTGAGTGAGAACAGTGAGCAAACTGGCAACAGCAACTGGTAACAGTGACTCTGCTGTTCTGGGGTCATGGTGGAAGAGTGGTTGACACTCTCTACTGACCCACTGTGTTCCTGTGCGAAGAGGAGGTCAGCGAGAAGTTCACTCTCCTCTTCTACTCCCTCGTCTGTCATGAGAAGCATGCTCACTTCGGACTTCTCAAACTGAGGCTTTAGTCTGTTTATATAGAGCACCTTCAGGAGGTTTCTAGGGGTCTGGAGATCCACCAAGTAGGTAGCCTCCCCCTTATGCTCCTTGATTTTGTATGGGCTGGTCTAGAGGTGTCCTTGAGAGACCTGGGGTCTACTGGCTTCATGACCCACACTTTCTAGCAAGGCTGAAACTCCACCAGAGTGGCCATCTGGTCATACCAGAGCTTCATGACTTCTTGTATGGCCTCTAAATTACTGTTTGCCTTCTTCTAGAAGGGATGCATCTGGTTGCGGATGGCCAGTGTGTAGCTGACCACATCCTGGGGGGCTTCCTAGGAGCTTGCGCCCACCCCTCCTTGACAAGGCTCACAGTTCCACTGACAGGGTGGCTATAGAGTAGTTTAAAGGGGTCAACCCTACTCCTTTCTTTGATACCTCCCTGTAGGCAAATAAAAGGCATGGCAAGAGGACGTCCTACTTACACCTCATGGGCTCAGACAGGCCCATAATCATGCCCTGCAAGGTCTTGTTGAATTTTTCTACAAGACAATTGGTTTGGTGGTGATGAGGTGTGGTGAACTTGTAAGTTATACCACTCCCATCCCACATGCACTTCATGTATGCCGACATGAAGTTAGTGCCTCTGTCAGACACTACCTCCTTGGGGAACCCAACATGAGTAAAGCTCACCATCAGAGCTCCAGCTACCATGGGTGCAGTCACTGACCTCAGCAGTATGGCCCCTGGGTAGCATGTGACATGGTCCACTGAGACCAGGATAAACCTTTTGCCTAAGGCTGCCTTCGGATCCAGGGGTCCAATGATGTTGATGTATCACACAATTGCCGAGGCACACTGAGTTTTGATCCAAGCCAGTGAAGCTAGCTTTTATCATTGGTCACGAAATAGTTGAAGATCACAGATCGATTCACGGTTTTCTTTGCTTTGTTCTTTATTATTCTTTTTAGAAAAATATATTATATATACAGACAGCCGACAGGTGTTTCGTCCAAAGGACTTTTTCAAGGCTGCAAACAACATATAAACATACAATTAAAATCCATAAAAAACACCAACAAATAAATTGTCACAAACCCCATATCTCATATTCAGAGAAAAGAGCCCATTCATTCCGAGCAACTCTTTCCATTGCATCTTATTATAAAAAGCTAGCATCAAACAATATATATACCAAAACACAAATTTAAATATAAACCATATAACATACAAACTATTTACACATTAGAAATATTTTATTTCTCAGACATTACAATTTATTTAAAAAATCACCATATTCTTATCTATGATGTGAATACATTATTGAAAAGAGACATCTTTATACAGACAGAGTCTCATATGTTAAAAAATCACTCAAACATAGACCACCACCGAACACCAAATATATAGTGCACTTGTGTAGAGAACCTACCACCAAAAAGATACCATGCACGCATATAGTTCCTCCATCTCACCTAATATGTATAGATATATCAAATAATGGCTCCGTGATCATAAATAGGAAGACCTGCTGGGGCGTAGAAATTCCATGTTGTGACTCTACTCATGAAATTTACTATGTGGATCATTCTTTTGCTCCAACCATTAATTTGAAGAGGTCATGATAAACCTACAAATACCAGAATGCCTATTACTGGTGTACTCCAACTGGCAATGATATCACAGCGATTTAAACAATATTAAATATAGATAACAAAGTGATAAATATCACCAGTAGCACTAAACATGTTGCTTGACAATCCATACAAGATTTTTAAATCATGAGATAAACCAACCCTTAAAGATAGGAGCAATAATCTACATATTACGAATGCTTTGGGAACAACAGTTCCACAACAGGACACGGATGGCAACTATATATACGGGCACCACTTGGCTCAAAATACGTCAAACCAGGAAGAAAAATGTTTTAAATTGCAAATTGCAAACATCACTAATCGCACCAAATATATTATAAGACGTTACATGGAGAGTATTGTGTCTCCCTCTTAACTCGTGGTGCCAAAGCCCGAGAAGAACCAGCAAGTGAAAATATACGCATTGCACTACACGTTAAAAGGGCTTTTAAAATAGCAGTTCTACACCAAGATAGCTATATGTACAAATGACAGATGTAGGATACGATATTTACTAAATCGCTGTCGTTTACTCATACCATTATAAATTGGACTCGAGTTACATAAAGTTTTAATTCCCCACTCTGAGATGGCGCTAGAAAACGAGGGACGCTTTGTGTGCCATTCCTTTTTCTTTTTCCATGATGCGCGCCGACTTTTAAAACGTGAGTCGGGCGCAGTGTCACATTTCGTATCCACGCCACATGCGAGAAGGAGCACAAAGAGGAAGGTACGTGATGTGGCCATTAGCGCAGCGGAAGTATTTTCTCTTGCTGTGTTACTCTTGCTTGGGCTAAAATCTGTCATTTGTACATATAGCTATCTTGGTGTAGAACTGCTATTTTAAAAGTACTTTTAACGTGTAGTGCAATGCGTATATTTTCACTTGCTGGTTCTTCTCGGGCTTTGGCACCACGAGTTAAGAGGGAGACACAATACTCTCCATGTAATGTCTTATAATATATTTGGTGCGATTAGTGATGTTTGCAATTTGCAATTTAAAACTTTTTTCTTCCTGGTTTGACGTATTTTGAGCCAAGCGGTGCCCGGATATATAGTTGCCATCCGTGTCCTGTTGTGGAACTGCTGTTCCCAAAGCATTCGTAATATGTAGATTATTGCTCCTATCTTTAAGGGTTGGTTTATCTCATGATTTAAAAATCTTGTATGGATTGTCAAGCAACATGTTTAGTGCTACTGGTGATATTTATCACTTTGTTATCTATATTTAATATTGTTTAAATCGCTGTGATATCATTGCCAGTTGGAGTACACCAGTAATAGGCATTCTGGTATTTGTAGGTTTATCATGACCTCTTCAAATTAATGGTTGGAGCAAAAGAATGATCCACATAGTAAATTTCATGAGTAGAGACACAACATGGAATTTCTACGCCTAGCAGGTCTTCCTATTTATGATCACGGAGCCATTATTTGATATATCTATACATATTAGGTGAGATGGAGGAACTATATGCGTGCATGGTATCTTTTGGTGGTAGGTTCTCTACACAAGTGCACTATATATTTGGTGTTCGGTGGTGGTCTATGTTTGAGTGATTTTTAACATATGAGACTCTGTCTGTATAAAGATGTCTCTTTTCAATAATGTATTCACATCATAGATAAGAATATGGTGATTTTTAAATAAGTTGTAATGTCTGAGAAATAAAATATTTCTAATGTGTAAATAGTTTGTATGTTATATGGTTTATATTTAAATTTGTGTTTTGGTATATATATTGTTTGATGCTAGCTTTTCATAATAAGATGCAATGGAAAGAGTTGCTCGGAATGAATGGGCTCTTTTCTCTGAATATGAGATATGGAGTTTGTGACAATTTATTTGTTGGTGTTTTTTATGGATTTTAATTGTATGTTTATATGTTGTTTGCAGCCTTGAAAAAGTCCTTTGGACGAAACATGTGTCGGCTGTCTGTATATATAATACATTTTTCTAAAAAGAATAATAAAGAACAAAGCAAAGAAAACCGTGAATCGATCTGTGATCTTCAACTATTTCGTGACCAATGATAAAAGCTAGCTTCACTGGCTTGGATCAAAACTCAGTGTGCCTCGGCAATTGTGTGATACATTAGTGGACTCCAGAGGGGATTTTGTCTCCTGTGGTGGTTTTTTGTCTTCCAAAGGCAGAGGAGGACGTTTTGCCTGAAGAGCACCTAAAATACATTGAGTTCTTGTAAAATATTTTTTCAGACACATAAGATAGTGGATGTGCATGTTAAATCTGGCAGCTTCTGCCTTGGTTGTTTTGTGAAATAGTCCAATGATGTTGATGCCCACCCTTTCAAAGGGGGTGCCAATGAATGGTAACAGGACTGGGGAAGGTTGCTTTCTCCCTGATTTCCCATTGGCCTGGCAGGTGGACAGGACCTGCAGAATGTATCTAAGGTTGTCTTCATTTTGGGCCAATAAAAGCAAGAGACAATCCTAGCAAAGGTCTTGTCTTGCCCTAAATATCCTGCCAGGGGGATGTCATGAGCAAAATCCAGTAGGAAGGTCCTGTAACACTGAGGTACCACCAGCACACAGGCTGCCCCAGCACCAGGACCCTTCGGCTTGCCATAAAGGAGATCATTCTCCCAGAAGATCAGGTGATCCCAGAGGCTTCAGCTGCTGCATGGGCTGAGGCCTGTTGCCTCAAGCTCTTAAGAGTGGGACACTCTCTCTGCACTTTGCAGCTTTCCTCCCTGGTGGGCCCACCCTCAACTTTCTAACTAGACCACTTAGGGCAGCAATGTCTTCCCGGGTTGGCTCAGGGGCCTCCTCCTCAGGGACCCCGTCAACCTCCACTGTGGGAACTTGGGGACTGGTTTCCCATACCCCCTGCCTCTCTCCATGGCAGCTGATTAGGCCATTGTTCCAGGCTCCAGATGCCCTTGACTACCTTCCCGGGCAGCCATGGACCCTGTGGCCATACACACCCACTGAGGCAATCCCATCATCTCCACGTGAGACCTGAGCTCTACCTCCCTTCATGCAGTGTGCTCTAAGTTGCTGTCTAGCACAGAATCAACAGGCATGGAAGGGCTCATAGGATCTTTCAGAGAACCTGACCCCCTCCACTCAAAGGGAACCAGACCAACCGGTAGGTGGCTCTTTCAAATGTCAGTGACTACGACCTGGTGGAATGTGTTCTGTAAAGCCTGCTTTGCAGACACCAGCTGGCATTTGACAGTAGTCATGCTGGCTCCTGTGTCTTGCAAACCCTCCAACTGTTGCCCATTAATAGTGACCCACTGCCTATACTTTGAAGTATTTTCAGACATGTGGGCTTTAGGCACCATTTCTTTATCCCCTAGGGAACCTACGGTCACCTCTGTCAGTCCACCAAAGCTAACTGTGACCACCTCTCCACAACGCTACACTCTCCAACCCAGGTGTCTGCCCACCGGTGGGGGCTGTGCCCTCTTGGGACATTTGGAGTGCCCCTTGGAGTGCCCATACTTGTAGCACTCAGTACATTGGGTACAGTCCTCCCTGTCTTTTGATAGTAGAACCCTTTCTTCTTAGGATCAGATTGGGACTGATTACCACTACTCCCTTGGGAATTATTTTGGGGACCTTTGGAGAACTCCTTATTTTTAAGCTTTTCTCCCCCCTTTTTCTTCTGTTGTGAACCCTGACCACCTTTGTGGGAGTCCCCTCAGATACCTTTTTTGGACACTCTGGTGCTAGTCCAGAGGTCCGCCTCCAGAGCAAGCTTCCTGGGGTCAGTCAGCTTACTGTCAATTAGGTTCTGGTGCAACTCAGAAAAAAAGATACGGAGAATGTGCTCTCTCATGATTGAGTGGTACAAACCATTAAAATCACTAATTGCTGCCCCTCACCCAGCTTTTCAGTACCTTACTGGAGTAATATACAAAATCTACGCAGGACTGGTTAGGGAGCTTCTTGCTGTCCCTGAATCTTTGGCGATACGTTTTAACAGTCGGCCCAAATTTGGCAAATAAAATGGCCTTCATAGGGGTATATTTGGTTTGATCACCAACCTCTAGCATGATAAGTATGTCCCTCCCACGTGTTGGCATGTGTTTCCACAGACCACCCCCTCAGTGCTCCTTAGGAACCCTGTAAACCTTTAGTGCAACGTCATAAGCTAAAAACCACTTATCAATGTCATCTCCCGCCACATAACTGGGTACCAAGTCCTTGGGTTTGCAAACCTTTCTTTCTCCATCAGGTACTGTATGTATGCTGCCACCATCACTGCTGGAATCTGCCTCCCTGACCTTGATATCCAGCTCTTTCAGATTCAGTTCATGAGCCTGTAAATGTTTTTTCTCTGCCAAGGCTCTCTCTACCTCAGCCCGCTTTCCATCCCTTTCAGAAATTTTCTCCTCAGCCTCCATTTTTAATTGGGCAATCTGCACCTTACATTCTCTCTCAGCCCCTCTGGGGATAGGCAACAGGAGGAGACACTGCTTCGTGCTTTCACAAGGAGCTCATATTCAGAGATTTCACTCTCAGCCACTGCAGGTGGTTCCTTGGACAAGCCATTCTCAGGTTCCCCCAATCGATCCACCTTCTTGGGGGCACTTTTGCAAGAAGCCCCATATCTATGCAAAATCTTTACGCTGAACCACTGAGTAGGTTTCCAAGTTGGCCAGCACAAATTATATGATTCCAGTTGTAGAACCTGCAGCAAAAGACATGATTTGGAGGACAAATTCTAAAAATGCCAATGAGGGAAAAATTTAAAATTCAAAATGGTCTTGAATGTGGATGGGTAATATACACCAAGTTTCTGGATGGCTCTGAGCAAACACACCACTGATCACCAATGTTAGAATTAGGGATATTGGGCTTTTGGTTAAGTAAGGTATGAGCCCAAGTCAGGCAGCAACCACAATCCTAGTCAGGGTAAGATGCAGGCAAACCCTAAATTGACCTGTGCTCATCCTCTCGTAGCTTTGCACAGAGCAAGCAGGCTGAACTTAGAGGCAATGTGTAAAGTATTCGTGCAACACTCCAAACAGTAAATCAGTGAAAACAGCGCAAAAAAAGATTCCACACCAGGATAGAATAATAGAACTTAATTTAATAAATAAAACAAGACAAAAAAACAAAAATCCAATCAGTAGAACTTGAGATGTGAATTCTTAAAGAATAAACTGCAAAATAGCGCTTAGAGAAAATAAGTGCTTACTTGGCATATCTCTGGGCGTGTTGAACCGGGACAAAGTCAAAATTTCAGGCCCACTGCGATGGACGTGGGCCGGATACACAAACCCAGTGAGGCCCGCTGAACAAAAGTACCTTAATACGGGCTGCATCAATGAAGATGTGGGGTGCAGCTGAGCGATGCATCAGTGTTCCCCACACAGTAAGGATGATGCATCGATTTTCTCCATGCACCAGGTCGGTTCTGGGGGCGATGTGCCCGTTCCGAGATGCGACGGTTTTGAAGTCTATGCACTTAGTTTCTCCACGCAGTAAAGGTGATGTGTCGATTTTCTCCTCGTAGTGGCAGTGATGAGTTGGTTCCAAAGCAGCAGTCCTGGGCAATGCACTGGTTCTGAGGATGATGTGCTGATCCTGCTCTCATAGCAGAAGATGCATCAGTTCCACTGAGGCAAACACCTTAGGCCCACTTCCAAGGGTCCAGGACTGTGGTGGTACCACTTGGCAGGGCAGACTCACAGATGGCAGAGTCCAGGTGTATGAGCAGGATGGTTGAAAGACCTTTATGTCCCTGAGGCTTTAGATCAGGAGACAAGTCAGCAAGCCCTTGGAGTCACTCTGCGTTCAAATGATGCAGGTCTAGTCCTTCTCACCCAGGCAGGACAACAGCAGGCAGCAGGGCAGCACAGCAAGGTTGGTGTCCAGCAAAGCAGCAGTCCGGCAGAGTGGCAGTCCTTCAAAAGCACAGCAGTCCTTCTTCCTGGCAGAGTCTTCACTTCACAGGTCTGGAAGAGTGCTGAAGAGGTAGCGTCAGAGGTCCAGTACCTATACCGAGCTGTGCCCTTGAAGTGGAGGAGACATCAAAGACAGGCCTTTGAAGTGCACAGAGGTCCTCACTTCCTGCCCTGGCTCCAGACTTACTACAGTGGGGTATACAGCCCTTTGTGTGGGGACTGTACACAGACTATTCAGGTGTACGTGTGAGGCTGTGCCCAGCTCCTCCCTCCCATCCTTCCAGGATGGCCCATCAAGTCCTGCCTAAGCTGCCATTGTGTGTGGCTGTCTAGGGGGAATACACAAGACCAGCTGTCACCCTTCCCAGATGTGCATCAGAGACAGGAAGCAGGCACCAAATTGCTAAAGTAAGAAAATGCCTCTTTCTAAAAGTGGCATTCCCAGAATTCACATTTAAAATCTGACTTTACCAAAAATTGGGATTTTAAATTGTGATTTCAGAGACACCCAACCCAAAAAGTCTCTTTTCATGATTGGGAACTACACTTATAAAATGTAGTAAGGTAGTCTCAATGTTATCCTATGGAAGAACTAGGCCTTGCAGTAGTGAAAAATGAATTTAAGTGGTTTTCACAAACAGGACATGTAAATCTTAAAAGTACATATCCTGACTTTTAAATATATTGCACCCTGACCTCTGGGTACTCCAGGGCCTACCTTAGGGGTGATTTATATGTGTAAAAATGGGAAGGTTTGGGTCTCACAAGCGGTTTATCTTGCCAGGTCGAAATGACAATGTTAAGTGCATATACAGGCTCTGCAATGGCAGGCCTGAGACATGGTTAGGGAGATACTTAGGTGAGTGACACAAGCAGTGCAGCAGGCCCACTAGTAGCATTTAATTTTCAAGCCCTGGGTGTATGTAGTGCACTTTACTAGGGACTTATAAGTAAATTAAATATGCCAGTTGTGTCTGAGCCAATATTACTATGTTTTAGAGGAGAGAACACAGGTTAGCAGTGGTGAAGGGCTCAGAGTCCTTATACCAGCAAAACCAAGTTCAGAAAAAGTGGAGGAGAAAGGCAAAAAGTTGGGAGGAAGACCACCCTAAGGCTGTCAGGTCTAACAAGGCCTTTATGGCCAGATGCACTAATTTCTGTTCACAAACCAGTATGTGCACATTTTACACCAACTAGTCTGGGAACAGGAAAGAAACTTGCAATGTGACCTATGTACAATGGGGTTGCATCAAAAATTATCCATTCGCACAGTGCCTAATTTGAGGCCACCAGCACTAACTTTTGGGGACAAGCACTTATTTTTCCACATCAGGCATTTACCGAAAACAAAAGAGGGAAAAACACTTAAAAGGAAAAGACGGAGGAAGTTAAAGATGAAAAAAACGTCACAAAGGGAGAAAAGAGTAACCTGCAAGAGAGAGTTAAAGGGGCAGGGATTGTCTGGTAGTGGATTAAAGAGGCATGAGGTGGATTCAATTGCAGGAGGTCGCAAAACCACTACCTCATCAGTATTAATTGTTGGGTCTCTATTTGTCATTCACTGCGAATAGGAACAAGTGGGGGGAAACTGGGTGGTAGGAGTTTTGTGCAAACCTGCAGATATCAGGTGTGTTCTTCACAGAAATGTAGAGAAAATGCTTCATTCTAGACAAAGTTTGAGGTTTCCAGGGCACTGTGAGTAAGAAAACCTTGTAGGACCCTCTCTAGTGGAATGGTGTTTTTATTGGGACAAGAGTGGAAATGATGAGTGTTAGGAATTTTGTGGATCCCTGTTGATTTTGTGACTTTCCCTCACAGAACAGTTTTAGCTAAAGTTTAAGGTTTCCAGTGGTTTCTGGGTAGGAAAATATTATGAAATCCATGCAAGGGACACCATCTTGGCCTCCCCAAGGCATCTAGTTTTAAAAAAATATCTGGGTTTGGAAGGTTTCCCTGGATGGCAGCTGAGCTAGGGAATAATACATTTCACAGCTAACCACCCTGTAAAAAATAAGTGTTGATTTTTCTGGGTGAAATGTGATGTCTCCAGGTCACATTTTAGCTCATTTTGTGTGACAGATGCTAGACCCAGCCACACAAGTGTAGAACCATTTTTATCAGGAGACCATTGGAAATTCGGAATAGTAGAACATTTGTTATTGACAATTGGATGTCTCTGCCTTTATGGCTTGCAAATGTAAGCCAGTATACAAGAAAGAAGGCCTTTTGCTAAATGCCCTCTAAATCACAAGACTGTATCATTAACCACAAATTTAGAGGTGTACCAATAATCACTGTTCCGAAAAGTTGGTATCTTATGTACATTTGAGAAATACATAGGTTTCCTTCAACCCATTTTGCATGCATTATACTTTACCATATGAATTTCTTTATAAACGGTACACAAAATAAAATTATTATAATATGCAGCTCAGTTTCTGGCTCGCACTATTGCACGTTTTTGAAAAACCTACATAACCCATATATCCTCGTAACCAGAAGGTTCTATTGGATGTAACAATATATTGGTTTTGTAAATCAGCCATTGTGACAAAAAATTACAGATGAAAACGTAGTCACAAATGGCTGTTTTTTCAAACTCATTTTCATTATTTTAACGATTAGTGCCTTTTGACAAACCTTGAGGGAGCTTACCGAATGATCCCTTGCTAAAATCAGAATTTTGTCTACTTTTCAGAAATGCAAATATTTTTGGGATGACAAAGGGTTTTATACCTGTTTCCACTGTAAACTGCAAGTAGGTTGAAACCACAAAAATGAGGAAGAATGAACTATCTAGTAGAAAAATTGAAAAACAGTGGTAAAAAAATATGTTTTTGACAGTAGTACTGCAAACATTTCTTTAATACCATTTTTAGAAGAAACGAAACTACCCTTTCTTGCATGCACCTTTTTTCCCAAAAAATAACCCCAAATGTACCTTTATGTTGGATATTTTCTCGGTTCTCTCCAAGTGAATCTACACACCCTGGGTACCTTTCAAATCCCGAGGATGTTTGAAAAAAAGGATGTAAAGTGGGCTGAATATCTTCTGTGAAAAAAAGGTTAGGAAGGTTTAGCGCAAACTAACCCAAACAGCCAAAAAGGGCTTAGCATGGTTTGGGGGGGGAGGAGTTAGCGGGGCTAGTGGAAGCCTAGCAGCCAAGAAGTTCATTTTTGCACCCATATTTGGAATGAACTTCCGCCAGCGGTACGTGAGCTGTCAACTCTGAGCACATTAAAAAAGACTGCAGGAGAATGTGTTCTTTTTAAAACACTTTCAGCTTAAGCCTATTTCTTTAGTATTGCCCTCATAAGAACTCCTTTTATGAATACTCCTCTTGTTTTGCAGCGTGTTAGAACCCATAACGTATTTGTAACATTAATGCTATATAAATTCAAATATATAAATACATAAATTATAGATACATATTATATTCAGGTAAGTCGAGCTACCTGCCTCATATTAAACTGTTTTGCAGTTAGAGTTTTGGACAAATGATTTCATGTCAGGGTACCATGTGGGGAGGATGATACATTTCTTTGCCGTAGCAACTCAGGTGCTTCCTTCAGCCATAAAAACAATTCGGATCCCCTCCTCCCCAAGAGAGAAGAGATTTCTCTTCAATTCTGAGATTGTGTTCACGCCAGAATGCTATAAGGCGTTGGGGTCCCTGTAATCTGATTGGAAACCTAATGAAGGAGGTCCGCAAGGACAAGTCTCTATCCTTATTTAACAGATAAATAACTTGTATGCTGATATTAAGAGAGGGAAGGTGCGTTTCTACTTTACATATATAAATATTTATATGGTACAGAGTAAGATCGGAAGAGAGTCAAGATTGTCAAATAGCTTTTTCGACTTGTAGCATGGAGAAAAAGTGTACAATCATGGTTAGAAGCTGAGGGCATATTAGCAAGAACCTCGTTAAAATTATCGCCGTTTTAGCGGCAGGAAACTGCCGCTAAAACGGCGATAATGGACTTGCTAATATGCGTTATGGAATTCAATAGAAGCCCAGGTTAGATGTGCAGGATATCTAACCTGGGCTTCTATTGAATTGTATAACGCATAATAGCAAGTCTATTATCGCCGTTTTAGCGGCAGTTTCCTGCCGCTAAAACGGCGATAATTTTAACGAGGTTCTTGCTAATATGCCCCCTACTTTTCATTCTTAATAATAATTCAAATCACAGTTGTTTCTTTCGCACGGTACTGTAATGTTGGGGAGAGTCGTGTCTGAGCAGGAAAGGGATCGCCTTTCATTTTGAGAAAACGTGGAAGGTGGGGGTATGCTGTGAAACCAGATCGCGGCGCACTGTGTTCAGGATAATGCCTATAGCAATGCGCCCGCCCTTTCTGAAGAACAGGTCACTGGGCTGACACTTGAATCCAGGGCAGGTGCTGGTCTCTTTTTCAGCGCGCGCACAGAATGCCTATACCTCGTCTTTTCTTTCCCTCAATTTGCGGCATTTACGAGGCAGTTATTTTGACCGAGTGTCTCGTATGCTTTGTCCGTCTCTCGTCACTTTCCTCACTTGGTAAATGGGTGCGCCCTGTCACACTGCTTTGTGCTTGCGGGAAACGTTTTTGAAAATTGTTCTAGCATTGACAGCAGCGCCATTGTCTGTCGTTACCAGCTGACAATACACGGATCGACATTTCCGCTCCACTCGCAAGACTTCTCACAGTGCCAGAGATCCCTTTTTTTCTGGATCATGAGCGAATATTGTTGTTGTGGGGATGGGGGATGGAGTGGTAGTGAAAAAAATTGCAAGCACTAGCAATTGATAAGATCTGCAGATCTCGGGAACAGCATGTTTATGCGCTGCATACAGTAGAGCAGTTTTTAGAAACAGTCTGCTACATTCGAATAAGGCGCAACAAACTATGCGGCACCTTTACATTTTCACTTATCGCTGTAATCGAACTGGTATCTAAACATATGGGACGAAGAAAATATAAATAAAGGCACAGACCAAATCAGAGTGGGTAAGATCTGAAAATGAAAACACTTATCGCACTAGAATTGGATGTACCTGCCTCATCAGCATCAATGGCCCACACATCCTAGGAAGGCATGCACCTAGGACACTCACCTGCAACGCCTCTTTAATCCACTACCACACACTCCCGCCCATTCATCTCACTCCTGCATGCCTTCTTTACCCCTTTGTGACGCTTTTTCTGTCTTTCTCGTCCTCGACTTTTCACTTTTGTGTTTTCCCTCTCTTCCTCTAGGTAAATGTCTGATGTGGAAAAATAAGCGCCGGCCCGGCCACCTAAAAATGAGCACGAGTGGGCCCCACCAGCAACCACCGCCGGCTCTAACGAGGTTTACAACAAAACTTTACAGAAGAGTCTACCAGCTGCACAACCGCTTAAGATATAGGCCATTACAGTAGTTCATTTTTGAGAGCACTAAATAAGTGCCTATTCTTTTCTGCAGTTCAGGTGGGATAAAGGATAAGATCTTTTTTATGATCCTTCAATTTTAGAATGAGGAGGAAGTGACAGCATTGATTTGATTTGTGTATGTAAGTTTATCATCAATCAATACTCCCAAATTCCGAGTCTTTCTAACCCGTGTAGGAAGTACACCCAACTCTTGTGGCCACCAGGCGGGAGTCCAAAAAGAGGCCTGGGAACCAAAGAGCAGAACGTCCGATTTCCGGAGTTCCGTTTCAAGCAATTCTTGTCCATTCACCCACTGCTCGCCCGCATGCAGTTGAGGAATCTAGACCCTATCCCATTATCACCACTGGCCAAGTAGACGGGAATTTGTGTGTCGTCTGCACTGGATGTAAGGGAAAACCCAAAGGATCTTATTAATTCAGCGAGAGAGGTGACATAAACATTCAATAAAGTAGGACTAAGCGAGATCCCCTGAGGGACTGCACAGGTTAAAGCAAAAGGCTTGGAGACAAACTCACCTAATGCTATGGACCATCTCTGCCCAGGAGAAAACAGCTTAACAGATACCGAGCTCTGCCACTGATACCAATCTTTACGAAATGATCTATCAGCAGCTCATAGTTGACGGTCTCAATGCTGCTGATAGATCTAATAGGGCGAGGGCAGCTCTGCCTCCCTGGCCTAGTGACCACCTGATATCCTCTGTGGCTTTGATAAGTGCTGTCTCAGTGCCATGGCCACTATGGAATCCAAATTGAGTTGGGTCTAGGGGATTGTTGTGCTGAATGTGATTAACTAATTGCTGATTCATGATCTTTTCTACTATTTTAGCTGGAAAAGGTAAACGTGAAATGGGACGATAACTATTTGGATCCTAGGGATTAAGAGAAGGTTTTTTTTTAAACCCTTGACTTGGTAAAATATTCAGCTAAGTGCTTCAGAGGGAAGCAAATCCTGTGGAGACCAGTGAACCTAGACGCCAAAAGGGATAACCTCATTGATGCTAAATGAAGACTAAATAAGGAGATTAAATATGCAAGGAATAAAAGTACTATAATGCCTTTGGGCCTTGCTGAAGGTAAACATGCGAAAAGTTATGGGCTATCTTTGAAAGCTGTACCCTTGCTGAACAGGTACTTGGGCATGTTACAGTGTGAATTGTTCTGCAGCATTCACCATCACAACCATCTGACAAGGTTACCTTCTCAGAAGAACTTTTATGAAAGTGAAAAGTCATGTTGGAAGGAGATTACAGCAGTGAAAGATCTGAATATGTTTTTCAAGCTCAAGAATCTCCAAGGATGGATGATATGATTTGCCCTTCACTTGAAATATTGCTGGGACTGACGCCAACCACTTGAGGCTTCTTAGGCCTCACTGATTCTGCTGCGTGCTTTCCAACATGCATGACTTGCTGTCTGGGCTGGCCCGGGAGTCAAGGCATGTATTGACAATACAGTCATGATCAAATTGTTAATGCTGGTTCTGAGTTTAGAGTTTAGGAGAGAGGCTATACAGATATTCTGTCGATCCTTGTATAGTGTCAGATTTTGTACTACAAGGTCTCCTCCTTGGCATTGCAACCTGGTTTCCAGGGAGAAGGGATTGACCATGGGCTCAATCCTGATCCTGACTAAACCAAACTCTCTCTCCCTGGAAATTTTAATGTAATAACATTATTTTTCCCCCTTCAACTGGCCATTACAGCATGCAAAACGTCTGAAAGCGAGTTTCCACTGTCCTTTCACCTTTATTCCTGTAATCATTCAATGGTACCCAAGTGGTCAACAAATCCAGTGCAAATGCCACAACTTAGTTCAAAGTCAGTAAATACATACTACAATGTATCAGCTGTCTGCAAAATAAACAAAGGTCTCCTTGTTGATGTGGGTGGAGACACCTCCGTGCTGACCGGCGGGGACTGCTCACCTCTTCCTCTACTGGCAATGAAGGTTGTGCAACTATTTGCCTTGGCTTTGAGTCTAAATAACGCCTAAAGAATTTAAACATCTCAATCACCTAAAGAATTGTGATTAAAAGACACACTGAAAATAATTAATAAATGCATGGTGCCTGATGCAAAATGCATAAATTGAAGAGAAATACAAGGGGTAAGCAGCAGTAAGTAGAAAACATCATGTCAATCCAAAGACAGGAAAATAAATGCTTTAAAATGTATCATTATAGTGAGAATGCTGTTTTCAATAATGATTACCTTTCATATCCAATCAGCTAGATGTTGCAATGAATTGTCTCACTTGATTCAATGTCTATTAAAGTGCAATTTTTGCTTCCACATCAGTTTAATCTAATTTATATCGATAAAAAGTGCAAAGATTTTTCATTGCGAAAAAAACAAAATATCCCACATGTTAAAACAGCATTAAATATTTTTTTATAGAAAACAGTCATCTGATAAGATCATTTACAGGCATTTTTAACAGCAGAGAAGTGAAATAATAACCTACGTATTGGCCAGTATGCAGTGGAACGAAAATTATGCCAAAATACGCCCAAGTAGAAAAGGGCCACAAAATGAGTGTAACCAACTACTGGAAACCACGCAGATTAATCTCTTGAATAATTTCTCCTGGGTCTCAGCTGAACTTGGCGGACTGTCAGCTGTCCAGGTTAGCGGAGAACTTGTAATTGTTTCCCTTGTGGAGGGCCTGACGGGGATCCTAATGCCTTCAATGCAACTGCCAGTGTGGAAATTACACTGAAGGCCAAGCACTTTTCAGAGTAGGGTCTACGTTTTTTTTTTGCCCCTCTTAGCAAACATTTTTGTTTTCCAACAACTTAAAGTCTGTTTTGGAAAAACAGAAATCCATGGCCAGAACATGAAGAGAGGTTTTCTCTGCGTGTTGGCCACTTCTTGATTTCCCTACCTGAGAGTGGCAGCGAAATCCACTGATGGTCACCCTGTCCTAAATAGGACAGAGTGATGAATGTGGCCCAACAGTTTAGTGGCAGATAGGCTGCTGTGTTAAAGTTTTTCAACTGCAGAGCCATCTGTGGCTCTGTTTCAAAAACACAGCAGTTTCTTCCTTCAAATGTATTAGAGGAACCATTTGTTTGGCGAGTGATGCATCTAACACTTTATGGCTGATGCCATAGATCTATCACATTCAAAAAGACCCCTTTGGTAGATTTTGACTTCCCTGAATAGTGCACGAAATTAGGTAATTGGTTGAGGGGTGTGGAAGACCTACTCAATCAACAACGACAATTGCGGTCAGGGTGAATCACAAAAGTCACAAAATTAACTAAACTATGCTTAACCCTCTGGTATTGGCGCCGTGCAGTCAGGCTTAACTTAGAGGTAAAGTATTTATGCAGCACACAAACAGTAATAAAGTGAAACCACAACACAAGAAAAGTCCCAATACAATTTTGAAAAATAGAGTAAATTGTAATAAATTAAATGATACCAGAACAACAAAAATTCAATCAGTAGAAATAGATGCTAGACCTGTTAGCCTTAGGGTGGTCTTCTCGCAAACCTTTTGCCTTCTCCCCTCCTGTTTTGTTGCTTTCATTTTTGCTGGTCTTAGGACTCTCTGCACTTTACCACCGCTAACCAGTGCTAAAGTGCTCACTCCCTAAAACATGGTAAAATTGGCTACACCTGACTGACCTATTTAATTTACTCATAAGTTGCTGGTAATGTGGTACACCATATACCCTGGGATGATAAATTAAAGGCTGCTAGTGGGCCTGCACCACTTGTTTTGCCATTGACTTAAGTAGTCCTTTAAAACATGCCTCAAGCCCGCCATTGCAGCCTGGGTGCAGTTTTAAACTGCCAATTCGACTTGGCAAAATTAAACTTTTGCCAAGCCCCAAACTTCCTTTTTGCATATATATATATCACCACAAGGGTCTAAACAGCCCATAGGGCAGGACGCATTGTATTGAGAAAGTTGGACATTTACTTTTAAGTTTTATATGTCCTGCTAATGAAAAACTCACAAATCTGTGTTCCACTACTATAAGACCTACCTCTCCGATAACATTGGGTTACTTTATTACATTTAAAAAGTGATACTTTTTGTTTGGGAACAGGTAGAAATTTCATGTTTGGTATCTAAGGAATTGTAATTTAAAACCCTCCTTAATGGTAAGTCGGATTTTAAGTCACATTTCTGAAAATGCCACTTTTTTAAAGTCTTTTTGATGTCTTTTCCTAACCATTTGGATCCTGCAGCCTATATCCTGGGTCTAATGACTATGTGCAGTTGGCCTTTGTGTATTCCTACCAGACAGTAACACAAAGGGGGAGTGGTTGTTGGTAGGATGGGCCATTCTGACAGGATGGGGGCAGTGTTGTACACAACCCTTCTTACATTTCAACACACTTACAAAGAACTTCACACTAGCCTTTTGTGACCCCATAGACAGTGGAGCCTGGGCAGAGAGGCAGGAAATTGCAAGACACTCTCTGGGGGGTGACTCCAGAAGTTTCTTCCACTTTAAAGCTGGCACCAGGAATAAAAATAGGACTCTCAGACCCACTCTTCAGTTCACTTCTGGACTTGTGGAGGACTCAGAGAGGACTGCCCTGCTGACTGTGGCCTGCTGTGTACTTCAGAGGACTGTCCTACTGCTCCAAGAGGGCTTCTCTGCTGCCTGAAGCCTGCCTTGGGCACTCAAAGGACTTTCCTGCTGCTTAAGACCTGCTTTTCTGCTTGAACCCAGGATCACCAGAACACCTTCAAGGTCTAGTTTGCTCACCTCCTGTTTAGAGCTACAGGGACACAAAAAGTTCCAACAACTTGCAAAATGCACCTGGACCATGTCTGAAGAAAATGAAAAAAGGGGACCCCATGCTAATGTTATGAGTACCTAAGGCAAGGAAAAAATCATGAATGTAAAATAGCCCATGGCTATTCAGAATTTTTAAAATAGTATCCTATCTGGATAGAGGGCTCACAACAACAAGTAAGTTGGGTGAATACAAAACAATAATTCAATAATAATAATCAACACAATTATGAGTGATGGTTAAGGAGAGGTGTGGTGCAGCGACCAGAGCAGCTGACTCCGGAGTGCAGGGATCATGGTTCGATCGCCTGTGGCAGCTCAGCTAAACATCATGTGACTCTGGGCAAAAATTCAATTAATCTCTCCGATGACCCCCCTGCCTTGAAACCTTAAAGGGGGTGATGTGCTTGTGCTTTACAAATAAGAATTATTATTATTTAGGAGTATTTTAAAATTCACATATAATTATATCTAATCTCATTGTTGTACTAGTGTACATAAACACAGTGAATTCATCTGACAAATAATATTACACTCATAACCAATACCAATCACTACAATCATATCATCAAACAATCATGCATAGCACCCAAACTCAAGTAGCTGAGTACTGAGTAATGAGAGGAGACCAGGAAGCACCGCTAATCTGTCATTCTCCTTCTACCTGCCCTTGGAGTGTTACAAACTGACTGAAAGTTGCAAAAAAAGTACGTTTTGAGGTGTTTCTTTATTTGAAGTCATGCCAAATGATCCGTTACAAAAGTTACTCCGTCCAACATCTCCTGGTGTTGATGAGGGGTGTTACCCCGAAACCGGTCTCAGGATGCTTGTTTCCAGTCCAGGGATTACCTGGCCTGGCAGTTCGGGCTGGACTGTTCCCATGAGGCACAGGGTCAAGACTGATTTGCAAATGGCTGGGTCTAAACTGGGGTGGCGAAGTGAGCTAAAGAACGATGATGGATTCAGCTCAGATCTGTGCCTGGGGGTGAATGCCTGAAAAGTTTCAGCACTCCGTCCATTATCTCCTTGTGTTTGCTTTGTTCGCGCTAAGTTGGCAGGGTATGGCCAGACGTGGGTCCCATGCTCACTTTGCCACTGGAATCAAGCGAGCCTGGCTGATGAGGGGTGTTACCCCAAATGCGGTCCCAGGAAGCTTGTTTCTGGTCCAGGGAGGACCTGGCATGGCAGTTCGGGCTGGACTGTTCCCATGAGGCACAGGGCCAAGACTGATTTGCATATGGCTGGGTTCAAACTGGGGTGGCGAAGTGAGCTTAAGAACGATGATGGATTCAACCCAGATCTGTGACTGGGGGTGAGTGTCTGAAAAGTTTAAACACTCCGTCCATCATCTCCTTGTATTTACAAAAGCAAATTAGCCCCTTTTTTAATTACATTGTTACTTTTAAATTGTCTGTACCTTCTCCAAGGTCTGTTTTTAAATTCTCCTGAATCAAATGGAATAATAATGCTTCTCCATTTCCACTACTTACCTCTCCCTTGTGATCAAAACTCATGTATGCTCAAAAGTGTTTAGTGTTATGTGGGATAGTATAATGCCAATATCTAAATGTATTGGTTCATTGAAAGACATTGGACAATGTTCATAGGGGTATAGTCACCTGCAGACATAATGTTGCAGCCAAAATATCTAATACACACCTGCCAGAATTCTTTTTAGGCGTAAATGTATTTATTATTGCACATTTTTCCACGAGTGCAGAGAATTAAGCAATAATAAATCGCACTCAAGGGGTGGGAAGTGAATGTTCATAGGCTTTGTTTGCCTTGGAAATTCAGTAATTCACACAGACATATATGTTTGTGTGGATTCCTAAACTCAAAATTGACCTCTCCCCCCCCTTGAAATAGTCATAGACTTTATCCCGCCAATAGCTAGAGTAACTCTTCTTCGAGGATGGAAACGTGAATAATTGACTTCCACATTTGTTGGGGGTGTAGAAGATGCGATATCTCCAGGGATGAAAATGTTTCTCCTTAAAGAAAAAGGGCATTTGCACAGGAGGTTTGATTTCCTGTTTGCATGTACTACTGGGAATGTAAGTGAATTAGAAATAATGCATATTCAGGTTAAGACATAAGTCTCTACACACATTTTCCTGTTTTTTTCTGAATAAGGTCCATTGTCTAAAGGTTACAGACCACAGCCTTGTTTGGTTTATGAAGTTTCTGACGGGCACATGCATCAATGTAGGCTTTTGCGATTCCTTAATTGCAATGATTAAGGAATCGCAATTAAGGAATTGCAAAAGCCTATGCATGTAGGAATCGCTATAAAATTAGCAATTCCCAAACATTCCTTAATTGCAACTCGCAAATTGAGAGTCGCAATTAAGGAATGCCTTCCCATTCATTCCTATGGGCCTACAGGCCATACAGGAATGAATGGGAGATTGCATGCGCAATTTGCGAGTACCAATAGGTACTCGCAAATTACGCATGCATTTCAAGGGTGCAAGGGTGTCAAAGGACACCCTGTTGCACCCTGAAATTGCTCTGTGCACACATGTTGCGCACACACATGCCCCAAGGGCATGTGTGTGTGTGTAACCTACAACTTTGAAAAATGCACTTTAGTGCATTTTTCAAAGATTTTACAAATTACCATCAAGTTCAACTTGATGGTAATTTGCGCACCCTAGTAGCGAAATCGCTATTCTAAAGTGGTTCTTGCATTGCATTTAAGGAATCGCAAATTGCGATTCCTTAAACGCAATCGCAATTTGAGAAATCGCAATTAATTGCGAATTTTCAAATTGCGAGTGCCTTGAACCTTGATGCATCGCAAATGCCCTTTTTGCGGGCGCAAATGGACGATTTTTGCGAATCGCACCGTTTGCGATCGGAAAAATGGTTGATGCATGTGCCTGTGTGTGTTTACACCATCACCATTCCTATGCATGTAAGAGGAATATCCTGATGCAAGTCTTTGCAGAAAATGTGAACAGCACTATTTACTGCCCTCATATTACTTGAGAGGCAGCTCCTGGCTAGAGACAGTCCAAATGTGAAGGGAAGGCTTTTTCCATGGGAAACAAAAACAAAATTGACAAGCATGATGTGGGGCACTTTTTGCATTGACATACAGGAATTACAAGGGTCAAGCGAAAAACCACTGTAGGGGTGTCAGGACGTATAGGCTAGCAACACTGTTTCGACTGACTGAAATACTCATTTATCAAGGTTTCAGCTCAGTTGCTCACTGGGCTATGATCTGGATCCCCCACAGTGACATCCTGAAACTCTCGATGAACACCAGTAGGAAATAGACTCTAATGAGAGTCTCTCTTCCATCCTGTTGAGCTTTAGAAAGTCTTGCATTTCTTGCCTGTAACTTAACTGTATAAAAAACAAGGAATCCCCTCGGGGCGTGGCTTGGACGACGGAAGGCATGGTCGCCTAACTCCGATGCTCGCCAGACCGGAGGGAAGGTGTGGGTGTAAACGGACCTCCTGGGCTCACCAAATTGAGCTACATCATCGGGCGCCAACGTGGGGAAGTGTCGGGCTCGGAATGTGAGCCTTTTCAAGCCGTTTGCTCAGCGGGCAACGGATGTTTATCCGAGATGAAATAGCGGATCGGCGATCGGCGGTAATTTTCAAAATGGCGCCGATGAAGTGAACCTTGGCAGATGTACATGCACAGCGTCACCTTGATAAGGCGGCTGGGATCATCCCTGCCACCAAGCACTTGCGTGGGACACCACCATCTCCCACATGACTGGTGAGAAGTGCTCTTCTACCGTGTGTATGTGGTAACACGCGAAGACTTGCTGCGTGGTGCCTGACCCCAAAATGGCCGCCAAAACGCCAGAACACTCGAGCAGCACTTCAGACCCTTAGACCTCTTCTTATCTATTGCGCAGCCCTTTTTATGCCAACAACAGCAATGAACAGTGACCCAACCTCTTTTGCCAGCATTGGGTGAGTGGAACCTACTGTCTACACCTATGTGATCTGTCTCCCTCTACAAGATGGCATGTCCACTTGCAATTTAGTGCCAACCCAATGCCAACCCGGTGCCTTTCACCATGGTGATGCTGTGAACATTTCCACAGTGAGCTCTGGTTATACCCGACCGTCAACTCCGGCAGCGCGCAGCACACACCAGCCCATTGCCTGTCTTTTCTGCTGACTACTGCACACAGGGTTTGTGAGAGGTGATTTAAAGCACAGGTACCCTGACATCTAAGCGCCCACCAACAACGCCAGGATAGCAACATTAGTGCGCAGCGGAGCACAAGCACACGTAGCCCAGAACCCCTGACCGGGCTCCGACGCCGCAAGCAAACCATCACGCCAGGCACACTAGCCTCAAATATCAGCCTAGACACCAGTCCGCACAAAATTCCCACCAATCGTGGAACAATAAAGAACAATAAGCTTGAATACGGGGTACCTTACACTAGTGGAATGGCGGACGAGAAGAACAGGAACGCCAAGAAAGTGCGACCAGAACCGGTCATCTCAGACTCTCCTATAAAAGCTAAACCAGATATCCATGGGACAATGGAAATGATCCTAAAAAGCTAGCGGAAGTCCATGACTTAGCAAAGTCCACGAAAAGTAACACCGACACCATGCAATTGGAACTCACGGCGATAAGAGCTGATATGAACGCGACGAATGGGAGATTAGGGGATGCGGAACAAAGACTAGGTGTCGTGGAAGATGTAACCACTCAAGCATGCAAAGAAGTGGTGCACCTGCATAGGGTCACAGATGAGCTACGGAAACAGAACGCGGAATTAGAAGACAGAAACAGAAGAGGGAACATAAGAATTTTTGGTATCCCCGAAAAGCGGAGGATGATGCAGGGTCGTGCGTGGCCTTTTGGAGACCTGGATCCCCATGATAACCGGCCTGAAGTTCAACCCGGGCCTGGAGATGGACAGGGCACACAGAATACCTACCTTCACCAACCCACATAGAACTGGTACAAGGCCTATGATCTGCAAACCACTCCGCTTCCAACACACAGAAGCTATTCTCACCTTTGCCAGGAAATCTCAACAAATAACTTGGGAAGGCAGGAGGATCATATTCACACAAGATTACTCTAAAGAGACAGTGGATATACGAAAGGGATTCCTCCGACTCCGTGAGAAGCTAAGAGAAAAAAGATCCTCTTCTCATTTAATGGTCCTTCAAGATTCAGGATAGTGGAGAATGGAAGAGCCATGGTCTTCACATCCCCTCATGATCTGGCGAAACATTTGGAGGGTACTCCCTCTCAGGAAATGGATTCTGAGGCGGGTCCCTCCAACAAAAGGAAACCCATGTCCGCTTTATTCTCACATGAGTGATTGTTTTTCCTAAATATGCTTCAAATAGATTTTAGCAATGTCACGAGACAAATATAATTCGTGGTTAGTACCTAATGTGTGCCATCAATTTCAGTATTCCACATAGTATTTGCTAAGATACGTAGTCAAGCATATGGAGCTAGCTCGTAATTGATTGTACCTCTGTTTACACAGCCTCAGCAATACCTCTTCTTGGAGATAACTTGCTGTAATACCCTAGCTTGGTACATTGTAGACGCAACCCTCTATGTGCTATGCAAGCTCTGATTGTTATTGATGGTTGGTCAAGGTTTGGAGTCGTAGAGGGGACTGACGCTATTGCACTGCTTATTGTCTTTGTCTTTATACACGCTCAGGTTCAGGTTCAGCAGTAGGTTTTGTCATCAAAGTATAATAATCCGGCATAATGCAGTTTAGAAGCAATGTTGCACGAGTTACGTAAACCCTATCGGGCGATTTGTTTAGCTAACGATGTGGGATAAAGTTGCTGCCTAAGTTAATACATTTATATATTGATGTGTTTTTTGTCTATGATCCAGGTTCATTGTTATGCCCTGTTATATCAGGTGCTGAGTTAGTTCGAGGGTAAATTACCTTTGAAAATAACCACACTAAAAGTGCTCTCCCGGGAGCTATGTGGCTAATGTACGGTCCTCCTTTTCGGTCTGTTGACGGTCGGTTCTGTCGTCGCAGCCTCTTTACACGATTTATTTGGGGGGTGGGAGGGGAAGAGAGGGAGGTGGGGGGGAGGGTAGAAGGGGAAATGCTGAAAATGGTTGTTCTAGATTTATTCGCTGTTTTTTTCTATTTTGTGGTTTACATGGTTTATTTGAGTTATTTTTCTTATTATGTCATCCCTATCACACGCCTGAGAATAAGGCTACGTACAAACACACCAATATCACATGCTAAGGCATGGAGCTATTTTCCGATTACAGAAAATCCATTCCTCTCAAAAGGTCAATCTTACACTGTCACGATTTATAAACCCATACGATGACCCAGAATAATACACTTACAGATGACCTTACCGTCATTTCACTAAACGTCAAAGGCCTGAACCATCCAGTGAAACGTAGAAAAGTGTTTGACTATCTTGCCAAAACTAAAGGAGACATTATCCTTCTCCAAGAAACAAAACTATCAGAAGAAGATACAAGCTTCATCAAACATGCTTGGATCTCTACCCTGTCTTGCTCTCCAGCAGACCACAAAAAAAGGAGTTATTACCCTCATTGCGAAAAAATCCAATATCTCCTTCCTTTCTCATACACATGATGATGAAGGTAGACTACTAATTACACATTTGCAAAAAGGAGATGACCTCATACATGTGGTTAACATATATGGTCCTAACTCAGACGAACCATCATTCTGGGAAAAAATATCAAACGCTATTGAGGGACTACCCCAAGACGACCTTATCGTGGTAGGAGGGGACTTTAACATGCCACTTGACCCTATCCTAGATAGACAATCAAAATGTAAATACCCTCAGTCCCGGTCACATGATATCATCAAGAAAATCTGCACCAAATATGACTTAAAAGACGCTTGGCGCCTCCAACACCCTGACACGAGAGATTACACTTTCTATTCATCCCCACATAACTCCTACTCTAGAATAGACTATATCCTAATATCTGCTAACTTCACCCACCGAATAGACCAAACTAGTATAGCCCCTATTCTGATTCCAGATCACGCTTGTATATCTACCAAACTCGCGGGCTCTCACCCTACCACACCTCCAAAGAGATGGCGATTTAACGATGATATCCTATTGGATCAGACTAATAAATTGAAAATATCCAAGGCAATTGAGGACTATATAGCCAGGAATGACCTTCCCGAAATTTCAACAGGTATCTTTTGGGACGCTCTAAAAGCCACTATACGCGGGGTCATTATCGGAATCAAGGCCCAGATTAATAAAAACTTAAACCAGGAACTTATATCTCTAGAAAACGAAATTAAAAGTCTGGAACTGAAACACTCAGTCAGGTTAGACGACCAGGAACTACTTACTAGCCTAACTAACAAGAAATACGAATACAATACCATTGTAAGTAAAAAAGCTGGCGTTTGGATCAACAAATTCAAAGCACTTAAGCTGTGCTAAGGAAACAAAGCTGGGAAACTCCTAGCCTCATATCTTAAACACAAACACAAACAATTCACCATCACCTCTATCAAAGACGCACACAATATCACGCATACCAAGCATGACAAAATCCTAGATGCCTTCCACATATTTTACAAGGACCTATACAGCAACAAATTATTATTTAATGCAGAGAATTGTGAGCAGTATTTAAAATCAATCGACCTCCCCAAACTGTCAAACACAGATAAGTCACAACTGGGGGCTCCCATTTCAGATCAGGAAATTTCCATGGCTATTAAAACACTCAAGACTAACAAGGCGCCTGGGCCGGATGGCTTTTCAGGCTCCTTTTACAAAGCATTTATCACCCCTCTTCAACCGTCCCTACACATGCTATTCAACTCTATGGCCCGGAACAGGGATGTCACAGACTCGATGAGGGAAGCCACAATTATTGTTATCCCCAAAGAAGGCAAAGACCCATTACTACCTAAGAATTATAGGCCAATATCCTTAATAAACGTGGATTGCAAGATTTACGCCAAAATTTTAGCCAGTCGATTAAACAAATTTTTACCCAACCTAATTAGTAATTCACAGGTGGGATTTCTTAAGAACCGCTTATCCCACGATAACACTAGACTACTCTGCCATGTCCTGGAAAAAGCAAAAACGACAACTACCCCCTTAGTCGCCATCACATTAGACGCAGAAAAAGCGTTTGACAGGGTTTCTTGGCAATTTCTAGAACATTGTATGCAAAAGTTCAATCTTGGTGAGACTTTTATCGCCATGGTTATGGCCCTTTACTCTAACCCATCTGCCCGGATAACCATTAATGGTTCTGTATCGGAGTCCTTTCGATTGGAACAAGGCACCAGGCAGGGTTGTCCCCTCTCGCCGGCCCTTTTTCTCTTAGCCCTGGAGCCACTAATTCAAGATATAAAACATAACGAGAAGATTAGCGGTGTTCTCTTTGGTGAAACACGGGTGAAATTGGCCGCATATGCGGATGATATTTTGATAATAACAGAGGAACCAGAGACCTCTATTAAAGCCCTGATAGACTCTATAGATACATATGCTAGCCACTCAGCCTATAAACTTAACCGCGATAAATCGGAAGTTAAACCTCTCAATATTTATAGCACAAAGGATATCCTAGGCAGCTCGGGCCTAATGTGGCAACCCAACCAGATTAAATATCTGGGAATCGAGTTCTGTGCCACGACTCTGGAGACTCTTCAACATAACGAAAACAAAACGCTTGAGCGGATCAAAACTCAACTAAATTCTTGGTCACCCAGATTCATAACCTGGTGGGGAAGAATTGAAACAATAAAAATGATGGTATCCCCTCTGGTGAACTACTTAATTACAATGCTGCCGCTTGCTTTATCGGATGATTTCCATCATAAACTAAGAGTCATTCTCACGACCTTCTTATGGAAGGGGAAGAAGGCAAGAATTAGTATGAGAAAACTCCAACTTCCCAAATCTCTTGGAGGTGTCAATCTACCAGACTTTAAACGATATCAGGTGGCTTTTTCAGCGAAACAAGGGTCGCACTGGCTTACACCATCATCAGAGTATACACCAGTATGGCTAGAAATGGAGAAATCTCTCCTCCTCAACATTCACCCCCTTACTCTCCTCACCACCAACCTTGCCCGATTAACGTGTTCTGGTACTATTATTTTCAAACAGACTAAATCCTCCCTGCTAAAGATAGACAGATTACTTGAGGTCAGGGTAAGGAATTCCAGTTTCGAATCTATATGGGACAATCGCACTTTGATGTACAGAGGTCACACCTTACACAACGACAACTGGATCAAGAAAGGAATTTTCTTTCTCCACCAGTTATATGCAGACACACACCCGCTGACCTTTAAGGAACTACAAAATACATACCACCTTGAACCTATAGAATTCTACTACTTCCTGAAAGTAAAAGCTGCCATATCCAAAACAAAAATTTCGACCTCACCGCCTTCCTTGCCAAAATATTTCTTAAAATTAAACTCCCTAGGCCACCAAGTTTCTTGGATATACCGTCTACTAGGCCCCAAACATTCTACACTCAACGCGAAAACTATTTCCTTTTGGAATTCACACTGTACCACCCCGGTCTCTGATTCTGACTGGACCTGGACGTGGAATTCGATATTTAAGAATAAAATTAGCCCGGTACTGTCCCAAACTAAGTTCTGGCTTCTCCACAGAGTATTCTGGACGCCCTCCCGCCTACACAAACATAGACTTCGAGATGATGATGTCTGTTGGAACTGTAAGAATGCAGTAGGTGACCTAGAGCACCTGCTACTGCTCGGCCCCTGCGTAACATCCTACTGGGACAGGGTCTTCAAATTCATATCTAACCTCTTTCCCGTCGATGCTTGTAAGGACCTGTCGTCACTTCTGTTCGCTCCCACAAGAACAGGCTTCTTGAGTGAAAACGACAAAGCACTCCTTGACATCCTTATCATAGCGGCTGTCAAAATCATCCTTACCAACTGGAAGGATACTAGTAAGGCGTCCTTTAACTGTTGGCAAAACTGGATCACCAACCTTCGAGGGGCAGACAATATTGTGCTTCATAACTCTCCATGGAAAAACCCAGTCAGACATCTTTGGCTTTCTCTTGATATTTTCTTCAAATCACATAAACCACCGTGAGCCCCCGACTACTACCATTAAACAACCACTCACTGCGACTACCAGGGATGGTGGATTGCTCTGCTTGCGACAAGCACTGTAATTGTGAATTATAATTGTAATTGTAGTTGTAACTGTAACCCTAACAGTGTAACCCTAACATTATCTCCTTTAAGACCCCTAACCAACACATGAGCCCAGTAATGTAAAAATGTAAAAAGGTACACAAGGGGACAATAGAAATGCGAAACCGACTTTGGGATATATATACTTGATTTAGACGATACCTTTCTCCTAATACTTTGGTTTTATAAAAATTGTTTTGCTGTGTGTTGTATTGCGTTGAACAAAGTATCTTGATTGTACATTATTATCCTTTGTTTTGTACTTACCTTTTTCTTTTTGTGCATTATATATATATGTTTCTTTTATATTTTTGCTTTTGTCAATGTATATTTGGACAACCAATAAAAATTTATTGAACAGAAAAAAAACAAGGAATCCCTCAGATAGGCTCGTTTTCTTTACATTCACAACAAATGAATATTTGCCAGTAAGTTGTACTGAAACAATGACTGTGAAAACACAAACTCTTCCTCAAAGTTCAGGTTTCATTTTTAACATTTGTTTGCACAACTAACCCATAAATATGTTGTTTCGACCCCAAAACATTATTTCTAAGTAGGCTGATAGCAGACGACATCTAGAGATTGCAAAGCGTGGATAGAGAACAACCCATGAACCCAACATGTCTTTTAAACACATTATATGCATTTATGACAAAGACTATACATAGGACGCTACCTTTTCGATGTCCTGATGAAGACCCTGCTTAGAATTATTGTTTTAGGGTTGAAGCATCAATGTATTGCGCATTGTGAGTGATGGGCTTAAAGGATTGAGTTTGTGTGTTCTGTCAATTAAAGTTAATTCTTAGGCCAAAAGTTAGTAGTGCATAGAAATGTCTTTATTTGCTCCATGCTCACATCGAGCTTTTTAATAATTGAACACACTCAGCGATAAGCCAAAGCCAGCATGTGTTTCATGATTTAAAGAATGTTCATCGTGGCCAGCAAAGTTCTTTGCATGTTTCGCAAAACTCTAGATATCCAGAATATAGATGCTCGGTGTCTGGTAATTGGCAGGTACATGGAATGAAAGAGGTCTGTCTTGGTTAAGATGTGTTGCTGACAATTAATAAGGAATTCACAATACCTAAAGGTGTGATAACCTCCACGTAGATAAATGATGAGTGGCAGGAATTTGGACTCAGCACTATTTATAGGTTGGCTGTGCTAACAAATGTTAAAATTGAAACCTGAAGTCTGAGGAAGAGTCTATGTTTTCAAAGCTGAATTGTGTACAGTCAGCATGTGCTTTCTATTTCATCCAAGCACACTTCTTTTCTCACTTCATCACTAAGCACTGCGCCCATTTTTGGGGCACCTACTTGCATATACCTTTCTCTGCATTGTTATGATACGAATTAAATTACTGTTGAGTTAGTACAACTAACTGGAAAATGTTAATTTATTGTGAATCTAAAGAAATTGAGCCTATCCAAGGGAACCCTGTACATTTAAGTGCCCAGGTTCCCAGGATTACCAGATCGCCCTGCATTATTGTGTAATTTAACTGTGACATGTGTCTGTGTGCCCTTCGGAGCAGAAACATGCATTGGTGGGCCAGGGGAAGTGAGTCAGTAGGGTCGACCTTTAGTATGGGCAAGCTGGGCTCTTGTCCAGGGTGCTGATCTTCAGACGGGCACAGGCGCTATCTCCAGCAGTCACACTCTGACCTGGCGCTAAAGAAAAGTGTATTAACCACTTTTTCTGGAGGCATCTGCCACCCATGTCAATATTTTGTATGTTTTCTTCTCTGGCTGTCATAACTTTTGCCCCATCACCTTTCCCCAAACCACATTTTTTTTTAGCACACTGACAATTAAAGCAGGCGGCAGGGGGCACCAACTTTGGTTCCCTACCTAGATTTTCATCATAAACCCTTGTGCTCATACACTCTCTGCTTTCACTAACGGTATCTCAGTTTGATTGACCACATTTACCTGCACCAAACATTCCAAAACACGCCTACTAATTATTCTGCACTGTTGTATTTCTTTTTACTGGGCTTTTGCCTCTTACGGACATCAACATTCATAATATTTCTTGATTTGGTGTCTCATTATGGTTCAACGTTTTGTTAATCGTGTACACTTGTCAAATGATTTTCGTGCAGGAGCAAGAATAGTATTGTGCTTCAGTGTTATGAGTTTTCTTTTTTAGGCACGGTTGGGCAAAGTGTTAGCTCTCTTGGCTTTTTGTTTTTGTTTTAAAGCATCAGTTGATTGTATTTTTAGATAATTTTAATATTTTAATTGTTCTTATCCTATATTATTTTTACTGTCTTTTTTTTTGTTTGCCTCTTTTATGGTATTTTACCGAAATATAGAGCATTGAACTGAACTGATAATATTTCTTATATTATAACGATACCCGGATTACTGTTTTGAGGCGTCTATGTACTAACAAAAAGTGGAGGAATTTCACAGAAAAATACCTCGGCATTAAAAAATAACCCTACAAAAGCAGCCTTTAAAACACACTTTTTTTTACGTTATATACATCGGCATTTTGCAGTTCAAATCCCTTCGCCGCAACACCCACCCAGAATGTGAGTTAATATTTCTTAAGCGAGCTCTCTACAAAATAATTATACTGTGCAAAAGAATGCTGGCGATTTGCTTGAAATATGTCTTTGTAAGTGCTAAACGCCAGCCGCCTAAAAGCAAGCATACATGAAACAATCCCATTAACAGGTATAGAATACCCTAAAGTTCAATGGTAGGGTATACAATGGATAGAGGTTGTTATGGAAACAAATGCAATTAGACCAACAGGCGTTTCATGGCTCTTTACCCCTACAGAAAAGGAACTGAACAGATGGCTATTTAAGGCGAGCTTTAACATGTATAGAATTTATCACTCAGAGCTAGATTTGGGAAAACCACTTTCAATGCCTTGAGCTGCAATTTCTTTGATTAAATTGATAGAAGAAAATAGTATATTTTTTTTAACAAAATCAAAAATCAAGTGTGCAACAAAGACACGCGTGTATCTTTAATCGTGACTTATGTTTCTTGATTAGAAGGTCGGCGAGCATTGACAGAAAGGTACTAACCACGAAAATAGAGAAATATTCCGCCAATAATCACTAGCTGATCGGTTTCAAAGTGCTAACAGAAATACCGACAGAGGCAAAATTATTAATTATTTCTGCGCATTATTTGGATTTCTGTGTTAATCATTTTGACAGCGGCAGTTGAATTGCCCTGTTGTGCAACTGGGTCGGTGAAATGTCTCATTCCAATAAATTTAACGTTTCCAGAGCAGAAATGGCCGTGCATCCCGCTGTCCGTGGGCACTAATTACATTATTTTTTTTATCCTTCCGAGGTTGATAAAAGGAGTGGCATCTCGATGGGTAATTATAACCCTTGGTTTTAAAAGGCTACAAATACACAAGACAGGGGTAGCAAGCAGTACGTAAAACATTAATTAATTGATATTAATGAAAAGCTCCTGGAAGGCAGTTAGCATGTTGTGCGTGCTATACACACGCACACCTATTCACCATCGCAATTGTGTCTATAGGCCGCTTGCACACTAGGATTGGTGCCTCTTTTCGCCTCTCGCCGTTTTTTTTTGGTCGCCTGAGTCCGAACTTGCTTTCAGAGACAGCACCTAGAGGTACGTCTAGCAGGTTCCTACACAGAATCTCCGCCTAGGGACATATTTATGGAAATGGCCCTTAATTATGGACCGCTATTTAATTCCTACAATTTTCGTAATCGGCAGTAAATCTGTTAAACACTCGAGTTCAGTAGGTTTTTTAAAATAACCAATTAGCGTTGTTCAGCTAACAACAGGACTTTCAAATAATACTTTTATTAAGTGCAACAGACTAAGGGGCCGATTCCGATCTCGGTCGGAGGCGCACCCAATACCATTCGGTCGGGAAAAAGCCATGCGAAGCCTGTTACCCGACCGAACCGTACGCGGGTCCGGCCGAGCGAGTACGATGCGGACTCGCCGACCGACTCGTCCGGGCGACCCGACCGCTCCGACCGACTCGTACCCGGACCGCACCGCTCCGACCGACTCCGGTCGGACCCGATCCGCACCGCGCAATGGAGACGTTTCCGGCCGGGTAAGTACGATGCGCACCTCGACCGCTCCGACCGACTTCGCGCCGTCCGACTCGAACTCGCTGTCGGAGCCGTACTTTGGGGGTCCGTGTCGGACCCCCTGCACGCGTACTCGTGCGAGGCGCACACAGGGGGACCCAAGGGTCCCCTCTACCTGTGCGTGCACGCCGCGAAGCGCCGCGGCGTACTCGCTGTAGGAGGCGCCCTTGTCCGCCTCGCACCCATTGAGGCAATGGGAGCCCGCGTACGCGTTAGTGCGACCGGCTCCCATTGACTTCAATGGAGTCCGACCGACTCGTGTCCGATAACATACGGACGCATCGGACTCGCTCGGTCGGACTGCACGGGTCCGATTCGGTCGGAAATCTCTCCGGGTCCGGCTCGGTCGGGGAAATTTCCGGCCCGAATCGGAATCGACCCCTGAGTGACATTGCAACTCTAATAAGCATTGGCAAAGCCAATAGGTCTGGGGTTGACCACCAGCCTTCTGGCAATTATTGCTTTGTTTTTGTCATGGTTTTTGGTCGGGGATATGCCGAGCGCTCATCAATAAAAAAAAAAATTGTTACAGGCAAAAAAAAAAAATGTTAGTCTCAAAAACACACATAACCACATTTCTCTCTGGCACTGAGGGTAGTTCCTTCGTATGTGGTTGTGTTCCTTGTGAAAGGGTGGCATGCCGTAACTTGTAGCGAAGTCAGTCAATGGCTGAAGTGGGTTGATACATTGCCCCTAATGCATGCTGGACCCGGTGGAAGAAAAATGTGAATGTCGCCTACATCAGACTAATGGATGAAGTCTTGCTGAAGCTCCAATAAGTAACTATGTTGTACATATAATTTTAGTAAAATCATAAGGTCTTGGCTAACTCAGACCTATAATAAGCCAATCACTCTGGGACTGGCAGCAAGCCTTTTGCCTTTAAGAAAGAAAGAAAGGAAAGAAGGAAGAAAGAAAGAAGGAAGGAAACAAGGAAGGAAGGAAACAAGTCAGATAAGAAAGAAGGCAAGAGAAAAGGCAAGAATGAAGTAAAGTGAAGGAAGTAAGAGGGAATAAGAGAAAAAAGCAATGAAAGAGAATGAAAGAAAGAAGGAATGAAAAGGGAAGAAAGAGAGAAGGAAAGAAAGAGTGAAAGAAAGAAGGTAAAACAAGCAAAAAAGAAGGGAAGAAAGAAGGAAAGAAAGAAAGAAAAAAGAGAAGGAAATAAAGAGAGGATGAAGGAAAGAAAGAAACAAGAAAGAAAGAAAGAACCGGAAGGAAAGTAGGAAAGAAAATGCAAGAAAGAAGAGAAGGAAAGAACAAGCAGAAAGAAGAAAGAAAGAATGGAACCAGGCAATAATAAACCAAAGAAAAAGAATGAGTGAAGGAAAGAGAGAATAAAAAAGAAATAAGAAAGAAGTAAAGAAAGAAGGCAAGACTGAAAGAAAGAAAGATAATGGAAAAGAGGTAAAAAGAGATAGAAAAAGATGAGAGAATGGGAGAAGGAAAGAAAAAGAAAAAAGACTGAAAGAAGGCAAGCAAAAAGGAAAGAGAAAGATAAAGAAAGAGGAAAAGAGAATGAGGGAAGGAAATTGGAAATAATTAGGAAAGAAATTAAGGAGAGAAATAAAAAACTTAACAGAGGATAACTTTATACAGAACAGTTTCAAATGGACACAATCTGGTATGCTGTCAAGTAGCAGCAGTCAGAAAATCAAAACACTCCAAAGGAATTTACAACAGCTATGTCAGAATATGGGGTCTGATAAAGCTGGAATATAGATCTGAAGCGGTCCTGCTATCACATCAGGCTCTAAATATAAATGCAACACTAAAGTAATTATAAAATAATAACAAAAACACTGGCACTGAAGGGAACTAGCTTGTGTGTGGTTGTGCTCCTTGTGAGCGAGCAAAATGCAGTTACTCAAAGTGAAGTTAACCTTCAGCTTAGTAAGCTGACCCTTTGCCCCATGCTATATGATGTAGTGGGTGGAAACGTGAATGACACAACAAAAGGCGAATAGAGGAAGAGAGGTGAGTTTATCATATATATTTTAGTGAAATCAAAAGGTCTTGCCTAACGGGGACCTAAAAAGTAATTTATATTCCTTATTATATGTTATTCAATCTTAAAGAGTGCTACTCAATTAAAAAACACTTAGAGAACTGCACAAACAATGATTCAAGTGCATGCATCTTTGACAATGAACAGAGTAGCAGTTTACTGAACAGAATGCGTTTATCCTCAACTCATTTCAAAAGCAAAAAGGTATAGACAGTAGATTACGAAGATACAAAATTGGAGGGAGGTGTTGCCTGGGAAGCAGAAGGATTAATTTGAGGAAGATGATGGAGCAAGAGGACAGTCCCATCAAAAATTGGTAGGTTAGTTACAGATAAATAGCAAAAATGAATATATGTGTGAATATAGTATATATGAAGATGTTCACAGTGTAATTTGCTATTTATTACCTTTGCTGAGTATGGTAAGGGTGAAAGACTTGCAAGAGGCAAAACTTCTTGTAAGTCATGATGCATCTCCACTGCCTCTACAATGGTACCAAATAGCATATTACTCTCTGTGCATCTGTGTATATGGTTTATGCCATGGCATTTGTTTTATATGTCTATGTAATAACAAAATGTATTTAACCAAAAGCAGGATGCAAGCATTCAAGGGGTTAAATGTGTGTAGCAAGCGAAGATTGGACTGAAGATACTGTTACTATTAGGGTGTTAGGAGAATTACCTCCATGTGCAGAGTACATATTGCATGCAACTTGTGAGACAGTAAACGTGCTTTTCCTATTCCCAATTTGTAGTACAGTAGTAACAAACTGGAATATGACATTTGTTTTGTAGCAATATACATGTGAACATGGGTTAATTATGGTTTCAATGTTGTGTAATAATGTGTTATTCAGCCACATTTATTTTCAATGCTATGGTATTTCTAATCCTCCTAACCTCTTGCACTTTACATTTTATGTCCCCCTTTGCCTACCCAAATAAATAAATAAATATATATATATATATATATATATATATATTCTGCTCGTGAACGCCACCTTTACACCGGCGCACTCACGGGCGGGTGCCTCGATCGGGCTTGTTGCTCCATAATCCCAGGGTAATGTTCCTGAATGAAGAGTCACTCGTGGGGGGTGAGTTATAGAGATTTATTTCTTAACTCGGGCAAACAAACGCGTTTCGGCTGGTCGCCTTCATCGGTGTCATCAGACACGCCGGAAACGCCACTCTAATTATACACATCATGGTCATGAAAAGTAAAAACGGACATTAATTCATGTATCCCGTTTCTCTATCAAAAACCACTGCCCCATCTTGGCATGATTCAATAGCAAATACATTGCATATAAAAAGCTGGATAAAATAATATTTACAATATTCCTCAGCAAGAAATTAATAGATAATTCAAACATTTGATTGTAATAATTTAGCCCTAGATGGGCCATGATCCTTTATACAATGTAATTGCATCCCATAATTAAGCCCTGTATGGGCAATTAATATCATGTCAAGCATTTCTGTGCAAATGAGAAAATAGAGAATGGGGAAAAAAGGAGAACAAAAGAGCAAAGAGGAAAGAAAAGAAGAAAGAGAGATAACGAAAGGTGACAAAGATGAAAAAGATGAAAAATATGAAAAAGATGAAAAATATGAAAAAGAGTCAGGATGAAGGAGAAAAGGAACCATCAGGCAGACAGGCAAAAGAAATTGGTCCGTGTCCATTATTATGGATCATATGATCCTCTACATTTCTGTGCCAGACCTCTATGCCTTACTCTACCAATACATATCTATGTCATCTACAATGATGAGAAAAACGCAATGAAAGTCCAGTGTAATATACATTAGAATTACAGACGTTATCCTAGATGTACCGATAACTCCTCGCTACTGTTCATTCCATTCGGTGCCTTGGTCTGTGCATCTATTATATAGCGGGACTCCAATTTTCTTAGCTTGAGGGTTCTATCTCCTACTCTCGGATTGGCCGGCACATGGTCCAGGCAAAAGTAAGCTAAGAGATCCCTATTACTATTATGTACGCTGCTGAAATGTCGGGCTACCGGGTATGTGACATCCCTGTTGGTGATGGCCCGCATATGCTCTAAAATGCGGACCTTCGTAGGGTGGATGGTGCTCCCTATATATTTCAAGCCGCAAGGGCACGTCAGACAGTAGACAGTGTAAGAGGTGGTACAGGTCATAAACTTAGTGATGTTTTTTGGTTTGTCAATACCCGGTATCATGTAAGACAATGTTCTTTTGCTCTTTATGCATGCCTTGCATTTGCCACAAGGATAAAACCCCCTTAGTTTCCGGAGAGGAGTCATTGCCTCCTTTTCTAAGTGGCTGTGCACCAGGTTATTGCTGAGAGACCTTGCTTTTCTAAATGTCAGTAAAGGATAAGCTGGAATGTCCTGGCTAATAACCTGATCTGTTTTAAGTATATGCCAATTTTTTCGCATTATCTTCTGAAGGTCTTCAGCATTTTCAGAAAAAGTGGTTACATTCTGAATCCAGCTTTTTCTTCCTAATTCCTGGGGATATTTTTCAACATGTCTTGTCTGGAAGACAAATCCACCCTCTTAAAGGCTTCTTCCAGGGTCTGATTGTTGTATCCTCTCTCTTTGAATCTAGCTATGCTTTCCTTAGCTGCCTGTTGGAAGTCGCTGTCTTTGATGTTGTTACGTTTAATCCTCAAAAGCTCACCATATGGTATGCTACTGATGAGCTTATGGGGGTGGTTGCTGGTTGCGTGCAATATTGAATTACCCGCAGTGGGTTTTCTATAGAGTCTTGTACCTAAGACTCCCTCTGAGACATAAATTTCAAGATCAAGAAAATTGATCGATATGTTGCTGATCCCTCCTGTGAACTTTAACTTGACGTTGTTGACATTAAATACATCTCCAGAAACTAAGGGGGTTTTATCCTTGCGGCAAATGCATGGCGTGCATAAAGAGCAAAAGAACATTGTCTTACATGATACCGGGTCTTGACAAACCAAAAAATATCCCTAAGTTCATGACCTGTACCACCTCTTACACTGTCTACTGTCTGACGTGCCCTTGCGGCTTGAAATATATAGGGAGCACCATCCACCCTACAAAGGTCCGCATTTTAGAGCATATGCGGGCCATCACCAACAGGGATGTCACATACCCGGTAGCCCGACATTTCAGCAGCGTACATAATAGCAATAGGGATCTCTTAGCTTACTTTTGCCTGGACCATGTGCCGGCCAATCCGAGAGGAGGAGATAGAACCCTCATGATAAGAAAATTGGAGTCCCGCTATATAATAGATGTACAGACCAAGGCATCGAATGGAATGAACAGTAGCGAGGAGTTATCGGTACATCTAGGATAACATCTGTAATTCTAATGTATATTACACTGGACTTTCATTTAGTTTTTCTCGTCATTATAGATGACATTGATATGTATTGGTAGAGTAAGGCATAGAGGTCTGGCACAGAAATGTAGAGGATCATATGATCCATAATAATGGACACGGACCAATTTCTTTTGCCTGTCTGCCTGATGGTTCCTTTTCTCCTTCATCCTGACTCTTTTTCATATTTTTCATATTTTTCTTCTTTTTCATCTTTTTCATCTTTTGTTATCTCTCTTCCTTCTTTTCTTTCGTCTTTTCTCTTTTGTTCTCCTTTTTTCCCCATTCTCTATTTTCTCATTTGCACAGAAATGCTTGACATGATATTAATTGCCCATACAGGGCTTAATTATGGGATGCAATTACATTGTATAAAGGATCATGGCCCATCTAGGGCTAAATTATTAATCAAATGTTTGAATTATCTATTCATTTCTTGCCGAGGAATATTGTAAATATTAATTTATCCGGCTTTTTATATGCAATGTATTTGCTATTGAATCAAGCCAAGATGGTGCAGTGGTTTTTGATAGAGAAATGGGATACATGAATTAATGTCCGTTTTTACTTTTCATGACCATGATGTGTATAATTAGAGTGGCGTTTCTGGCGTGTCTGATGACACAGATGAAGGCGACCAGCCGAAATGTGTTTGTTTGCCAGAGTTAAGAAATACATCAGTGGAGAAGTGTGGCTCAATGGTTAGAGCGGCAGACCCTGATGCAGAGATCTGGCCCGGGACCAGGGTTCAATTCCCGCCTTGGCGGGTCTTGGGCTCAATTACCTCGGACCTGATAATTCTCGCCTCGGTGCCTATTCTAATCATGGGTCCCACTCTGCAACTCTGGGCAATAGCTTGCTTAATCTCCACAACGGCCCCAACAGCGCTGGGATGCCTGGCTTCACCTTGGAGGTGCCCAGGAGTGGACATTTCACAGGGAAAAGCCAGGAAGGGTTCCACAGCGGTATGCGTACAGCGCCGGGACACCCCTTTGGGGGTATAAGTGCGCTTTACAAGTACAAATTTCATTTCATCTCTATAACTCACCCCTCGTGAGTGACTCTTCATTCAGGAACATTACCCTGGGATTATGGAGCAACAATATATATACAATTTTGAAAAAAGGGGACCTGTTAGAACTGGGGGTCTCTAGTTGGCAGAGGTAGGTACCTTTGTCCAAATAGGGACCCTTGCTTCTAGTTAGGGTAAGGGGGTACACTCCTGAAATAACCCCTGCTCACCCCCTTGGTAGCTTGGCACGAGCAGACAGGCTTAGTTCAGAGGCAGTGTGTAAAGCATTTGTGAACACATACAGTAATCCAGTGACAACACTACAAATGGACACCACACAGGTTGTATTATAAAAATAAGTATCTTTTATATAGATTATACCACAAGACCATAAACGACAAAAATAATCCACAATACTGTACTTTAAAGATGGTAGAATTAGCTTGAGTCTCTTAAAATGGAAATGCAACACTTTGCGTTCAATGTACCTGAGATGCGTAACGCGATACAACAAAAGTGGTGCAGGGAAGGTGATGCGTCGGTTCCTTACATGCAAGAACGGTGATGCGTCAGTTCCCTACTGATGCGCAGGGGACAGTGAGGCGTCGGTTCTTCTCGGCGTGGGGAGGTGATGCGTCGGTTTCTTACTGCGCTTCTGTGGCGATGCGACAAGCAGCGCCGTGATGCCTCCGACCCATCCAACACCGACGACGCTGCCTGCAACCTCAGACGATGGATGGACGACTGTGCCAACACCCTCGCCCCGCTGAAAAAGCTCACCTACAGCGACACCACCAAAAGAGCCAGCTGGTTCACCTCGGAACTCCTAGCTTCCAAGCGCACCTGCCGGAAACTAGAGAAGAAATGGCACAGCGATAAGACACCGGACAGCCACACAGCCCACAAAGACGCCATCCGTAACCACCACCACCTCATCAGGTCCGCCAAGAGAATCTCCTTCAAACACCGCCTCGACAACAACGCACACAACAGCAAGGAGCTTCTCAACATCGTGAAGGAACTCTCCAATCCCAGCTCCAACACCAACGACATCCCGCCGTCGCAACCCCTGTGCGATTCCCTCACCACCTTCTTTCACCGCAAGATCGCCGACATCCACGACAGCTTCGACACCCAGACAACCCCAACTAAGATCGATACACCAGACCCGCCACACACCATCGACCACGACCCCCTGCCAGCCTGGGCCAGCGTGAACATCGAGGACACCATCAAGACCATGAGCACTATACAATCCGGCTCCCCGTCAGACCCTTTCCCGCACCACATCTTCAACAAAGCCAGCAGCTCCATCGCACCCCACCTGTGCAACATCATCAACCTCTCCTTCGAGACCGCGACCTTCCCAGAGAGCTGGAAACATGCAGAGATCAACGCCCTACTAAAAAAAACCAAGGCGGACCCGAGAGACCTCAAGAACTTCCGGCCCATCTCTCTGCTTCCGTTCCCAGCCAAGGTCATCGAGAAGATCGTCAACAAACAGCTAACCCGATACCTCGAAGAAAACAGCATCCTGGACCCATCCCAATCAGGGTTCCGCAGCAACCACAGCACTGAGACTGCCCTCATCGCCGCCACCGACGACATCAGGATCCTGCTGGACAATGGTGAGACCGCAGCCCTCATCCTGCTGGACCTCTCCGCCGCCTTCGACACTGTCTGCCACCGCACTCTACGCGCACGCCTCCACAACGCAGGGATCCGAGACAAGGCCCTGGAATGGACCACCTCCTTCCTCGACGGCAGAACCCAGAGAGTCCGCCTCCCACCTTTCCGATCCGAAGCCTCCGAGATCATCTGCGGCGTACCCCAGGGATCGTCCCTCAGCCCAACACTGTTCAACATCTACATGGCCCCGCTCGCACGCATCGCCAGACAACACGACCTCAACATTATCTTCTACGCCGACGACACTCAACTGATCCTCTCCCTCACCAAGGACCCCTCGCCGCCAAAGCCAAACTCCATGAAGGAATGAAGGCCGTCGCCGATTGGATGAAGATCAGCCGACTAAAGCTGAACACGGACAAAACGGAGGTCCTCATCCTCGGCTCCAACCCCTCAGCCTGGGACGACTCCTGGTGGCCAACGACGCTGGGAGCAGCCCCGACACCCACCGACCACGCACGCAACCTGGGAGTCATCCTCGACTCAACGCTCTCCATGGCCAAGCAAGTCAACGCAGTCTCCTCCTCCTGCTTCAACACCCTCCGCATGCTTCGCAAGATCTACAGGTGGATCCCGACAGACACAAGAAGAACAGTCACCCAGGCCCTCGTCAGTAGCAGACTGGACTATGGGAACGCCCTCTACGCGGGAGCCCCGGCCAAGCTCATCAAGCGACTGCAACGCATACAAAACGCCTCCGCACGACTGATCCTCGACGTACCACGCCACAGCCACATCACCCCCACTTGAGGAACCTGCACTGGCTCCCCGTCGACAGGAGGATCACCTTCAAACTCCTCACCCACGCACACAAGGCACTCCACAAAACTGGCCCAGCCTACCTCAACAGACAACTCTTCTTCTACGTCCCCAACCGCCAGCTCCGCTCCGCCGACCTCTCCTCGCCACCGTCCCCGCATTCGAAGAACAACCACCGGCGGCAGATCCTTCTCACACCTCGCCGCCAAGACCTGGAACACCCTTCCACTAAGCCTACGAAAGACCCAAGACCTGCTGACCTTCAGGAGGCTACTCAAGACCTGGCTGTTCGACCAGTAGCAGCATCCCCCCCCCTTCCCTCTCCCCAGCGCCTTGAGACCCTCGCGGGTAAGTAGTGCGCTCTACAAATTCTGTGATTGATTGATTGATTGATGAAGATCTGGTGCAAAGAAACAAAATGGCATCTTCTTGATGTTGCGACAACGAAGGGGTGATGCGTGCACGCCCGATGGCCGTGCGGCGATTTCGATGAATCTTTGGAGCCGCGACAGGCCCTGCGACACGCTTCCCTGGCGATGCGACGGTGTCTGATGCGAGGTCGACGATCTTCTCCTGGGATGCGGGGCGCCTCGTGTTGCGATGCGTCGGCGTCTGATGCGAGGTCGATGCTCTGCCCCGGGGATGCGACGGTGTCTGATACGACGGCGACACTTTTCTCCGGTGCTGCGAGGCGCTTCGAAGGATGCAAGGGTGTCAGCGGCGCGCTTCTTCGGGGATGCGCCGGCGTCTGATGCGATGTCGACACTCTTCTCCGGCGATGCGAGAAGCAGCGGCTGCGGCGGCAACACGCTTCTTTGTCTTGAGTCGTGCTTCCAGCTCCCAGCGACACGCAAGTGTGTCAGAAGGTCCAAATTCCCAGCAAGGGAATACAGGGGAGCTGGTAGGTGAAGTCTGTTGTTCCTGAGACTTCAGCAGGAGGCATGCTCTGAAATCAAGCCCTTGGAGATCCTTCACAAGTTGATGAAGTTCCCTTCTCCTTTCTTTGGCAGTCAGGCAACCACTGCAGGCAGATCCCTCTAGCTTAGGGATAGTCTTCTCCTCAGTTTCTTCTTGGTTCCGCTCCTCAGCAAAGGTTTCTTCTTGTTTCCCAAAAGTGATCTAATTTCCTAGGGGTCTGGGTCCCCTTTTTATACACCTTTTCTCTTTGTTCTCTGAAGGCAGAGAGGCCTCTGCCTAGTCCAAAACCAGTTCTGGTCAGTCCTGGAGCACTTTGTTTACAGGACTCCTTCTTTCCTTTCAGAATGTGGGGCAGAGTGCTCAGCCGCCCGGCAGGAGGTGGAGCCACCATTGTGGAAAGCAGGCACAGCCCTATTCAGACCCAGGTGCAACTCCTCCCTCCACTCTGGATGCAGATCTCTCTATTCAGCCCTGTGCTGACTCACCCTGTCTCCTGGAGTCCCCCAGCCCCTGTCACTCACAAACCCAGACAAGGAATACACAACCTAGCAGAGGCAGGCTTGGATAGTTAGGCAAGAAAATACCTACTTTCTAAAAGTGGTATTTTCAAACACAGAATGTTAAAACCAACTTCACTAAAAGATGTATTTTATCATCCTGAGTTCAGGCATACTAAATTCGTTTTTCTACCATGTTCCCTGGGTCAGTTAGGATTATAAGGTGTAATAATCAAACTGCCCAGTCTGGCCTATGGGGAACAGGTAGCCTTGCAATAGTGAAAAACGAAAATGGCTGTAATTCACTATTAGGACATGCCACACACACAAGGGCATGTCCTACCTTATACTTACAATGCACCCTGCCCTTGGGCCTACCATAGGGGTGTCTGATATGAAGAAAAGGAAAGGTTTAGGGACTGGTAAGTGTGTGCACTCACCAAGTCGACATGGCAGCCCTAGGCTGCACACAGGCTCTGCAATGGCAGGCCTGAGACACACTTTACAAGCTGCTTCTGTGGGTGGCACAACCAGTGCTGCAAGCCTACCAGCAGCATTGGATTTACAAGCCCTGGGCACACTCAGTGCACTGTACTAGGGACTGACAAGTAAAGCAATCATCCAATCATGGAGTCACTAATACATAACACAATTTACAATAGGGAGAGCATATGCACTTTAGCACTGATCAGCAGTGGTGAAGTGCCCAGAGTCATAAAACAGCCAACAACAGGTCAGAAAAAATATAGGAGGAAGGCAAAAAAGTTTAGGGATGACCCTGCAAAAAGAGCCAAGTCCAACAGGACCCCTACGAAAAAACAATAGATCTTGCTAGCTGTAGGGCACAATATCAAGGGGGTTAAACGACAAGCTAACCACAAGATATATATTACATTTACAATGAAATGTGTCAGGCCTTGATCTATGTGAAAACAGTGCACATTAGATTTGCATATTAATAAAATTTACAAGCACTTGCTGATTGATACAAAATTATGTTTCTTTATTATATTCAATCATTTTCTTTATAAATATGATTCATAATCTTTTTATGATTCCATCACATACATCAGATATATATTTCTTTTTATATTTTTTTGATCAATCTTTTTTTACATAAATACCAAAAAGCACAAATTGTTTTTCACAAACACAACAAAACAATACACCCAAAAATTTATTTTTCCATTAAAAACCTAGAGAAGGAGTTTTCAAACATTTCAAAGGCTGGTGGTCGATGAAAAGAAAACACGATGCGCGTTTCGGCGTAAAAGCCTTCGTCAGGTGGACCCGTCTCAACTTTCTCTATAGAGGTACAAGAAATGAATTCAATCAATTACTGAAAAACTAAGCTAAAAAACATTTCTGGCCTGAACATATAATGCTGATATACATTTGAGCATTTTAAGCTTCTGTTATTATATTATCTAAGTCCACATAACCAAAGACATATGCATAATTATTTTATACTTAGTTCATATTGCATTTACAGATTGCACATATATTATGTCTATTAGTGAAACTACCAATCTCCATTTATTTACCAAAAGACGAAAAGGAGCATGAGAGTGTAAAGATATTGTGAAGAGCATTAAACATTAAAGTGAATATACCTTTTATTACTCCATAGAAGAAGGGATGCAGAACATAGAATAGATCACCCGTGAATAGCAAAAAAGAATATTAAGGTGTGAGGTTTATTCTCTGAAGTTCTTACCGAAAAGAGAAATAATGAAGAGATATAGTATTTCTTCAAGGTGAACCAATAGAAGCTCTAATTAGCCTTGAATGTACCTTCAGTGAAACTGCTAGAGCATAATAAAGCAGTGGTATCTGCCTATTATTAGCTCTGGAACTCAAAGTTGATGGTAGAGACCAGAATGAATGGGGACTTCTCCGTAGTTCATGGCACACCACCAAAACTGTGGTATCTAGAAAAGCACATAGAATGATAGTAACAGATGGGAAAAAGGGATAATAGATCGAGCCACTGCCTGTTTTAGATAACTAGACATCGGTGACTATAAGCTAGATATAATCGGCTGCTATGTACCTGGTTAAAATCGATCCTCACGCCGCAAATTGTTGAAGGAATTTGAGTAATGACTTCCTGAACAAAATATACGATCTGAAAAGATAGTGATCAGGCATACATTAGAGGCTCCTATCGTTCTAACCTGTTGGTGTAGACCAACATGGTTCATAATTACATGCACTTGCATGGACTCACTACATGAAGGTACTTACAATGTGTCTACAATTAGATGGTCAGTTCATCTGGGATACTTCCATAACGATCATTCCATATAGCGTTTGTAGTAATGGTTACCGTCCTATATAATACGATTGCCAAAAATTAGAACTCTAGAGGGAACAGTGATATTATTAAAGCCATGGTGCCCCTACATCTAAGAATAAGACCAGATATGTTTTCTCTATATATCCATTAAGAATTGTTATTACTTACTCGCTGTAACAAGTCCTTTTAAGTCATAAACGCTCTAGTGATGAGGAGCCAGCATTAGGTCAAGATTTCTATTGATATCGTGCAAACTGCCGAATATATCTAGGGGTAAAATACATATGTCTATGTGTTATAAACACATACCCACTATAATGAAGTACATGCATACGATCGTATTGGTAGCAGGATTTGCCTGGCTTACCCTCCGGAAAAGATTACATATGTATTATTCTGTAAGGGCGAGGGGTTATAAATAAAGTATGCATAGAGGGTACACTTCCTCAACATTTCAAAGTTAAAATGAATCAAATGTGGGCAATTACAAACAGATCGGTCCATCGTACAAAACGGCTGACTCGTTAACTTACTTGAGCCACGATCATAATCTCCAACCAGGTGAGGCACCTATTTTAAACGGACAACGTGACATCTAGTTCACCATAATTTATACACAAGTTTTCCTTTCATACTCTTACCGTAAATATATAAAGGATCTCCGGAAGCCTCACGCCCTTTCTATCTCACGGAAAAGAGAACGATGCCTCTATTTTCACTTCTTTTAAATAGCCAAGCCAATTCCATAAACTTGGCGTCTGACGTCATGTCTGCTGCGCCGTGCAGTCTTGGCGCGCATAGATCTAGACATAGGACTTATGATGTCTCTCCTAAATACAGCATCCATTACTAAATGGATATCTAAGCGCAATATTAAAACTGTAGTTTGAGCATGTATAGCTGGAGATCGGTAAATTTCAACTTAAGAGTGATTCACCTCTCATTGTTCTATAGATCTATACAGTAATTTTTATAATGGCAGAATTTTTTATTTTTTTAACTTTCAGTTTATGACATGTTTACTGTCTACAGATGTGAACACCTACTATTGCAATGAAAGCGATTGTAGGTAGAGTAGATAAATTGCATTGTAGTGCACAATTCTATACATAATATTTAGTTTACAGCCCTTCTATGGAGTAATAAAAGGTATATTCACTTTAATGCTCTTCACAATATCTTTACACTCTCATGCTCCTTTTCTTCTTTTGGTAAATAAACGGAGATTGGTAGTTTCACTAATAGACATAATATATGTGCAATCTGTAATTGCAATATGAACTAAGTATAAAATAATTATGCATATGTCTTTGGTTATGTGGACTTAGATAATATAATAACAGAAGCTTAAAATGCTCAAATGTATATCAGCATTATATGTCAGGCCAGAAATGTTTTTTAGCTTAGTTTTTCAGTAATTGATTGAATTCATTTCTTGTACCTCTATAGAGAAAGTTGAGACGGGTCCACCTGACGAAGGCTTTTACGCCGAAACGCGCGTCGTGTTTTCTTTTCATCGACCGCCAGCCTTTGAAATGTTTAAAAACTCCTTCTCTAGGTTTTTAATGGAAAAATAAAAAATGTTGTGTATTGTTTTGTTGTGTTTGTGAAAAACAATTTGTGCTTTTTGGTATTTATGTAAAAAAGATTGATCAAAAAATATAAAAAGAAATATATATCTGATATATGTGATGGAATCATAAAAAGATTATGAATCATATTTATAAAGAAAATGATTGAATATAATAAAGAAACATAATTTTGTATCAAACAGCAAGTGCTTGTAAATTTTATTAATATGCAAATCTAATGTGCACTGTTTTCACATAGATCAAGGCCTGACACATTTCATTGTAAATGTAATATATATCTTGTCGTTTTGCAACAATATATATATATATATATATATATATATATATATATATATATATATTGACTGAAAAAATCATAGGTTTCAGGGACGTTATAGTTACAAATCATCATGTTAAAAACCATAGAAATTCACTGAAAAAACCATAGGTTTCAGGGACGTTATAGTTAGTTGGACATTTCACTCATACTAAACCATAGAAATTCCGCACTCATAGTTAGTTGAGCTAACTATAACTCACGCCCCCGCAATGCACTGCTGATGACGTCACATATTACATCATTCATGACATGGTCAGTGACATCACTGATGACATCACTGATGACATCTCAAATGACATCACTGATGACATCACTGATGACATCATCCATGTGAAAAATCTGATGCACCTCCTCACACCCTAATATAACCTTTGATACACCCACTGTAAAATACAGACTACCATTTTAAAAACCATCGACACACCAATACCAGTTACTACGTACGCACGCACTGATTCCTAGGTCTACACACACATCCACTCATTCACCCATACAACCATTCATACATGTAGTCACTGATCAATACAACACTATCATATGCACTCATACACCTATACAGACACTCACACACCACCACTCATCCTAGTCAGTCATGCACTCATCCTAGTCAGTCATGCAAAAATCAATCACAGTTCCATTTACTCACCTACACAGTTATACACACACCACCTCATTTATTCATACAGATACTAACGCATACTTACTCTCTTATATAATCACTAATACAAGTACACACTTATCCATACAGCCACTCTCACAATCACTCACTCTCACGTATAGTTATTTTTATACACCAACTCTCACATACACTGCCTTTAACTTTTGTACTTAGTTGGACATCTACCACTGACACATCCATTCACTCACCAACACATCCATACACACACTCACTCACCCATAAACTGTTTCCACATGCACTGTTAAACTCATACACCCAGTGAATCAACCACTCAAACATCTATGCACAGAGTCACACACCCCCAACCCAACCACACACACACTCAGTCTCCCATACAAATACTCAGGCAACTAATCAATAACCCATATAGACACTCATGTAGCTACTGACCAACCGATGCAGCAGGTTATACAACAACAAACAGACTCATACAGACATTCACACAGTTTAGTCACTAACCCATGTATTCAGTAAGAGACATTTAATCACTCACTTAAACAGTCAGTTACACACCTACTAAATCCTCCATCCAGACACTTATACAACCACTCATTCTTCAATACAGCTTGGTATATATATAAAACATATTTAAACTTTACAGAAACACACAGTCACTAGATGATGTCATCAGTGATGTCATTTGAGATGTCATCAGTGATGTCATCAGTGATGTCACTGACCATGTCATGAATGATGTAATATGTGACGTCATCAGCAGTGCATTGCGGGGCGCGAGTTATAGTTAGCTCAACTAACTATAATGGTGGAATTTCTATGGTTTTGTATGAGTGAAATGTCCAACTAACTATAACGTCCCTGAAACCTATGGTTTTTTCAGTGAATTTCTATGGTTTTTAACATGATAATTTGTAACTATAACGTCCCTGAAACCTATGGTTTTTTCAGTGAATTTCAAAGGTTTTTTAAATGCTAATTTCTAATTATAATGTTCATTAAACCTATCTGCTGTGCGATCCAAAAACAAGCTGGTGCTTGTAGTGTTGTGGACAGTGGACGCAACCATGTTACCTCAGGCAGTGGGGAAGATCTCGGTCATGAACCTGTGTCGTCGCCCCTGTAAGCGGAAGCGCAGTGGGCTGGTCCAACGTACGCCACTCCAGCGTAGAAGTGTGAATAAATAGGCCGGGGTTCTGGGCGTGGTTCACTTGTGTGAAAGCCAACGCTTCTGCCAGAGCGGCGACCCTCACCCTGCCACGTGGCTGCCGCCATGACCGCGGGCCTCCTCGACACAAGCCCCCTGCGAACACAGCGGCACAGCACTGCACAGTTATGTCTGTACAGACTACTGCCTTCGATCTAGACTGCGGACAGCAGGGCTCACAATTCAGATTGAGTCGCGATTGCAGATGACGCAGTCCAGTAAGCAAGAAACATTGCTCCCAGTGCAGCCCGCCCGGACCACGCATCATCGCAGGCTGCGTACACGCTGAGCGTCAGAGGTACCACTAACTCAGTGCACCACAAGTCATCGCCACGTAGCCTTATTAAGGCAGAATTCATTAGACAAAAGACATTGCTACCAGTGTGGCCCGGCCGGCCCACGCATCATCGCAGGCTGCGCACACGCTGAGTGCTTCAGGTGCCACTAACTCAGTGCACCACAAGTCATCGCCACGTAGCCTTATTAAGGCAGAATTCATTAGACAAAAGACATTGCTACCAGTGTGGCCCGGCCGGCCCACGCATCATCGCAGGCTGCGCACACGCTGAGTGCTTCAGGTGCCACTAACTCAGTGCACCACAAGTCAACGCCACGTGGACTTATTAAGACAGAATTCATTAGGCAAAAGACATTGCTACCAGTGCGGCCCGCCCGGACCACGCATCATCGCAGGCTCCACACACGCTGGTTGCTTCAGGTGACACTAACTGTACAGCTCAACTCAACGCCACATGGCTGTGGGCCCTTGCTGACCGCTGCCTCCGGCCTACACTGCGGTCATCAGGGCTCACATTTAAAATTGACTCTTGATTCATTAATTGCAGAGTCCAGTAGGCAACTAAGTATTACGTCCCTAAAACCTACATAATATCCTTTTAGTATCCTTGCTTCAAGAACTTGTTTTATATCAGTTATAGCTTTAGTACAATGACCAACTTCATCTTGCAAGTCCAAAGGAACACTGAATGGCAGTCTACACTGCGGACAGCAGAGCTCACAATTTGAATTCAGTCTTGATTTATTAATTGCAGACAGAATTGTACTCTATGTCCTCAAATTTTGTCAAGAGGAAGTGACAAAAAGCATTCCTTGATGTCTGTGCTGACTACTGCCTTCGATCTACACTGCGGACAGCAGGGCTCACAATTCAGATGGAGTTGCGATTGCAGATGACGCACTCCAGTAGGCAACAGACATTGCTACCAGTGCGGCCCTCCCGGACCACACATCATCGCTAGCTGTGCACACGCGGAATACTTCTGATGCTCCTACCTCAGTCCACCACAACTGATGGACCCTTTATGACAGAATCTTTTGTGTATGATTTCAGATCTGGTGCCCCTAACTTACTGTAGCACAAGTCATGGACCCTTTATGATTGAATCTCTGTGTGTGATCTGATGATTACTGTTGTACTTGTTACCAGCACCAACCATTCCCGGAGGGCTGGCTTACACTCACCCCACACGCATCCAGCAGAGACGTCACTGGACATGTGACCCTGGTAATAAAAAGGAGTCGAGTGCACGTGCTCGTACCCAGTTCCACTATCTTTCTGTGTTTGTATGTTCATTATGTATGCAACATGCTTCCCCTGGGCCCTACCACATTACATTGTGCTCTGGACAGCGTATGCAACCAACTTACCTTTGACAGTGGGAGAACATTTTGGTTATGTAAATTTGTCTCGGCCATTGTACAAGTGCGTGCTTAGAGACTGGATGATTAGAGTACTGCAAGGAGAGTGTATAGTGAATTTATAAGTGCGTGGGGATTGGTGGAGTGATTGTATAAGTACATATGTTGGCGCACCCTAACTCCGACAACAAGCTTGTCTCTAATTGGCTGCCCTCCATGTCCCAAAAACTGAAATTTGGATTTTGCATGGCCCAGTGTTGCTACAGCTGCAATACTCCACTGAATGTGCAATAAACATTCACACCCACACAGATGTGTCATGTCCACCATCTTTCTTGTGTGGAACTATGGATGAATGTAGGGTCAGTGATTCCCCGTACCTTCCATGTTGGCCATGTTCAGGGACTTGGCTCACAGAGTGACACATTGACGCTTGGGACCCGGGTGACGGCAGCACTAGAACAAGAACACCCGCATGCCAGTGTTGCAAGATTTTTTAAGCATTCTCTAGCCCAAATACAACCAAAAAGTAGCCCAAACTAGCCCAATATTGCTACTTTAAGGAAGGAGGGGCAGGGACATCGTCAAGCAGGCGGTGAATGGATTGGAATTGATGTTGCAGCAGGCTGCCAAGTAAATTTTTGTCTAATAAAGCGCTTTAACATACTAGTTTGCTGGAGCGCTGTATATATATTTATAATCTGGCAACTAGCACAAACCAAAATTTTACCGCACAACCGGGAAAAATATAGCCCAATTGTGCGTGATCTAGCCCAATCTGGCAACAGTGCCGCATCAGTTGATTCCTCATACAGCTCGCGATGGAGCCACGCCCATAGCTTCGGAGTCATTCTTCACAGACTCACGCAGGACTGGCATACGCCAGGCCAGCCCACTCCCCTTACGCTTACAGGAAAGGACAACAAAGCTACATGGCCCAGATTTTCATTGCAGTGATCTGCTGGTCACACCCTAGTTATCAGTACGCCACAGCCACTCCCTCACGGCTAGTATACACCCACACCACACCCATCCAGCACAGGCGTCACCGGACATTTGACCCTGCCAATAAAAAAGACCTGGCGCACGTGCTCGACGCCATTTCAGAGTTGCTCGCACCGGATGCACTGCGGCCGGCACAGGCACACCGGCACGGGACGGTGACTTTCGGTCCACTGAGGTATGGGTACCATAACTGCTGAGCGGGTGTACAGCCTGCGGTAATGGCCCGTCCCGGCGGTCTGGACAGCTCAGGATTTGTGTGCCCTGCTGGCCTGCAGTGTAGGCCTGAGCCACTGAACAGGGAGGCCTACCACCACGTGCCTGGCCTCACTGTTCACTGAGTTAGTGGCACCGCAAGGACTGAGCGGGTATGCAACCTGCGATGATGATAGGTGCACTAGTATGTCCTCTGCCATGGCAAAATCAAGACACAGCACCAAATGTCAGACCTGTTGGCCTGCGGAGTGGGACTGCATGATACGGAGGGTGCCCTGTCCGCGAAAAGGTGAGCAGTGAGGCCTGGGTGCACAGCGGTGGGCAAATACGTCTGGGCGGCGGGAGTGGATACACAAAGGTGGCACAGCGATTTAGGCGTACGCAGTCGTATATACTCTCCCATTACTAATTCTGTACTATGTTTAGATGTGGAAGCTTGAGGGCTCCACTAGGTCCCGGCACGTGGTTGGAGACACAGCACTCACTGTCCCTCTTCATCTCTTCCTTTCTCTCCTTTACACTATTTCTCTCTCTCTTCTTCTCTCACTCTTTCTCTCTTTCTCTTTGTCTTCCTCTCACTCTTTCTTTCTTTTTCTCTCTCTCTTCCTCTCACTCTCACTGTTTCTCTCTGTATTCCTCTGACTCTTTCTTTCTTTTTCTCACTGTCTTCCTCTCACTCTTTCTTTCTCTATCTCTCTTTCTCTCTCCTTTGATGGACGCATGACGCACAATCTTATCTTGCTTTTTGTCTTGCAGGCCTGCGATGAAGCATGGCCATCCTGCAATCAACACTCAACCTGAATTGTGAGCTCCGCTCTCCGTGTGTACACAACGGGTGAGGAGGTTTCTTCGGCACGTGGTGGACCCTCTTCGACCCACGCCAGTGGTGTAAGGTGAGCAGAGAGGCTTGTTTGCGCAGCGGCAGGCAGTCACCTCCGGGCAGTGGGAGTGGATGGGGTGCAGCGGCGGCACGCAGTCACCTCCGGGCAGTGGGAGTGCATGGGGTGCAGCAGCCTGGGTGCACAGCGGCTGCCATACACCTCTGGGCAGTGGGAGTGGATGGAGTGCAGCAGCCTGGGTGTACAGCAGTGGGTAGACACCTCTGGGCAGTGGAAGTGGATGGGGTACACTAGCCTGGATACACAAAGGCGGGACAGAGATTTAGGCATACGCCGTTGTATGTACTCATCCATTACTGATTCCATTTTTATGTTCCAGATGACTAAGCTTGAGGGCTGCCCTATTTCCCGGCACGTGGTTGGAGACACACCGGTGACAGAAAGGTGAACTGTGAGGATTTTCCCCACAGTGTCAACACTCACTCTCCCTCTCCATCTCTTCCTTTCTGTCACTCACACTCTTTCTCTCTCTCTCACTCTCTATCTCTTCCTTTCTCTCTCTCACACTCTTTCTCTGTCTCTTCCTCTCTCTCTCATTCTTTCTCTCTCTCTCTTCCTCTCTCTCTCTGTTTCTCTCTTTCTCTTTGTCTTCCTCCCACTCTTTCTTTCTTTTTCTCTCTCTCTTCCTCTCACTCTCACTGTTTCTCTCTTTCTCTCTGTATTCCTTTGAATCTTTCTTTCTTTTTCTCTCTGTCTTCCTCTCACTCACTCTTTCTTTCTCTCTCTATCTCTCTTTCTCTCTCCTTTGATGGACGCATGACGCACAATCTTATCTTGCTTTTTGTCTTGCAGGCCTGCGATGAAGCGTGGCCATCCTGCAATCAACACTCAACCTAAATTGTGAGCTCCGCTCTCCGTGTGTACACAACGGGTGAGGAGGTTTCTTCAGCACATGGTGGACCCTCTTCGACACATGCCGGTGGTGTAAGGTGAGCAGAGAGGCTTGTTTGCGGAGCGGCGGGCAGTCACCTCCGGGCAGTGGGAGTGGATGGCGTTCAGCAGCCTGGGTGCGCAGCGGCACGCAGTCACCTCCGGGCAGTGGGAGTGCATGGGGTGCAGCAGCCTGGGTGCGCAGCAGCTGTCATACACCTCTGGGCAGTGGGAGTGGATGGAGTGCAGCAGCCTGTGTGTACAGCAGCGGGTAGATACCTCTGGGCAGTGGAAGTAGATGGGGTGCACTAGCCTGGATACACAAAGGCGGGATAGCAATTTAGGCATACGCAGTTGTATGTACTCATCCATTACTGATTCCATTTTTATGTTTCAGATGACTAAGCTTGAGGGTTGCCCTATATCCCGGCACGTGGTTGGAGACACACCGGTGACAGAAAGGTGAGCTGAGAGGATTTCCCCAACTGTGTCAACACTCACTCTCCCTCTCCATCTCTTCCTTTCTGTCACTCACACTCTTTCTCTCTCTCTCTCTCTCACTCTCTATCGCTTCCTTTCTCTCTCTCACACTCTTTCTCTCTTTCTCTGTCTCTTCCTCTCTCTCTCATTCTTTCTTTCTCTCTCTTCCTCTCTCACTCTTTCTCTCTCTCTTCTTCTCTCTCACACTGTTTCTCTCTCTCTTCCTCTCTCTCACACTGTTTCTCTCTTTCTCTCTTCCTTGTATCTCACTCTTTCTCTCTTTCTCTGTCTTCTTCCCTCTCACACTTTCTCTCTTCCTCACTCTCACTCTTTCTCTCTCTCTCTCTCTCCTTTCTCTCACTCTTTCTCTCTCTCTCTTCCTCTCGCTCACTCTTTCTCTCTCTCTTCCTCTCGCTCACTCTTTCTCTCTCTTTCTGTCTCTCACTGTTTCTCTCTCTCTTCGTCTCTCTCACTCTTTCTCTCTGTCTTCCTCTCACTCTTTCTTTCTTTTTCTCTCTCTCTCTTCCTGTCACTCCCACTGTTTCTCTCTTTCTCTCTGTCTTCCTCTCACTCCTTCTTTCTATTTCTCTCTGTCTTCCTCTCACTCTTTCTTTCTCTCTCTCTCTCTCTTTCTCTCTTTGATGGACGAATGACGCACAATCCTATCTTGCTTTTTATCTAACAGGCTGTGATTCACGAATCGACGCCCCCCCCACACCACCACAGCTGAACGTGTGTACAAACTGCGATGATGCGTGGCCATCCTGACAACGCCTGACAAAGTTGCTTCAGCACGTGGTGCACCCTCTTACACACATGCCGGTGGCGGAAGGTGAGCAGAGATACTTCTTTCCGCAGCAGCGGGCAGTCACCTCTGGACGGTGGGAGTGGATAGTGTGCAGCAGCCTGGGCGCACAAGAGCGCACAGACACCTCCGAGCAGTGGGAGTGGATAGGCTGCAGCAGCCTGAGTGTGCATTGCCGAAACAGATAATTAGGCATGTGCAGTTGTATGTACTCTGCACTTACTAATTCTATACTATCTTTCAAATCACTAAACTTAAGGGTGCACTATGTCCCGGCACGTGGTTGGAGACACACCGGAGGCACAAAGGTAAGCTGCAAAGATTTTCTCCAGTGTCAACACTCCCTCTCCATCTCTTCCTTTCTCTCTCTCACACTTTCTCTCTTTCTCTGTCTGTTCCTCTCTCTCATTCTTTCTTTCTCTCTCTTCCTCTCTCTCACTCTTTCTCTCTCTCTTTCTCTCTTTCTCTCTACTCTCTCTCACACTGTTTCTCTCTCTCTCTTTTCCTTGTATCTTACTCTTTCTCTCTCTCACTCTTTCTCTTTCTCTGTCTTTGTCTGTCTTCCTCTCCCTCACTCTTTCTCTCCTCTCTCTCACTCTTCCTCTCTCTCTCTTCCTCTCTCTCACTCTCTTCCTCTCTCTCACTCTTTCTCTCTCTCTTCCTCTCTCACACTATTTCTCTCTTTCTCTCTTTCTCTATTTCTTTGTCTTCCTCTCTCTCTCACTCTTTCTTTGTTTCTCTCTTTCTCCCTCACTCTTTCTCTTTCTCCTTTGCTGGACGCATGACGCACCATCTTATCTTTCTTTTTGTCTTACAGGCTGTGATTCACAAATGTTCCAGCGATGACACGACATGGCTGTACATAGTTTTATTTGTTGTTGTTTTGTTTTAATAAAATGTTTTATATGTAAATCCATACATGACTAAGATTCTTATTTGTCCAACCTAACGTGACTGTCACATTTGTTTGTGGGGGGTGGGGGTGAGGGGAGATGGCGGATAAGGAGCTCCTACTGGGGGATGTCGGAGCAGTGTTGGGTGTCTGACCTGCATGATCGTTGCCTCCATTACATCTGTTCTCAGAGACTTAAGAGCCGGCGGTCTGGCTCGTAGATGAAGAACTGCGAGCCGACTAGCAGGCTCATAGAGGGAGAACTGTGGCCCATCAGTTCGCAGAGGAAGAGCTGCGGGCCAGCTCGCAGAGGAACACCTGCAGGCCGACTAGTATAGGGAAAGGTGCGGGTCATCGGCTTCCAAAGGCATAGCTGCGGAACACTGATGTGGGGAGAGGGAGCGTGAAGAGCGTATCTCGCAGAGAGACACCTCCGGTATATTTCCAGTATTGGCTTCACAGATACAACTGCGGGCCCGAAAACTCACACCCGAAGAGCTGTGAGCCGACAAGTGGTTTGCAGAGGCAGACTTGCGGGCCCAAGTATGTTGTTGGAGGTATGCTGTTGATGGTGGAAAAGGGTGCGTTACCTGCTGATGTAGGGAGACGCAGAGTGAAAGCGGTATCTCGCACAGACAGAGCTCCGGTATATTAAATTGCCCCCGGGACCTTTCTTTTATATTTTCACTCGATGCGAGGCACAAGATGGCTGCTAACACTTCCTGGTTTGAATTGTTAGCAGCCAATCAGAGGCAAGGTCGTGCTCGGGAGTTAGGCACAGTCCAGATATATATATCTTTTTTCCTTTAATATCTCAAAAACTACTGAACGGATTTATACCATTCCCACAAAACCGCGCTTTCTGCACCAAGACCTTTCTCCCTGCCAAATTTGCAATTCTTTCTTTGTCACACAGTACATGTAATGCACCACTCTCATCAAGAATGGAACCAGTAATGGCACAATTTCCCTGTTGCTCCACAGATAAATACATGTAAAGAACAAATCAGAATAGTTCCTTTATTTTTCAAATTGCAAAACTTCTCTCTATTGGTTATTTTTGAACTTTCCATATAAACAGTTTTTAAAAATTTAAGAACACATACAGGTGAGAAGTTCAACGTATTCTATCAACAAACTTTCTAGAACATTCTACGACACGTTCAGGTTAAAAGTTCATCATTTTTCTAACCTAACGATATTTTTTTCAACATTTTCTCGAACATTTAAGGGCACGTGCAGGTTAAAAGTTCACCATTGTTTTAAGTTCGAACAGTGCCTTCCAAATGCAAGTAGCAGGTGTGGTTGTACTGACCAAATCTTATCCTATCATATGAACTCTACGTTGAAACTGCTTTTTATTAACCAATGACAAAGATGCTTTTCGACAAACTAATATGCACCCTACTTTTTAGTAAACAATGGGGCATATTAGCAAGACCACGTTAAAATTATCGCCGTTTTAGCGGCAGGAAACTGCCGCTAAAGCGGCGATAATGGGCTTGCTAATATGCGTTATGGAATTCAATAGAAGCCCAGGTTAGATGTCCTGCACATCTAACCTGGGCTTCTATTGAATTCTATAACGCATATTAGCAAGCCCATTATCGCCGTTTTAGCGGCAGTTTCCTGCCGCTAAACGGCGATAATTTTAACGTGGGTCTTGCTAATATGCCTCAATGTTTTTCATCTCCCAAACAGTTATCATTTTGTATGAGAAAAAAAGTAGTTCCCCATCTTTAAACATATCTCTTATTCTACGAACGGACTGCATGAGCTACAGACATCTATCCATATCTTCCAGCTACACCTTCAAAATGCTAGTGTGGATCGGAGGACATAGCTATGTTTTCTGGTGCAAGAGGTATGCAGAACAGAGACGTATTGACTTAGACCTAGGTTTACAAAATGTGGACATTAAATGGTTTGGACAGAGAGGATTGAAGTGGCACCAATTACTCCCTTTGGTTAAAACCTGTTTGCATCTCCAACTCCCTGACCTCATGATTGTGCACTGTGGTGGAAATGACCTAGGCACATTGACTGGGGTAGGTTTGGAAATGCTAATGAAGGACACTTTTAGACAATTGATGTTGCTTTTGCCTCAAACTGTCTTTGTATATTCCAATATATGCCAAAGACAGAAGTGGAAATGGTCAAACAAATTTTGTCCTCAGATTGAAAAATCTAGGAAGAATGTCAACAAAGCTGTGTCTGCATACCTCAGAGACCATAGAATGGGGTCGATCTACAACAACAACATACGTTATGATATGGCTGATATCTACAGAAGTGATGGAGTACACTTCACAGATCAGGAAATCGAGCTTTTCTGAATAACCTGAAGCTGTGCATCCACACTTATATGTAGCTCCAACTAATAAACACAAAGGCTCTTTTTGAGCTGCCTTATATTCCCAATATCGGTTCGCAGACTGACAACTGCGATCCGGCTAGCACAGGGAGTCCTGCGGGCTGTCGGGCAGCCTCGCAAAGGGAGAGCTACGGCCCGTGGGCTCGGCTCGCACAGAGAGAGCTATGGGCCGTCGGCTCGCAAACGCAGAGCTGTGAGCCAATGGACTGGTAGTGTTTTATGGTTTAGGGTAGTGCAGTGGTGTTTGTGTAGTGTAGGGGGTCCTGCTGTGGGTAGTGTTTTAGGGTTTATGGTAGTGCAGTGGTGTTTGTGTAGGGTAGAGGGTGGTGCTGGGGGTACATTTAGGGTTTAGGGTAGGGCAGTGGTCTTTACGTAGTGTAGGGGTCCTGCTGTGAGTAGTGTTTTAGGGTTTAGGGTAGTGCAGTGGTGTTTGGGTAGTGTAGAGGGCCGTGCTGGGGGTAGCGTTTTACGGTTTAGGGTAGTGCAGTGGTGTTTCTGTAGGTTAGGGGGTCGTGCTGGGGTAGTGTTTTAGGGTATATGGTAGTGCAGTGGCGTTTCTGTAGTGTAGGGGGTCGTGCTGGCAGTAGTGGTTTAGTGTTTAGTTACGTAGTGCAGTGGTGTTTGGGTACTGTAGGGGATCGTGCTGGGGTAGTGTTTTAGGGTTTAGGGTAGTGCAGTGGTGTTTGTGTAGGGGGTCGTGCTGGGGTAGTGTTTTAGGGTTTAAGGTAGTGCAGTGGTGTTTCTGTAGTGTAGGGGGTCGTTCTGGCAGTAGTGGTTTAGTGTTTAGTTAGGTAGTGCAGTGGTGTTTGGGTTGTGTAGAGGGTCGTGCTGACAGACTGACTCACAGAGCTCCGAGCCAACGGACTGGCTTCTAAAGGCATAGCCACGACCTCATGATGTGGGGAGAGGCAGTGTGAAAGGAGTATCTTACACAGACACAGATGCCAGTGTTGCCTCGCAGAGGTAAAACTACACACCCGATGGCTTCTACATGGAGAGATGCGAGCTGACGGACTAAGTCACAAAAGGGCTGCCAACACTTCCTAGTTTCAACCGTTCACAGCCAATGAGTCGCGAGCTCGTGCTCGTAACCCTCAGCCAATCAGATGTCAGAATTCTCAAATATCAATATCTGTAAAATTTAATATTTCTCAAAAACTACTGAATGGATTTACACCATTTCAACAAAAGCGTGCTTTCTGGACCACAACCTTTCTCCCTCACAAATTTGGCATAATTCCGTTCAGCAGTTTGACCTGTAGCCTTGTCTAAAGTTTCCTATGGAAAATGCATTGAGAAAACACATTTTGGGGACTCCCCTTTTTTTTCAGCCCCCCCTTGACCAATCACCCCCAAACTTTCAAGATAGGAGCTTATCAAAAATATGAAACTTTCTTGAAAATTTCATAAAGATTCGTCAAACGACGTCAAAGTTATAAGCACATGGAGGGCTCCAGGAGAGGGGCCGTGCAACCCCAACATGAGTGAAGCCCCGGGGCTGCGGGGACCCCAGCAAGCCCCCGCAGCCCCAGCGACCCCCAGCTATTATTCTTTAAGAAATGCCCGCGGGACCTAGCCCACCCGGGGACCTCATTAAAATAAAACGCGGGAACCCGCAACCCCAGCGCGAATTGCGCCGATTTCTTTTTTTTTTATAAAAAATGCTTTTTTTGGCCCTGGGGTCCTTCTGGGACCCCCTGAGCAGGCCTAGGGGGTCACGGTGTTTCTACCCTGCCCCTTCTCTTGTTTTATACCTTTGTTTCTCTGTTTTCTAGTGACTCACTTCTACTGAGCCACAAGATGGCTGCCAACACTTCCTGGTTCTCGGGGTCACGGGTTCTCGCGTTTTATTTTAATGAGGCCCCTGGGTGGGCTAGGTCCCGGGGGTATTTCTTAAAAAAATAAATGCGGGGGCTCACTGGGGCTCCCGCAGCCCCGGGGCTTCACTTATGTTAGGAGGGGGGTTCGGTAGGCTGTGGAAATTATATCGGGAAAACAACAATGCGCCGTATTGCGGCCTTCCTTTAATATAATGCAGAATAATGTTTGCTTATTATGCAGTGTTCACTGTTATTACGGATAGAGTCACTTTGTTACAGGAAATTTATTAATATGTGGTAGGGAGTGTTCTCTATCCCGGGGCATTTCTTAAAAAATAATAGCGGGGGCCCGCTGGGGCCCTATAACCCCGGGCTTCACTTATGTTGGGAGGGGGTGCAGTAGGCTGTGGAAATTATATAGGAAAACAACAATGCGCCGTATTGCGGCCTTCCTTTAATATAATGCGGAATAAAGTTTACTTATTATGCAGTGTTCACTTTTATCACGGATACAGTCACTTTGTTACAGGAAATTTATTAATATGTGGGAGGGCGTGTTTTGTATCTGTGCACGGAACAAAATTAACGTTTAATTGGCTGTGGTGTTCTAACAACAAGCTTAATGTTCATTGGCTGCGAACCATCGAAAGTAGAAGTGTTTCCTGCCATTCACTTCCCCTACGCAGAGTAGCAAGGACATCTATTTGCCTCACATGTTGTAAGGAGGACCTTCCAGAGCTTAATGTTGATTGGTTGCGAACTATTGAAAGTAGAAGTGTTGCTAGGTATTCCCTTCTCCTCCGCGGAGTAGGAGGGACATCTGATTGGCTGACGTGTTCTAAGGAGGAGCTTCCAGAGCTTCATGTTGATTGGTTGCGAACTATTGAAAATAGAAGTGTTGCCAGCCATTCACTTCCCCTCCGCGGAGTAGGAGGGACATCTGATTGGCTGACGTAATCCAAGGAGGACTTTCCCAAGCTTAATGTTGATTGGCTGTAAACCATTGAAAGTAGAAGTGTTGTCAGCGATTCCTTCCTCCTCCGCGGAGTATTAGGGACATCTCATTGGGTAACGTGTTCCAAGCAGGACCTTCCCAAGCTTAATGTTCATTGGCTGTGAAGCATTAAAAGTAGAAGTGTTGGCAGCCATTCCCTCCTCCTCTGAGGAACAACATGGACATTTTATTGGCTAAAGTGTTCCGAGTACAAGTTTGTTCCTTATTGGGTGGGAACGGTTCACTGTTGTCAGCCATTTTGTGACGCACTTCCAAAGGAGTACGGGAAAACAAAGTAGTAGAGGGGAGGGTAGGAACACTATTAACTCTGTACAGTGGTCACAAGGTGGTGGAGAGGGATTGTGAAGGTAAAAATAGTTTTTTACATATTTTAAGGACCATTTATATAATTGTCGTGGGGTGTGCAAATCATGGCGGAAAAATAACAGAGTGTGTTGCGGTCTTCTTTTATTAAGTTTGCGGGTGGGATACTTCCCAGGAGCACAATTTCCTTATAATGTGGTGTTTACTTTTCTGACGGGGAGGTGTGGTTGCGCAGCAAAAATTTCAGTTTAGGTTTCAAACAGTTTTTATTTAGCAATTACAAATGAACTTTCTTTGGATACTGACGCTGTATATATTAAAGGGGTGACAAATAAAAATGGAATTTCATAAAATATCACTTAAGCGTGGCCACACTCTCCTTTTTCTGCTATAGTTTGTAAAAGTGTTGCCCCATATTCTTGATAATATAAGAGGGCATCAGTTACTTTTAGATAAAGTAGAAAAGAAGTGCTACAACAAATACTCCCGCACTACATCATCTGAGGTCAGAAGAACAAGTAAAAACAGTTTATCACAAATGACTTCATATTACATAGAAATGTATGCATTATCATTTTTCAAGTTTGTATTCTGTAGAATTCTGGAACATTCTGTCGTAGTGCTTAGAGGTCGCACACTGTTCCGCTAACAAATCACGTACTCATTTAAGAATATATAGGATAGTACTATTATAATATACAGTACTGGTCTTATATATTCTATAGGGAAGAAGGTGAATAGGAACTGCAACTGAGAAAAATAGAAATTAGAAAATAACATTCAGAAATGTAGGGTTTATCAAATGTTTAAAGTAAGAAAGTATGTATGAAAGCTATATTTTTTAGACTGCAATTTCGTAAAATATGCTCACTGAAAAAATATCTGATAAAGTATGTTATAAAGCTGTATTTTAGATGGCGCCAACAAATCTCCAATTCCTCTTCTGTAACAATAGGACAGTCTATTACAATATAACGAGTGACACCATTGTTACAGTAAAAGAAAAGGAAAATAAAGTTATGAATACAACAGATGATGAATAACGAAATACTTTCGAGCGGTGACATTTTCAGAGCTTCTTTTCTCCGGGACTTCGAAATGTTTGATCTTCATGGCAACAGGTCATAAACTCCTCTGATATCATTATGACTGTGAAAATTATAATATACATATTCACAGTATATGATCAAAAGGGGGGAACAGACTAAAAACCGGAAGCTGGTGACGTTGCTTATATATCTTTACTCTTTTCGCCGACAGGTCATGACCTCCTCTGAGATCACCATGACTGTTGATATTATAATATACATATTGACAGTATATGATCCCCAGGGGAAAACAGACTAACAACTGGAAGCTGGTGACGTTAATTATAAATCTTTAGGGTTTGCGCTGACGGATCACCAACACCTCTGAAGTGAAGTACAGTGTCAATATTATAATATAGAAAGTCACAATATATAAGCTGAAAGGAGCCAGAAAAGGAGCAATGTTTGCTGTAATCTGTCTGTTTCTGAAAACATGCTGCTGACGTTACAGAAAAAAGGCAAAAATATGCAATAACACTTTTTTCTAGATATAAATGTTTAAATATTGACAAATAGCTACGTATTATAAATATCTACTATGCCATAATCAAACAACTTACAACTCCGGAATATGTTTTGTTGCCGCAAAACAAGAATCCGACGCTAGAAAAGGGAACCTGCATCTCAGAATGGGCACGGATAAATAACTCGCGAAAAAGAAACTAATCGAACAACGGGTGTGGTTTATATACTTTTTGGTTATTGAGTAGTCTATGGAAGGAAGATGCGCCTCCGCCTATTTAGATGTCACGTTTTATAGTTTACACATGCTCACGTTTTAACTGTTTAACTTGTGCACGTGTTGGGAAAAGTTACAAAATGTGAAGCTGTAAAGGTTTCGATTTCCATCATAACACGTATAAGGTCCTTAATATGTACATACGTTGGAGAGTTTAAAAACTGTTACCCGGCAAACTGTGTCATTTGCATTGTCATGATTAAAAACATCTAAATAGAAGACATAAAAAAATATCGTTCACAATAGAAGAAAACAAAAATAAGTGCTAATATTTGTCATCACTATGCTGTTAAATTAAAAAATGCCAGCATTTGTAAAGTGTACAGCTACCCCCGGAAAGGTGTGCCGGCGCTCGGGGGCGTTGGGAAGATTAAGCAAGGTGTTGCCCACAGTGAGATAGTGGTGGGCTAACATGCTGCTCAAGCCGGGAATCGAACTGTGAACACTGTTGTTCGAAGTCAGGTATTATAGGTGCTGCGTCACACTTTTACTACACTTATATGTTAATTACCTCTAATTAAGTTGTAAACATTGTTAAATTATAAGTAGGGCTTCCTGTTTTCCGTTTTTACTGATTTTTACAGAAACATAGTTTTCACTATAAAAAGTATACACGTCTTTTTAAAATTTACTTAAAAAACATTATAGGTTATAGGGACATTGTAGTTAGAAATTAGCATTTAAAAAACCTTTGAAATTCACTGAAAAAGCCATAGGTTTTACAGACGTTATAGTTAGAAATTTGCATTTAAAAAACCTTTGAAATTCACTGAAAAAACCATAGGTTTCAGGGGCGTTATAGTTAGCTGGACATTTCACTCGTACAAAACCATAGAAATTCCACCGTTATAGTTAGTTCAGCTAACTATAACTCGCGCCCCCGCAATGCACTGCTCATGACGTCACATATTACATCATTCATGGCATGGTCAGTGACATCACTGATGACATCACTGATGACATCACTGATGACATCTCAAATGACATCACTGATGACATCACTGATGACATCATCCAGTGACTGTGTGTTTCTGTAAAGTTTAAATATGTTTTATATATATGCCAAGCTGTATTGAAGAATCAGTGGGTGTATAAGTGTCTGGATGAAGGATTTACGAGGTGTGTGACTGATTGTATAACTGACTGATTAAGCGTGTCTTACTAAATGCATGCATTAGTGGCTAAACTGTGTGAATGTCTGTATCAGTGTGTCTGTTGTTGTGTAAGCTAGTACATGGGTTAGTCAGTAGCTACATGACAGTTTATATGGGTTATTCACTGTTTGCCTGAGTATTTGTAGCGGTGCCTGAGTGTGTGTGTGGGTGGGTTGGAGGTGTGTGACTCTGTGCATAGATGTGTGACTAGTTGATTCACTGGGTGTATGGGTTCAAGACTGCATGTGGAAACAGCTCTATGACTGGGTGAGTGTGTGTATGGGTGTGTTCGTGAGTGAATGGAGATCTCAGTGGTACATGTAAGTAGCTACATATGTAAAAGGAAGTTTATGTGAGTGATGGTGTATATAAATAACTATATGTGACAGTGAGTGATTACGAAAGTGGCTGTATGGATGAGAGTGTACTTGTATCACTGATTATATAAGAGAGTAAGTATGCACTACTATCTGTATGAATTAGTGAGGTGGTGTGTGTATAACTGTATAGGTGAGTAAATGGGAGTGTCATTGATTCTTTACATGACTATGTAGGTCTGTGAGTAACTTCATGGATGAATGGCGGTATGTGACTGTTTGAATAGGTGTATGACTGCATATGATAGTGTTGTATTGAGGAGTGACTGCATGTATAAGTGATTGTATGGGTGAATGAGTGGATGTGTGTGTAGACCTAAGAATCAGTGAGTGGGTATGTAGTAACTGGTATTGGTGTCTCTATGGTTTCAAAATGGTAGTCTGTATTTTAGAATGGGTTATCAAAGGTTATATTAGGGTGTGAGGAGGTGCATCGGATTATCACGTGGATGATGTCATCAGTGATGTCATCAGTGATGTCATTTGAGATGTCATCAGTGATGTCATCAGTGATGTCACTGACCATGCCATGAATGATGTAATATGTGACGTCATGAGCAGTGCATTGCAGGGCGCGAGTTATAGTTAGCTGAACTAACTATAACGGTGGAATTTCTATGGTTTTGTACGAGTGAAATGTCCAGCTAACTATAACGCCCCTGAAACCTATGGTTTTTTCAGTGAATATATATATATATATATACACCCACACACATACATAAATATATATATATATATATAAAAATATATATATACATATAAAAAAAAAATATATATATATATATATAAATATGTTCAATAAAGTTTAATTCCAGCAAATGCGCTCCCTCGCACTGAATTGAAGGCAGACTGCACTTGATGCTCTTATTGATTTATTGCATGTTCATAGCTGCCGTTATGCATTTTGGCCGCAGCCTTCATCACACTAACATAGCGGTGCCATTGTTAGGGAATATAACTCGTAAACACGCACTGACATAAACAAAATACTTTGCATCACCAAAATCATAAATGTTCAAATACAAATCTGTATCTGCAAATGAAATATAGTAAAACACTGGACTATTCTTAATTAAATCTTGAATGACTTACTTGAAAATCATCTTATGATGACATTCCATATACCAGTAAAAGCCTTATACTCGTGTGATATGCAAACCTCTGAAAATATTGAGCAGTTAATTCTGTGCTGCTAGCTGAAATAATAGGCAATGCAAACAAAGATGTGCAATCAAGATAGCCAAATCATATAAACACCCATAATGTTCTTCTTTCATCGGCCTTCTGAGTTAATAGCACTCTGTGTGTTACACTGAGGGGAGCATGGCAGCTGTATAGGGGCCATTTAACTAATGTGGGACCATTTCTCAAAATTCTAATTTAGAAAGCTCGAATTACTGAAAGCTAAATACATCTTCTTCAATGTTCACTCCATTTGGTTGTTTGGAATCCAGATTTAAAATGTACATGCTTTCCAATCCCCTAAAAACTTTAACCCTGTCACCCTCTTTTGTTATATGGTACTCTGTCTATGACATAAAATGTAATTTGTATTACGTTGCTTTTATGGATTTCGGCACAGTACCTGGCAATTGGGTAGGTTAAGTCGTTGTTTTCAATGGTGCGCATGTGTTGCAGTATACGTTTATGAAACTTCAACACCGTGCCTCCTGCATATCTTAAGTTACACCCACAGAAGAGAACATAAACCACATGATCACTCTTGCAATTGAAAGTGCCTGTAATTGGAATAGGTGTATTGTTAAAAGGGGAAAGATACTCCGTTGTGTTGATTCCTATTAAACAGGCTCTGCACCTGGGACATTTATGGAAACCATTGGTCCCTGTTAGACAACTGTCTGTGTTTCGTATGTCTAGACTAGTTCTGACCAGTCTGTCCCTCATTGAACTGGCTCTTCAGTAGGTAATTTGAGGCTTATCAGGAACCAATGTCCCTATAGTGGAGTCAGAGCGAAGTATATGCCAGTTTTTCCTGACTGCCCTTTCTAGTCTTTTTTTCTGATTACAGTATGTGGTTATTAATCTAACTATGCCCTCACTTTTAGATGTTATTGCTTGGCTAAACAGGATATGTTTCCTGGTTAGATTGTTGACCTTATCCAGAGAAGTTGTGATCATTTTCATATCATAGCCTCGTTGCCTGAATCTCTGCACTGTGTCAGTTTGGCAAGATGCAATGTGTTGGGGTAGGCTACAATTTGGTTTGGCGAGGATTAATTTGCCATAGGAGATGCTAGCACTAAGGTTCTAGGATGGATCCTGGATGCATGTAAAAGTGAAATACCCACTGTACTCTTTCTGTATAATTTGGTCTCCAAATATCCGTCTGCAACAAAGACTTCGTGGTCTAAAAAGTGTATCATATTGGTACTGACTTCCCCAGTGAAATTAAGGTTCAGATTGTTGATATTAATTTTTTCTATGAAATCTTTAGCACTTTGTTGTGACCCCCTCCAAATAACAAAAAGGTTGTTGAAGTAACGTAACCAGACCACAATGTTGTCTTCCCATACTTTGGAGTGTTCCACCCTGAGCACCTGCTCCTCCCACCAGCCCATGTGTAAACATGCGTAGCTGGGAGAGAAACAGGCGCCCATGTTGGTCCCCTGTATCTGATGGTACATGCAATTGTCAAACAGAAAAAGTTGTTAAATAGGCATTCCTGAATCATCATGATTAACATCTGAGTATGTTTGTGCAACGCAAGTGGTCGGCTGCTTCAGTAGTGTTCTGTAGCCTTTAAGCCATCTCTGTGGCAAATGCTTGTACATAGGGATTACAGATCTAAGGACATCAAGATGAAGTTGTCCTCCCATAGTATGTCGTTAAGACTTTTAGAAAATCGCCAGTGTCCTTGATGAAAGATGGTAGACTCTGGCCATAAGGCTGCAAAAAATAATCAATATATTTAGACACATTTTCATGTAATCCACCTACAGCAGAAATTATGGGTCATCCCGGTGGTTTAATAGGGTCCTTATGAATTTTGGGGATTTCATATAGGACGGGCAACCTAGGGTGGTAATTGTGTAGGAAGTTGTACTCCTCTAGCGTTATAAGTCCATCATGTTAGAATAAAACTGAAAATGACTATATCATTCGTATTATACTCAAAGTGTTGTTAGCATTGATATAACTAATGCACTAACACGTATATTGTGTGAAATATGTAGTCAGTGGATGCCGGCATTATATTCGTCCGATTAACATGTGCACTGCCATCTTGTCTTGTTAGACGCCGTTTTATAAACAGAACGAAACTGTTATGTTTGTTCTTTCCGAGAAATAGTCCTTGGTAAGTTTTGTTTCTTCAATGCTAAGATTTTGCTCGTTAGTACATTCTTCTACTGTTACATCAAGGCCTTCTCTTACCTGTCTGGTGGGGAGAATAAGCTAGACGACCTTGGGCAGTAGATAGTGTGTGCCATGCTGTGGAACTGAAACTCATACTCTGTACCCCCATTGTATTACGACAGCTACCAGTATTTTTCCATAATAGGCGGGTGTTAGTGGGCTCTGCAACCTACATAATGTAACTTTATGATTGATCAAGTCAGTCCCTCATCAGCCAGTAGTAGAGGCTGGTTAGGCTGGACTCCACTGCAGTGTAAATTCCGAATAAACTAGCTTGTTGGCATTCTCTACTGCGTCATCGACTCTTCATTGCATGGAAGGCTAGCAGAGGTCTAGAGTGACCCGAGTGACCCTAAACGGGTCACTTCCTTCAGTTGGCGTCTGAACAGGGGCTCCACCAGGTGACCCATCTCGCCCGTAGACGGGTTGCAGAGGTTAGGGTTGCGTCTGGTCGGATGGGCGGATCGGGGTACCCCACACGATCGAGCGTTAGTTCTCGCAGCTGCCCCGCCTGTCTGATCGGGCGGCTCCTTGTCTAGTGGTCATCTCAGCTGGGGTCCTGAAAAGATGAAACCCTTGCATCTGACTGTTTAGGTCTGAAGAGTCGGCAGTGGAGAATAATCATGTTTGACCTGTGTGCACCAGGTGAGCTTTGGTAAGTGCGGCGCCGTCTTGATTAATTTGGTAGGTCTGCGGACCCTTGTGATACGGGGCATTTGAAAACGTTCCGCCAGGCCACCTGGTAATTCAGTATTCTTGAAAAGGCCTGGGGCTAGAGCCTATCTTGTTTTGGTGCAGTTTGAGGACTGTCTTGTTTTGGTGCAGTTTTTTGGAATGCTGCTTGGGAGCTCTTTATTTGTATTGTGAGGGAGTGTGTGTCTGTGTGATGAGTGGAAGTGTCTGATGCTAAGATGTCTTGTTGGAGTAAATTGTGGTGTTTTGGGTGTCGAAGATGCTCTGTGGAAAACAGACTGGAGGAATGGCAGCACGCGCCTCCCGAAGGCACTCCGGGTTTTGAGATGTATGTGAAGCATGGCATAGGCCCTATTATGTTTCGTACATTGTGGCACAAATGTACGAGAGACAATGCTGAGCTTCAGTGGCCACTTGATGGTACTTTTGATGAACAGAAATTGAATTATTTACAAGATAAATTGTTCGCTAGAAGAAGTATGCAGTCAATGTTCGATACCTTGCAGGTATGGCAGAAAGAAGCCAAACAGCGACGTATAAGGGCCGAGAAGGCGTCTAGGAAGAAAGCAATGCAGACAGTGGTGCAGAAAGCTGTAGCGTATGATAGAGAACAGACAGAGAAAGGTATTGAGTGTGCAGATAGGAAATTTTGGTTACAGTGTGATAAGTCATATGTGGTTAGAGAGGAGGGGGATACTTTTGTAGAGGAACTATTGGAGACCCGTCCTCCACCTCCGTATGCCCCACAGAGAATATATCCCGATGTTCCTTCACCTGTTCCTTCACCTTCTTTAAGTGTTCCTGTGAGCTCGACGGCTTCGGCCCCTGTTTTGTCTGCCCCCCTTTCTGCCTTACCGATTACGAGTGCGGTGACTGCGGGCACCCCTGTAACGTCTGTTATGTCTGCTTTTGTTTCCCCTCCTTCCCTCGCCCCCACTACACAGCCACTGATGACATTGTCTCCTTTACCTGTGTCATTCATGTCTTCCCCAGGGTTGTTACATACTGTGTTAAGTAGTGTTCAGACACCAGTAAGGGGGCCGGATAGAGGGAATTGGGCTACAGTACAAGAGCGGATAGAACAGGTGTTAACTCGATCGAATGTAGGTGAGGAAGAAAAGAGGATGGTGGCGAATCAAGCAGCACAGTGGGCTCGGGGTCCGATCTATAGTGCGGAGGATATATGGAGTGTAATGAAAGATTTTGATCCGTTTGTACAGCAGCATGCCCTCCAACATATGTCAGCTACTTTGATCAATTTATGTGAACAGTGTATTGGGGGCATAGCCCCTCAAATAATTTATGATATCCGAGATCGAGTATATTCAGCTGGCATGGCCCCCGGGGAGGTTTTTGGTAATGTGGGGATGTTGATAGGCTATCGGGAGAAATTACAAAGTAACACTCTGGTTGGGAAATCCCAGTTTCCGATGAGGGAGGTTCATCCTATTTTTCATCCTGAGATCCCAGAGCAGAGGAACCAAAGAAATGAGGTGGTCCAACAAAGGGTGGAGGCTCGTTTTCAGGAACAGTGGGTTTATACTCCATGGAAAAGGAGTGAGGTATTGGCCCTTAAGGGTCAATTACCAGACCCACGAAAGAATCCCACAGCGTACTATAAGGAGCTGACAGAGGCAGCCTCCTCATCAGTTATTACTCTTGCAGACATAGAAATTTTCTTCGGGTTACTAGTACCGGTGGATATATGGAGGCAGGTACACACTCGAGACCATAGGGTGGAGCTAGGCGGTACGTGGGATGAGATTAAAGGGTGAGATGCAGAGCAAAAGCCCGGTGAAAAACCTAGGGCTGAGATTCTGGCTTTGCCGAGTCGTATTATTACGTATATGCATTCCCTTATCCCACCTCGACGGGTTTATTGGGACAAGCTAACAGCATGTAGACAGAAGAAAGAGAAAGTGTATCAGATTTTTTTACAAGGTTTGAAGGGGTTTTCTTGGATTTCAGTGGGCAGGACTTGTCGGTGGAAGGGGGCGTTCACTTGTTTGTTAATAGGTTTGTTACAAATTTGCTTCCGGAAATTGCGGCCCAGCCTCAGGCCTCAGAGAGTACTTGGACTACCTCTTCCCCTTCAGTGATATTGAGTATGGCTCAGTATTACGAGCATCGTGAAAACGAAGAAAAAGACAAGGTAGAGAAGAAGAGTAAAGATCTAAAAACAAAAGTATTGTTGCAGCAAGTTGCTAGAGGGTCTGGAAGGGGACATGGTGGCGGTCCGACTCAAAGGGGCCGAGATGTTGGTAGAGGTGGTGCACCTTTGGGGTTAAACTAGTGTGCCTACTGTAAAAAGGAGGGACACTGGTGGAGTGGGTGCCCAGATTTGTTACAAAAGCTTGCGGTTCCTGGAGGGCAAGGTTCGCGAGGAAGAGGCCGTTATGAGGCTAATAGGGAAGAATGGCAAGTGGGTGTGCCTTCAGGGAATCGTTCTGATTCGAATTATTTTGATGATCCCCGGGGACAACAATACTATCATGATGATTATGCTATGGACAATGCTGCGGGAGTGTTGTATGGCTAGGACAGCCAAGGGCAGGGTAAGGGTCCCGTCCAAATTCCTGTAGATCACTGTGGTCCTTATGTCACAGCAGATTTGCATGGCTCCGTATAGACATTTTTGGTGGACAATAGCTCTGTTTCACATAAACTGGTCCCTGGGGCAACTCTGTCTGGCCGTAATAATGTTTTGGTAAGCTTTTCAGGTGTGCCGGTTGTGAGCCCCATTTCCACACCCCTTGCTTTAACATTGGGTCCTTTTACTGTGGACTCTCCATTTTTGTTGACGTCTAATTGTGGCGAGAATTTGATGGGATTGGATTTGTTGAAAAAGTTACATGCTCCCATTTCCTTTTCCTCAGATGGTGTGTATATGACTATTGGACCTCATGTGCCTAAGGTGAAACAGTGTTTGTCAAAAGATGCACCCCTTCCAGTTGAATTTAAAGATGTACCACCCTCATTGTGGGAAAAAGGGGATACAGATGTAGGGCTGCTACCCATACCACCAGTTTCTATAAAAGTTAAGGAGAATGCTGTGCTCACTCGTATTCCTCAGTATAAGATATCACAGGCAGGAGAACAGGCATTGATGCAGATTATAAGGACCTGATTAAATCAGGGGTGGTTGAGGAGACAGCAGGAAACATATGCAATAGCCCTATACTCCCTATTCTTAAGAAGGCACAGTTAGATTCACCTGATACCCACCCTCATGTCTATCGTTTTGTAATTGACCTCCGGGAGGTCAACAAAGTAGTTGTTCCACAGTTCCCAGTGGTGCCAGACATCACTGTTCTTTTAACGATGGTTCCTTCCACAGCTCAGTTCTTTTCTGTAATAGATTTAAAGAATGCTTTCTTTAGTATTCCTATTCACTCCGACAGAAGGCACCTTTTCGGTTTTGTCCTAGCTGGAAGGAGTTTCCAATTCTGCAGGGCTCCTCAAGGGTATACTGAAAGTCCTAGTATTTATAGTCAGGCTTTAAAAAGTCAATTGGATTCTCTCTCTCTTCCCGCAGGTAATGTATTATCGCAATATGTGGATGACCTCCTGATCGCCTCCGATACTGAACAGGGTTGTAGGGACGCTACCGTTATCTTGTTGAAACATTTGGCGGGTGCGGGCATAAAGTGTCCCTTTCCAAATTCCAATATTGTCAACAGCAGGTCACCTACTTAGGTCACCTACTGTCGAAGGAGGGTAGGAGGTTAACACCCAAACGAGTTGATGCCATAGTTAAGATGCCTGTCCCTGTGACACAGAGAGATGTGCGTGCTTTCATTGGCATCACCTCGTATTGTCGTCACTGGATTCCTGCTTATTCTTTACTAATACAACCTTTACTTCATTTGATTACTAAAGATGTGCATGAACCTTTACTTTGGATGCATAAATGCCAGCATGCTTTTGAACAATTAAAGATTGCGCTTTGCTCTGCACCTGTGCTTGGTATGCCTGACTATCAGAAGCCTTTCATGCTGTACGTACACGAGATGGCTGGGTGTGCACTTTCGGTGTTAACACAAGCCTTTGGTGGTAAGCAGAGGCCGTGTGCTTATTTTTATGCTACGCTTGATCCTGTCGCCAGAGCTCTCCTGAGTTGTTTAAGAGCCACGGCGGCTGCTGCGGTCTCTATACGACAGTTGGCAGGGCTCGTCCTCAATCATGATCTCACAGTAATGGTACCCCATGCTGTGGATATGCTTTTGAACAAGACAAAGATGCAGCACCTTACCAGTGCTCGTCTTACTGGATATGAGTTAACGTTATTTGCACCACATATTGTCATCAAACGATGTGCCAGTCTGAACCCAGCCACGTTACTGCCCCTCACTTCAGATGAAAAGGACCAAGATGTCCGTGATTGTTTGTTTCATACTGAAGAAGAGAAGAAGGGACGGGTAGACTTGACTGATGTTCCTTTATCCGACCCGTAAGGGGAACTATATGTCGATGGATCTTGTTTCAAATTGTCAGATGGCACCACTACAGCGGCGTATGCTATTACTACGCACTATAGTTGAGACAGTGCGCGTTCCCTACCAATCTGCTCAGGCTGCAGAGCTGATAGCTCTTTTGCGCGCATGCGAATTAAGCGAAGGACTGGCTGTCAATATTTAGACTGACAGTCAGTACGCCTTCGGAGTGGCCCATAACTTTGGATGCCTCTGGGCAGAGAGAGGATTTTTGACTTCACATGGGACCAAGATACAGCATGGTCCATTGATAGAAAGACTTTTGACAGCTTTGACCCTTCCTAAAATATTGGCAATAGTGAAATGTAGTGCCCATAAAGCAATCACTGACAATGTAGGGAGAGGAAATGCCTTTGCAGATCAAACAGCAAAAGAGACAGCTAGATCAAAGATGACAAAAATGTTTGTGACAGGCCCTGCTAGATGGGTACCGGATGTTACCATGTTTGAAAATACTCTGGACAGCGTCAGGGAAATACAGTCTGAAGCGACACTTGAGGAGTTGGTTGTATGGCAGGAAAGTACAGGGCGGTTGGATGATGAAGGGTGCTGGACTGACAAAGGGGTGAAGCAAAGATGGATATTATTACCTAATGCATATGTTTTTCCTGTAGTTAGCATGGCACATGTCCCAGCTCATATTAGCGCAAGGGGAATTTGTAAAGTATTAGATCCAGTATGGCAGAATGACAATATTTCGAAAGTTGCTGCCAACCTTGTAAGGCACTGTATTATATGTATGAGACACAATCCTGGAAAAGGTACCTCTACACCTTCTGGAAATGTTGCACCACCTTCTTTTCCCTTTGAGGTGCTTCAGATGGATTATATAGAGATGCAACGGGTTAACAATTTGAAATATGTATTGGTAGTGGTTTGCACATTTAGCAAATGGGTTGAGGCTTACCCAACAAAGGAAAATACAGACATGGCCACGGCAAAGGCTCTTCTAAAAAAGTTCTTCCCACGCTACGGTTTGCCCCGCTTGATCTGGAGTGATAACCGCAGTCACTTCAACGCCAGATTGATTCAATTGGTGTGTGAAGGTCTGCACATTAAACAGAAATTTCATGCAGCGAATCATCCTCAATCAGCGGGCCTGGTTGAAAAATACAATGGTACCCTTAATTTAAAATTGGCTAAGATAACAGAAAGTACAGGGTTACAGTGGCCAGATGCATTACCCCTTGCTCTATTGTCTACTAGAATGACTGCACACACTAGGACAGGGCTATCCCCATATGAGGTGGTTTTTGGATGTTCTGCGAATGTGTGGGGCGTCCCTAGACCCAAGAAATACTCGGAGATAGAGCACCCTTTGTTGATTGATTATCTGTATGACCTTACTTAAAGTCTACATTCTATTCATCAACAGATACACGAGACGCTGCCTCCAGCACCAGAAGGACCTGGGCACCTTATTAAGCCTGGGCGTAGTTCGCGAAGTAGCGCTACGCGAAGCTACGCAAAGTGCAGTTCGCACTACGCGAGCTACGCGTAGCACTACGCGAACTGCGTAGTGCACTGTTCGCAATGATTGCACAGTGCCGGATGCTTGTCCGCACTGTGCAATCATTGAAAACGGCATCTTGCACAGTGCGAGCTGTCTTTTACTGCCGCTCGAGTAGATTTTACTCGAGTGGCAGCTTTCTCAACGCGGACTGGTAGTTTCTCATCGCGAGCGGTCGCGAGCATACGCGACCACTCGCAATGAGAAACCTGACCTCCCCGCGTTGAGAATCTCGCCGGGATGTCATTTTGCTTGCTCGCGGTCGCCAACTTGACGTTGAGGACCGCGAGCAAGCAAAAATGACCGCTGCACTACGCTACGCTACGCTACGCGTGTTTGCACTGTGCTACGTGCAATTCGCGTTGTGCGAAGTAGCGCAAACTTCGCAAACTACGCGAGCGTAGCGTAGTGCTTTGCCCAGGGTTACACCTTATACAGCCGGGGGAGTACGTTTTGATCAACAACTTTCAGCAAAAGAACTGTTTGGAACACCGGTGGAAGGGACCCTTTTTGGTCCTCCTTACGATGAGGACGGCGGTGAGAGTGGAAGGTCGGAAACACTGGATCCACTCTACGCACTGCCGACGGGTTCCGCTCCCCCTCCCATATGATCGTTGGGTACAAGAAGGAATAGGGGACCATGAAACAGAGCATGTCCCCCGCTTCGTGCCTTTTTCTGACGCTCAGCTGATTTGGGCCAACACTGAAGACGTGAGTGAGGCCATTTTGAATGAAGCAGTTCCCCCAGAAATTAAAACTGCACAGGGTTCCTTCTCGCCTGATCGACAGGAACAAGAGCCTCGCTCTCCGACACCTGAATTTCAAATCCTGTTGCAAGATGATACAGTTCCTGGAGTAAAAAGGTACCATTTGCGCCCTCGACGGAAGGATAGTGCACCAAAGGATTAGTGAAGTGTAGCAGGGATGGACTTCGTGGATAAAGAGTAGCAACATGTTCCTTTGATTGTGTGCTTCTTTCAGTTAGGATCGGAATAATTGGTGCAATGTCAGTGACACTGGACAGGATAAGTTGAGGGTGTTTTCCCTGGGGGGGAGAGTACCCTATCCTGAGGTTCGTGAACATTTGCAGATGAGTTGCAGCAGTGTGACTCCACCGACCCGTGCGTCATAGCACCAACGAGGATTGAACAATAGAAGCATGCCAGGGAGGCTTGTAACGGACCCTGATACATTTCTTTACCTTGTTTTTGATCTTACTTTTTTGTGTCCTTTCCACCGTGGGTTCCATTAAGTAGTCTTTTTCTGAAACTTCTCATTTGTAGTGAATAAAGTTGTCATGTATCCTTTTGGTAGGCCGATGAGGGATGAAGAACAGCCATTAGAATTTGTTGTTTTCCCCCGACTATTCTGGATAAGACAGCGGAGGATACATTTCCTTTTGCTTGCTATTTTGTTAATGATTATATTTGGTGGGATTCTCTGGGTATTAGAACATGCAAGTGATTCATCTGTTTCTAGTAATAATGTTTCTTCCACACCAAGACGAAAACGATGCTCTCTAATAATGTTTTTCTAGATACGCATAAAAGATTTTTCAGTAATGGTGTTGCTTGTTATCCTACAGACTCTGCTACTAGCCTATGGACTGCTTATCCTCTGTCGTTAATAAATTATACATATTCCAAGCCGACAAATTTTGTTGAGGTAAAAGGGGAATTCGGCTTTGGTTACCCCGGGCCATGTTTGTATCATCATCAGCCCACAGGAACAGGGTACCCCGGTTGTGATAAAACTACCTATTGTGATCATTTTTATTTTGAAGAGCAAAACATCACATTAGTAGGCTGGCATTACAAACAAGTGATAGTTCCCCAAAAAGCTGGTTATTATCCTGCTTGTTGCCCCATTTTAAATAGTACTGACTCTATTTTGTACATCAACTGCTCCGGAGTAATTATGTCTAAATAGACTTTTCCTTTAAAGAGTGTGAGGGGTTCTACAACTGTTGTCGGTAATTCTCGTTATGCAGCTGTGGATTATGACAGACCAATATATGCTCACCCTGGATTCTTTATCCTCACCAACGGAACATATTCAAATGTTCATAATGGTACCAATGATGTAGCCCTTGGTATGGTGCCACCTCTGGGAGTCCCTTGTAAATATACTCATAGATAGATAAAATGGGCAAAAAGAACACTTACGAAAGAATTTTGCGAAGGAGTAACAGAAATAGAAATAAATAATTACAGTAATGGCATCACTTTTGGTTATATCCTGTCTGCTATTTTCACTTTAGGGGGCATGGCTATGAGTAGGACTGAAAAGGCCAGGGAATATTTCGGCTGTAAATTACAGATATTGTCCAATACTACCGTGGCAGCATTGTGTGACATCACCATTCAATTAGAGAGCATGAGAATATTTTCTGAACAGACTAGATATGCAGTTGATTTTATTTTAGCTAAAAACGGTGGTGCATGCTCAGTAATAGGAGATCAGTGTGTAGTAGGTATCACTAATATGGAGAAAAATATTACCAAACATATTTTAGACATTATAGAAAATGTTCAAGGCATGCAGAGTGGTAATTGGAGCTGGTCCCTGTTTGGAGGTTGGGGTTGGATTTTAGAGAAAACAATATATTTTATAGCTATCCTGATCTGCTGTTGTGTTTTGATTCAGTGCCTTCCCTTATGTTGCTCCTATTGTACCGCCTATTTAACTCCTAAGAAATTCTCAATCCGTGACACCAGTACAGAGATCATGCTCCAACAGGAGGTCGACCATCTAATGAACATGGATGAAGAGATTTTTGGTTCTTCACCTTCTATTGTTGAGTCTGTCCCCAAAGTTTCTTTTGATGACTAAATATCAGTTTTGGTTCTATCTTTTGTCTGTTAGTATATATATATATATATATATATATATATATATATATATATATATATATATATATATACACACATAAAAATATATATACTCTTTGCTTAGAATTGTAAAGACCCTACCTGATGGCACTAATAAAGACGATTGTCATTAGCAATCAATGCTAAAAGGAGGGTCTGTTAGAATAAAACTGAAAATGACTAGATTATTCGTATTATAATCAAAGTGATGTTAGCATTGATATAACTAATGCATTAATACGTATATTGTGTGAAATATGTAGTCATTGGATGCTGGCATTATATTCGCCCCATTGACATGTGCACTGCCATCTTGTCTTGTTAGACGCCATTTTATAAACAGAACGAAACTGTTATGTTTGTTCTTTCCGAGAAATAGTCCTTGGTAAGTTTTGTTTCTTCAATGCTAAGATTTTGCTCGTTAGTACATTCTTCTACTGTTACATCAAGGCCTTCTCCAACCTGTCTGGTGGGGAGGATAAGCTAGATGACCTTGGGCAGTAGATAGCGTGTGCCAGGCTGTGGAACTGAAACTCATACTCGGTACCCCCATTGTATTACGACAGCTACCAGTATTTTTCCATAATAGGCAGGTCTTAGTGGGCTCTGCAACCTACATAATGTAACTTTATGCTTGTTCAAGTCAGTCCCTCATCAGCCAGTAGTAGAGGCTGGTTAGGCTGGGCTCCACTGCAGTGTAAATTCCGAATAAACTAGCTTGTTGGCATTCTCAACTGCGTCATCGACTCTTCATTGCATGGAACGCTAGCGGAGGTCTAGAGTGATCCGAGTGACCCTAAACGGGTCACTTCCTTCAATCATTGCGCTAATCCGTTGGCATTGGACTTCCTCCTTGTATGCTGTAACTGACCAAAGAGCAATGTTCCCTCCTTTATTGGAGTTGGTGTATATTTATATATAATTTGAAAATGTGTCAAACGGCATCGTAGTTATTAGCAAAACAAAAAAGGCTTTTCCTATGGAAACTCGGTCCTACTTATTGGTGATCGCCATCAGATTATATATATAAATATATATATATATATATATATATATATATATATATATTCACTGAAAAAACCATAGGTTTTAGGGACAGTTATAGTTAGTTGGACATTTCACTCGTACAAAACCATAGAAATTCCCCGTTATAGTTAGTTCAGCTAACTATAACTCGCGCCCGCAATGCACTGCTGATGACGTCACATATTACATCACTCATGACATGGTCAGTGACATCACTGATGACATCACTGATGACATCTCAAATGAGATCACTGATGACATCATCCAGTGACTGTGTGTTTCTGTAAAGTTTAAATATGTTTAATATATATAGGGAAAGGCGTATTGAAGAATGAGTGGGTGTATAAGTGTCTGAATGGCTGATTTAGTACGTGCGTGACTGACTCTACAAGTGAGTGATTAAACGTATCTTACTGAATGCATGGGTTAGTGACTAAACTGTGTGAATGTCTGTATCCGTCTGTCTGTTGGTGTGTAAGTGGATGCATGGATTTGCGAATAGCTACATGAGTGTCTATATGGGTTATTGATTGGTTCTCTGAGTATCTGTATGGGTGCCTGAGTGTTTGTGTGGGTGGGGTGTGTGTGACTCTGTATATAGATGTGTGAGTGGGTGATTCACTGGGTGCATGATTTCAAGAGTGCATATGTGATGGACTGCTTGGGTGGGTGAGTGTGTGTATGGGTGTGTTAGTGAGTGAATGTATATCTGAGTGGTACATGTGCGAGTAACTACATATGTAAAAGGCAATATATATGTGTGTTAGAGTATTTAAATGGCTATAAGCGAGAGTGTGTGATTGTGAGAGTGGCTGTATGGATGCGTGTGTGCTTGTATCAGTTATTGTATAAGAGCGTAAGAATGTGCTAGTATTTGTATGAGTAAGTGAGCTGGTGTGTGTATAACTGTATAGGTGAGTAAATGGGTGTGTGATTAATTTTGTGCATGACTGACTAGGTGTGTGAGTACCTCTATGGATGAGTGGCGGTGTGTGAGTGTTTATGTAGGTGTATGAGTGCATATGATAGTCCTGTACTGAGTGACTGTAAGTATGAGTGACTGTATGGGTGAGTGAGTAGATGTGTGTGTGTAGACCTAACAATCAGTGAGTGGGTATGTAGTTATTGGTATTGGAGTGTGTATGGCTTTGAGAATGGCAGTCTGTAATTTAGAGTGGGTGTATCAAAAGTTATATTAGGGTGTGAGAAGATGCATGAAATTATCACATGGATGATGTCATCAGTGATGTCATCAGTGATGTCATTTGAGATGTCATCAGTGATGTCATCAGTGATGTCACTGACCATGTCATGAGTGTTGTAATATGTGACGTCATCAGCAGTGCATTGCGGGGGCGTGAGTTATAGTTAGCTGAACTAACTATAACGGGGGAATTTCTATGGTTTTATAAGAGTGAAATGTCCAACTAACTATAACTGTCCCTAAAACCTATGGTTTTTTCAGTGAATTTCAAAGGTTTTTTAAATGCTAATTTCTAACTATAACGTGTCTGAAACCTATGGTTTTTTCAGTGAATTTCAAAGGTTTTTAAATGCTAATTTCTAACTATAACGTGCCTGAAACCTATGGTTTTTTAAGTGAATTTCAAAGGTTTTTTAAATGCTAGTTTCTAACTATGCCTACAGAGGTAGGACATGTGAAGAAAGAAGAAAAACGCACAGAAAGAAGCCAAAGAAATGCAGAAAGAAGCAACAGAAGTCCACAAAGACGAAGAAAAGTGCAGGAAGAAGCAAAAGATGTGCAGAAAGAACCAACAGAGGAGCAGAAAGAGGCCTTGTTGCAAAATCATCCTGTGCCCACAACTTTTTCAGACGGGTACTGGTGGTAACTGACTCTGACTAACCAGAGCCAGTGCTATGCTAAAAGACACTTAGAATACAGTGAAAACACCTACATACACTAGGGAACACTATGCGTTGGGGTACCCCTGTGATTAGCATGACCTCCTCTGTAAGTCTCTAGTACATAATAGGGCAGGGGGATTAAAACTACCTCTTAAAACGCGCTACGGGGCGCGTTTGCACAGTGGTGAAGGGAGGGGGGGCCTGAGGTGACATGTGTGCAAACGCGCCCCATGGCGCGTTTTAAGTAGTGGGATTAAGTCCCCTTGAATCCTGAGGGTCCCTGGGGCCCAACTAGCCCACCAGGTACCTCCAGTAAGCGCCACAGAGCTGCATTGCAGAGAGGTTTTAAAAAGGGGCGTGGCCTCGGATCACCTCTCTGCAACGCAGCGCAGTGGCGCTTACTGGAAGCACCTGCTGGGCTAGTTGTCCCCCAGGGTCCCTCAGGATTGAAGGGGAATTATTTCCCCAACTTAAAACGCGCCACAGGGCGTGTTTGCACATGTCACCTCAGGCCCCGCCCCCTCCCTTCCCCACTGTGTAAACGCGCCCTGTGGCCGTTCTAAGTTGAGAGATTAAGTCCCCTTGAATCCTAAGGGTCCCTAGGCTCAAACTAGCCCACTAGGTACCTCCAGTAAGCGCCACAGAGCTGCGTTGCAGAGAGGTGTAAAAAGGGGCGTGGCCTCTGAACACCTTTCTGCAACGCAGCTCCCTGGCGCATACTGGAGATACCTGTTGGGCTAGTTGGCCCTCAGGGACCCTCAGTATTGAAAGAGAATTAATTCCCCAACTTACAACTCGCCACGGGCTTGTTTGCACAATGGTGAAGGAAGGGGGCATGGCCTGAGGTGACATGTCTGCAAACACGCCCTGTGGCGCGTTTTAAGTTGGAGAATTAATTCCTCCTCAATCCTGAGGGTCCCTGGGGGCCAACTAACCCACCAGGTACCTCCAGTATGCGCCAGAGAGCTGCGTTGCACAGAGCTGTTCAGAGGCCATGCCCCTTTTTACAACACTCTGCAACGCAGCTCCGTGGCGCTTACTGGAGGTACCTGGTGGGCTAGTTGGCCCCCAGGTACCCTCAGGATTAAAGAGGTATTAATTCCTCAACTTAAATCGTGCCACAGGACGTGTTTGCACACATGTTACCTCAGGCCCCGCCCCCTCCCTTCACCACTGTGCAAACGCGCCCCGTGGCGCGTTTTAAGTTGGGGGATTAACTCCCCTTGAATCCTGAGGGTCCCTGGGGTGCAACTAGCCCACCAGCTACCTCCATTAAGCGCCACAGAGCTGCGTTGCAGAGAGGTGTAAAAAGGGCGTGGCCTCAGAACACCTCTCTGCAACACAGCCCCTGGCGCATACTGGAGGTTCCTGGTGGGCTAGTTGGCCCCCAGGGACCCCCAGTATTCAAGGGGAATTCGTTCCCCATCTGCAAACGCGCCAGGCGGCGCGTTTTCAGAGTGCTGCAAGGAGGGGGCGTGGCCTCCTGCACGATGCCGGTCTTTTATTTTATTTTGTTTTTAAGAAGGGGGCTGTGTGGCCCCCTTCTTTTCTAATTTATTGGCCCTGGGGACCCCATCCCCCAGGGCCTGCCCCTATTTTGAAGAAAAAAAAAAATTTGGAAGGGGGCCGCGTGGCCCCCTCCCGAGGCCTTAATCGGCCCCGGGGACCCCATCCCCCGGGGCATGGCCTTTTTGTTTTTTCAAATCTTTTGGAGGGGGGCTGCATTGCCCCCCTCCTCAGGCCACTTATGGCCCCGGGGACCCCATCCACCGGGGCCGGCCTTTTTTTTTTTTTTGGGGAAGGGGGCCACGTGGCCCCCCTCCCGGGCCACTTGTAGCCCCGGGGACCCCATCCCCCGGAGCTGGCCCTCTCCGTTGGGGACCGTGGGGGGGGTCCCCAATCCCCCCACGGTCCCGCCGGCTCCCCACGTCCCTCGGGAGCCGGCATTGCTTTTCCACATGGGGAGCTGCTAAGATGCAGCTCCCCGTGTGGAAAAGAAATTTGCTTTGAATTTTGGAAGAGAGAGCAGGTTTCCTGCTCTCTCTTCCAAAATTCAAAGCAAGTTTGCTATGACAGGACGGGAGCCGCGAGGCTCCCGCCCTGTCATAGCAAACAGCAGTGTCCCAGGGGTGGGCACCCCGGGACACTGCAGGAGCCGTCCCTGGGGGGTGGCGGTCCCCAGGGCCATCACAGGCTCCAGGAGGGGGGCCGCGCGGCCCCCCTCCCATCCAATTGCAAAGCCCCGGGGAGGTGGTGGACCCCCACATTAAAATTCTTAGTGCCCCGGGGAGGTGGCGGTCCCCGGGGCATGTGTGGGGCTCGAGCCCCCCCACACAGGTAATTTAATTTTTTTTTAAAGAAGCCCCGGGGGAGTGGCAGTCCTCGGGGCTGCGGGAGGGCCGAGTGCCCTCCCGCACCATTTTAAATTCAAAGCCCCGGGGGGTGGCGGTCCCCTGGGCTTGGGGGGGCCTTAGAGGCCCCCCAAACAAATATTTTACAAAGTCCCGCATGCCCCCGGGACTTGGCCCACCCAAGGGCAAAATATCAACGAAGCGCGGGAGTCCGCGCTTCGTTTTTTTTTTCACGGCGGGATCCGCGCATCCTAAGCGCATCCCGCCGATTAAAAAAAAAAGAAAATGCTTTTTTTGGCCCTGGGGGTCCTTGTGGGACCCCCTAAGCAGGCCTAGGGGTTCAGGGTGTTTCTACCCTGCCCCCTTTTTGCATTTTGCGCACTTGTTTCTGTGCCTCGGTTGTACCGAGGAACAAGATGGCTGCCAACACTTCCTGGTTTGGAGTGTTGACAGCCAATTAGCATACAGCTCATGATCGGGAGGGTGCGCTCAGGGTGCGCGGATCCTCCGCGGCCATAGATATATATGTGTTTTTACTTTTGATTTTCTCAGCAACTACTGAACGGATTTACACCATTTAACAAAAAGAGTTCTTTCTGAACCAAGAACTACCTCTTTGCCAAATTTAGTGTAATTCCGTTCAGCAGTTCGGGCTGTAGCCGTGTCTAAAGTTTCCTATGGAAAATTGCATGGGGAAAACACGTTTTGGGACCCCCCTTTTTAATCAGCCCCCGCTTGCCGAATCACCCCGAAACTTTCAGGATAGGAGCGGACCGGAGCGCCCCACGAGTTTTGAAAATTTCGCGAAGATTCGTCAACCGGCGCCAAAGTTATTTGAAATAGAATGTTGTCCTAACTATAACTATCTACTGGCGACTGCCAGTAGATAATATGTATGTATATATATATATATATATATGGTTGATCACCGATTACCCATATATATATGTATATATATATATATATATATATATATATATATATATAGTCGCCAGTAGATAGTTATAGTTAGGACCACGTTTCCATAGGAAAAGCATTTTTTGAAGTGCTTATAACTTTGGCGTCGTTTGACGAATCTTTACGAAATTTTCCAAAAAGTTCCTCTTATCAGGTTAGCTCCTATCCTAAAAGTTTGGGGGATTCGTCAAGGGAGGCTAAGAAAAAGGGGGATCCCAAAACATGTTTTCTCCATGCAATTTCCATAGGAAACTTTAGACAAGGTTACAGGTCAAACTGCTGAACGGAATTACACCAAATTTGGCAGAGAGAAAGGTCTTGGTCCAGAAAGCACGCTTTTGTTTAAATGGGGTAAATCCGTTCAGTAGTTTTAGAGAAATATCAAATTTTCCAGATATCGATATTTAAGAATTCTGACATCTGATTGGCTGATTGGCTGAGGCGTTACGAGCACAAGCTTGCGGCTGATTGGCTGCGAACTGTTGAAACTAGGAAGTGTTGGCAGCCATTTTGTGATTCAGTCCATCAGCTCACAACGCTCCCTCTACAAGGCATCAGGTTCGTAGTTCTAGCTCTGCGAGGCAACACTACAAATATACCGCAGCTCTGTGTGTGCGAGATACCCCTTTCACGGTTCCTCTCCCCACATCACCAGCTCGCAGCTATGCCTTTAGAAGCCAGTCCGTCGCCTCGCAGCTCTGCGACTGCGAGCTGTCAGCCATTTTGTGACTCAGTCCGTCAGCTCGCATCTCTCCCTCTAAAAGGCATCGGATCTGTAATTCTACCTCTGCGAGGCAATACTGAAAATATCTCACAGGTCTATCTGTGCGAGATACTCTTTTTACGCTCCCTCTCCCCACATCATCAGCTCGCGGCTATGCCTTTAGAAGCCAGTCCGTCGGCTCGCAGCTCTGTGTCTGCGAGCCGTCGGGCCCACAGCTCTACCTCTGTGAGCCACCTAGTTAGCTCGTAGCTGAGTCTGTGCTAGCAGGCCCATCAGCCCCTTACTCTCCCTCTGCGAGTTAGCCCGTCGGGTTGCAGCTCAGAGGGCTCGCAGCTGTATGTCTGCGAGCCAGCCCATTAACTGATAGCTGTGTCTCTGCTAGCAGACCTGTTGGCCCGTTGGTCTCCCTCTGCGAGTCAGACCACAACTCTCCCTCTGCGAGCCAGTACGGTGCTGTGCTTTTGCGAGCCAACGGCTCATAGGTCTCCCTCTGCGAGCTGAGCCCAAAGGCCGCAGCTCTTCCTCTGCGAGCCTGCCCGACGGCCCGCAGGTGTCCCTCTGCTAGCCGAACCACAGCGGACACTCTGCGAGCTGAAATTGGGAATATAAGGCGGCTCTAAAAAGAGCCCTTGTGTTTATTAGTTGGAGCTACATATAAGTGCGGATGCACAGCTTCAGGTTAATCAGGAAAACTCGGTTTCCCTCATCTGTGAAGTGTACACCATCACTTCTGTAGATATCAGCCATATCAAAATGTATGTTGTTGTTGTAGATCAACCCCATTCTATGGTCTCTGAGGTATGCAGACACAGCTTTGTTGACATTCTTCCTAGATTTTTCAATCTTATGATAAAATTGGTTTGACCATTTCCACTTCTGTCTTTGGCATATATTGGAATATACAAAGACAGTTTGAGGCAAAAGTAACATCAATTTTCCAAAGGGGTCCTTCATAAGCATTTCCAAACCTACCCCAGTCAATGTGCCTAGGTCGTTACCACCACAGTGCACAATCATGAGATCAGGGTGTTGGAGATGCAAACAGGTTTTAACCAAAGGGAGCAATTGGTGCCACTTCAATCCTCTCTGTGCAAACCATTTAATGTGCACATTTTGTAAACCTAGGTCTAAGTCAATATGTCTCTGTTCTGCATACCTCTTGCACCAGAAAACATAGCTATGTCCTACAATCCACACTAGCATTTTGAAGGTATGGCTAGAAGATATGGATAAATGTCTGTAGCTCTTGCAGTCCGTTCGTAGAATGAGAGATATGTTTAAACATGGGGAACTACTTTTTTTTCACATACAAAATGTTAACCGATTGGGAGATGAAATGTATTGTGTCCTAAAAAGTAGGGTGTATTTTAGTTTTGATGAAAAGCATCTTTGTGATTGGTTAATAAAAAGCAGTTTATACGTGGAGTACATATTATAGGATGAAATTTGCTCAGCTCAACAACACCTGCTAATTGTATTTGGAAGGTGCAGTTCAAACTTGAAAGAATGGTGAACTTTTGAGCTGCACGTGCCGTTAAATGTTGGTGAAAATGTTGCAAAAAAATATATCGGTAGGTTTAAAAAAATGATGAACTTTTAGCCTGCACATGTCGTAGAATGTTCTAGAAAGTGTTGATACAATACGTTGAACTTTTCACCTGTATGTGTTCTTAAAAAAACTGTTTATATGGAAAGTTCAAAAATAAGCAATAAAGAGAGGTTTTGCAATCTAAAAAAAATAAGGAACTATTCTGATTTGTTCTTTACATGGATTTATGTGTGGAGCAACAGGGAAATTGTGCCATTACTGGTTTCATTCTTGATGAAAGCGGTGCATTACATGTACTGTGTGACAAGAAAAGAATTGCATGCGTTTGTGACATTTGAAATCTGCATACCAACTAGGAAGGTAAATTAGAAATTAAGAAGGTGTGTTATGTGCGGGGGTGTATCCCTTTGGCAAGCTCCGCCTCTGTGAGCCAGACATTGTTTTTGCATAGGTGCTGGACGACATCTGATGCAGCCCCATCACCTATGCAGTCTGATGTGTCAGGGGAACACAGCCATGCAGCCATCACCCCGCCACACACAATGGACACAGAACCCATATGAGGGGAGTTTTGTACCACATTGCCTTCATTGCTGATGTTCTGTGATTGATATGTGTGTGGGCTGCATTGTGGGGGAATTGCCTGTGCACGGATGGCGATGCACACACACATGTTGGTATGTGGAGCCAGGTGCCCGTGCGGCCTTGCGCTGCTTGTGCTATCTCACTCCATCTCTCTCCCTCGCTCTCTCCCGCCCTGTCATAGCAAACTTGTGAAAGCGATGGGTGCGCGGCTCTCAGCGCGGCACTCGAGTACTTCTTAAGTCTTTCAAACACCGAGGGGTATATTCTCAAGGACATATCGCCAAGTTAACGGCACTTTATCGCAACCAAAATAGTGATAAAATTAACGCACCATTCACAAGCTGGAGCAAACAGCCCATATCACCAGTTTACCAGCGATAGCAGCCTCAAAAAGCATCGTCACGGATGAGTCCGGCAAATATTGCTAATGAGATGTAGAGTAGGCGTTCTCGTGCAAAAAGCAGCGAACACATCACTTCGCAAGTGTCTCAACCACCTGCAAGATCGTCGAAGAGAGTTCAAAACAGGCGATAAGGTGCGTTAGTAGCAGAAAGTTTACACCTGCTCTGAGCTGGTGTAAAGTCGGACTACAACCTGCAATATGAAAGGGAGCCCATCCAGAGCCATACGTGAATGACAACAATCATGCAGCTCGGACACCCAACACTGCTCCGACATCCCCCGCCACCAGCCCCTTGTCTGCCATCCCCCCTCACCTCCCCCCCACACAAACAAATGTGACAGCAACGTTAGGAAATCTGGAACGTAACAAATTGGCTGATGTCGCACAATTGGAGTAAAGAAGATGCATGTGAGGTTGGACAAATAAGAATCTCAGTCATCTATGGATTTACATATAAAACATTTTATTTAAACAAAACAACAAAATAAAAGTAGGTACAGATATGGCGTGTCATCCCTCGACAATTTGTGAATCACAGCCTGCAAGACAAAAGGAAAGATAAGATTGTGCGTCATGCGTCCATGAAAGGAGAGAGAGAGAGAAAGAGAGAAATAGTGAGAGAGAGGAAGAGACAGAGAAAGAAAGAGTGAGACAGAGAGGAAGACAAAGAAAGAGAAAGAGTGAGAGAGAGAGGAAGAGATAGAGAAAGAGTGAGATACAAGGAAGTGAGAGAGAAAGAGAGAAACAGTGTGAGAGAGAGGTAGAGAGAGAAAGAGAGAGAAAGAGTGAGACATAGAGGAAGAGAGAGAGAAAGAAAGAATGAGAGAGGAAGAGACATAGAAAGAGAGAAAGAGTGTGAGAGAGAGAAAGGAAGAGATACAGAGTGAGAGAGAGAGAAAGAGTGTGAGTGACAGAAAGGAAGAGATGGAGAGGGAGAGTGAGTGTTGACACTGTGGAGAAAATCCTTACAGCTCACCTTTCTGCCACCGGTGTGTCTCCAACCACGTGCCGGGACATAGTGGAGTCTTGAAGTTTAGTCATCTGAAACATAGTATAGAATCAGTAATGGCAGAGTACATACAACTGCACACACCTAATTCTCTGTTACGCCCCTGCGCACCCAGGCTGCTGCACCCCATCGACTCCTGCCACCCAGAGGTGTCTGCCCACCTCTGCGCACCTAGGCTGCTGTATCCCATCCACTCCCACTGCCCAGAGGTGTCTGACCCCTGCTGTGCACCCAGGCTGGTGCACCCCATCCAGTCCCACTGCCCGAAGGTGACTGCCCGTTCCTGCACACCCAGAGTGCTGCATCCCATCCACCCCCACTGCCTAGAGGTGTCTGCCCGCTCCTGTGGACCCAGGCTGCTGCACCCCATCCACTTCCACTGCTCGGAGGTGTCTGCCCGCTATCCACTCCCACCGCCCTGAGGTGACTGCTCGCTGCTGCGGAAACAAGGCTCTCTGCTCACCTTCCGCCACCGGCGTGTGTCGAAGAGGGTCCACCACGTGCTGAAGCAACCGCCTCAGGCGCAAGTTGCGTACACGCGGTCAAGCCGAGCTCACAATTCAGAGCGGGTGTTGATTGCAGTATGGCCACGCATCATCGCAGGCTGCACACGCGCTCAGCTCTGGTGGCACTAACTCAGTGGAACTGAAGTCATCGCCTCGTGGCGGGAGTCCGTGTCGGGGGGGTCGTCAATCTGTGAATTACAGCCTGCTAGACAAAAAGCAAGATAAGATTGTGCATCATGCGTCCATCAAAGGAGCGAGAGAGAGGAAGAGAGAGAGAAAGAAAGAAAGAGTGAGAGGTAGACAGAGAGAAAGCGAGAAAGAGTGAGAGAGAGAGGAAGAGAGAGAGAATCAGTGAGAGAGGAAGAGAGAAAGAGAGAAACAGTGTGAGAAAGAGGAAGAGAGAAACAGAGGAAGAGTGAGAGAGAGAGAAAGAGAGAGAGAGAGGTAGAGAGAGAAAGAAAAAAACAGTGTGAGAGAGAGGAAGAGATAGAGTGAGAGAAAGAGGAAGGGAGAGAGAAAGAGTGTGAGGGAGAGAAAGGAAGAGATGGAGAGGGACAGTGAGTGCCGACACTGTGGACAAAACCCTCCCAGCTCACCTTTCCGTCACCGGTGTGTCTCCAACCACGTGCCAGGACATAGTGGAGCCCTCAAGCTTAGTCATCTGAAACGTAGTATGGAATCAGTAATGGCAGAGTACATACAACTGCACACGCCTAATTCTCTGTCCTGCCTTTGTGCATCCAGGCTACTGCACCCCATCCACTTCCACTGCCCAGAGGTGTCTGCTCGCCACTGCTGCACCCCATCCACTTCCACTGCCCAGAGGTGTCTGCCCGCTGTTGCACACCCAGGCTGCTGCACCCCATCCACTCCCACTGCCCGGAGGTGACTGTCCGCCGCTGCGCACCCAGGCTGCGGCACGCCATCCACTCCCACTGCCCGGAGGTGACTGCCCGCTGCTGCACTAACAAGCCTCTCTGCTCACCTTTCGCAACTTGCGTGTAGAAAAGAGGGCCTACTTTGTGCCGCTGCAAGCCCCAAGCCCTGGGCCCGCGGACAAGCACCCTGCATGTCATGCAGCCCCACTCCGCAGGCCACCAGGTCTCACATTTGGTGCTGGGTCTTGATTTCGCCATGGCAGAGGACATACCAGTGCACCGGGCTTTTCATCGCAGGCTGCACACCCGCTCAGCCCTTGCGGTGCCACTAACTCTGTGACCAGCGAGGCGATGCCACATGGGGGTAGGCCTGCGCTGTCTGATGGCTCAGGCCTACACTGCGGTCCAGCAGGGCACACAAAACCGGAGCTGTCCAGGCCACCTGGACGGGCCATCACTGCAGGCTGCGCACCCGCTCAGCAGTTACGGTACCCGTACCTCAGTGGACCGAAAGTCACCATCCCGTGCCGGTGTGCCTGTGCCGGCCGCAGTGTATCCGGTACGAGCAACTCTGAAATGGCGTCGAGCACGTGCGCCCGGTATTTTTTATTGGCAGGGTCATGTGTCCTGTGACGCGTGTGCTGGATGGGTGTGGTGTGGGTGTATACTAGCCGTGAGGGAGTGGCTGTGGCGTACTGACAACTAGGGTGTGACCAGCAGATCAGTGTAATGAAAATCTGGGCCATGTAGCGTTGTTGTCCTTCCCTGTAAGCGTAAGCGGAGTGGGCTGGCCAGGCGTATGCCAGTCCTGCGTGAGGCTGTGAAGAATGACTCCGGAGCTATGGGCGTGGCTCCGTCCTGGTGTGTATGAGGAATCAACTGATGCGGGTGTCCCTGTTGTAGTGCTGACGTCACCCGGGTTGCAAGCGCCAATGTGCCACTCTGTGAGCCAAGTCCCACAACATGGCCAACATGGAAGGTACGGGGAATCACTGACCCTACATTCATCCATAGTTCCACACCTGAAAGATGATGGACATGACACATCTGTGTGGATATGAATGTTTATTGCACATTCAGTGGAGTGTTGCAGCTGTAGCAATACAGGGCCATGGAAAGTTTAAGTTTCAGTTTTTGGCACATGGAGGGCAGCCAATTAGAGCCAAGCTTGTGTTCGGGGTTAGGCTGAGCCAACATATGTACTTATAGAATTACTCCGCCAATCCCCAAGCACTTATAAATTCACTATACACTCTCCTTGCAGTACTGTAATGATCCAGTCTCTACGTACGTACTTGTACAATGACCGAGAAAAAGTTACATAACCGAAGTTTTCCCCACTACCAGAGTTACATGGTTGCAGACGCTGTCCACAGCACAATGTAATGTGGTAGGGCCCAGGGGCAGCATCTTGCATACATAATGAACACACGGACACAGATAGATAGTGGAACTGGGTACGGGCACGTGCGCTCGACTCATTTTTATTACCAGGGTCACATGTCCAGTGACGTCTGTGCTGGATGCGTGTGGGGTGAGTGTAAGCCAGCCCTCCGGGAATGGTTGGTGCTGGCAACAAGTACAACAGTAATCATTGGATCAGACACATAGATTCAATCATAAAGGGTCAATGATTTGTGCTGCACTAAGTTAGGGGCAACAGATGTGAAATAATACATAGAAGATTGTATCGTAAAGGGCCCATGACTTGTGGTACACTGAGGTAGGGGCAGCAGATGTGAAATTATACACAAAACATTGTATCATAAAGGGTCCATGAGTTGTGCTGCACTGAGATAGGGGCATGAGAAACATTCAGCGTGTGCGCAGCCAGCGATGATGCGTGGTGCGAACGAGCCGCACTGGGAGCAATGTCTGTTGCCTACTGGACTGAGTCATCTGCAATCGCGACTCGATGTGAATTGTGAGCCCTGCTATCCGCAGTGTAGATCGAAGGCAGTAGTCAGCACAGACATCAAAGAATGCTTTTAGTCACTTCCTGTTTACAAAATTCGAGGACATAGAGTACAATTCTGTCTGCAATAAATAAATCATGTCTCAATTTAAATTGTGAGCTCTGCTAACCGCGGTGTAGGTGTATGGAACAAATGATGAAACATTTATGGAATACACTGTCGAAATATGTAGGTTTCAGGGACGTTATAGTTAGTTGCCTACTGGACTCTGAAATTAATGAATGAAGACTGAATTTGAATTGTGAGCCCTGCTGAGCACAGTGTAGGCCGGAGGCAGCGGTCAGGAAGGGCCTACAGCCACGTGGCGTTGACTTGAGCTGCATACAGTTAGAGGTAGGTGTGGCGCTCAGCGTGTGCGCAGCCAGCGATGATGCAATGTCTCTTGCCTACTGGACTGCGTCATCTGCAATCGCGACTCGATCTGAATTGTGAGCCCTGCTGACCGCAGTGTAGGCCGGAGGCAGTGGTCAGGAAGAGTCCACAGCCACGTGGCGTTCACTTGAGCTGCATAGAGTTAGTGGTAGGTGTGGCACTCAGCATGTGCGCAGCCAGCGATGATGCAATGTGTCTTGCCTACTGGACTGCGTCATCTGCAATCGCGACTCGATCTGAATTGTGAGCCCTGCTGACCGCAGTGTAGATCGAAGGCAGTAGTCAGCACAGACATCAAGGAATGCTTTTTGTCACTTCCTCTTGACAAAATTCGAGGACATAGAGTACAATTCTGTCTGCAATTAATAAATCAAGACTGAATTCAAATTGTGAGCTCTGCTGTCCGCAGTGTAGACTGCCATTCAGTGTTCCTTTGGACTTGCAAGATGAAGTTGGTCATTGTACTAAAGCTATAACTGATATAAAACAAGTTCTTGAAGCAAGGATACTAAAAGGTTATTATGTAGGTTTTAGGGACGTAATACTTAGTTGCCTACTGGACTCTGCAATTAATGAATCAAGAGTAAATTTTAAATGTGAGCCCTGATGACCGCAGTGTAGGCCGGAGGCAGTGGTCAGCAAGGGCCCACAGCCTCGTGGCGTTGAGTTGAGCTGTACAGTTAGTGTCACCTGAAGCAACCAGCGTGTGTGGAGCCTGCGATGATGCGTGGTCCGGGCGGGCCGCACTGGTAGCAATGTCTTTTGCCTAATGAATTCTGTCTTAATAAGTCCACGTGGCGTTGACTTGTGGTGCACTGAGTTAGTGGCATCTGAAGCACTCAGCGTGTGCGCAGCCTGCGATGATGCGTGGTCCGGCCGGGCCACACTGGTAGCAATGTCTTTTGTCTAATGAATTCTGCCTTAATAAGGCTACGTGGCGATGACTTGTGGTGCACTGAGTTAGTGGCACCTGAAGCACTCAGCGTGTGCGCAGCCTGCGATGATGCGTGGTCGGGGCGGGCCGCACTGGGACCAATGTCTCTTGCCTACTGGACTGCGTCATCTGCAATCGGGACTCGATCTGAATTGTGAGCCCTGCTGTCCACAGTGTAGATCGAAGACAGTAGTCTGTACAGACATAAGTCTGTGGTGCTCTGCTGCTGGGTTCGCAGGGGGCATGTGTCGAGGAGGCCGGCGGTCATGGCGGAGGCCTCGTGGCAGGGTGAGGGCTGCCGCCCTGGCAGACGTTTTGGCCTTCCCACAAGTGAACCACGCCCCGAGCCCCAGCCTATTTATTCATACTCCTACGCTGGAGTGGGGTACGTTGGACCAGCCCACTCTGCTTCCGCTTCCAGGGGGGGACAACACAGCTACATGACCGAGATCTTCCCCACTGCCTGAGGTAACATGGTTGCGTCTAGTGTCCACAACACTACAAGTACCAGCAGTATATGTCCACATGGAGAGGTTTGTGCTCTGCATAGTGTGGTCTGTCCACCACCTCACCGCTACACTTGGTATTGCGTGCATTTTTATTGATGGGTGACTTGCGTCCTTCACACATACTTGGTTGCCACATCTCCCAACATTCAGCTATTGTGTGGCTGAGGGACCATGCCATTTTTGGAGGGTCCGCTGTCCTGTTCTGGAATTTCTATGGTTTTGTACGAGTGAAATGTCCACCTAACTATAACGTCCCTGAAACCTATGGTTTTTTCAGTGAATTTCAAAGGTTTTTTAAATGCTAATTTCTAACTATAACGTGCCTGAAACCTATGGTTTTATCAGTGAATTTCTAAGGTTTTTTAAATGCTAATTTCTAACTATAACGTGCCTGAAACCTATGGTTTTTTCAGTGAATATATATATATTTATTATACTATGTATACATGTGAAAATGTCTCGGTCCCCTGTTTGCCTCGGTGGCGCGGAAAAAATGGGTGGAACTGACGTCAGCACGCCGACGAGGTCCTCTTATGGCTCCGATGACGTCATACGGTGTCGCCAGCGGAGCCGTGCTCGTTGACGTGGGAAAACTAGGAAAGAATTTCCGTGGAATGCTGGTGCAGGGGATATTCACCTAAGTGTTCAGGCTAGTCCTTTGGGAGCAACTGTTTATGTTGCCACTCCAGAAACCGAAACCAGTGATCCGAGGGCAGAGGCCCTGCAGATGGCACACGAGGTGGGGTGCCCAGTCGTGTGCACCGGCGGGGCAGCGAAGTGACAAGCACCACAACCCACAAAAAAGGTAACGAGGGCACTGAATAACACAGGATCTTCTCTTTGTATCTGGCAGGAACAACGAAGTTAAAATGCCCTAGTACCAAAATGTAGAATTAGTGCTACAACGGTCTTCAAGAGGACCTGCGATGCCGCTTCTGCCTCCCGTACCCTGGAGGCGGCACATGGGTCACGCGGTACGGTCATACTGCGGTGGGACGCACACTCGATGACCTCTCATGGCACTGCTCCACACTTCAGGGAGGACGCTTTCCATTAGCTATGTTTTCTGATGACATGTCGCGCCGGCCCCGTCCAACAACAGAACTCCTTTAGATCCAAACAGACTCTTCCACTCTCTCACCGGAAGTGAAACCAGGCCACGCGGGCACTTTCACAATACAACAGCCGGGAATGCACTTTTTGGTAAAAAAAACACATTCCTTCCTCCTAATTAATCAAATAAACGTCTCACTGAAGAACAGGGGCCAGCTTCGATCGGTAAACAGCCGTTAGAATGACTTTTTTACTTTGCGATACCATTACAACGCATGCATTACCACGCATGCGTTGTACATCACGAAGTCATTACTACGCATTTTTTTAGAACGCATGGTCATTTACCACGCATGCCTTTACAACGAATTTTGTTGTAAAGCTATGTATTGTAAATGACCATGCGTTCTAAAAAACATGTAGATGATCCATGTGGTTGTAAGGAAACAGAGGCTGTTCCGTTTCCTCACAACGAGATGCACCGCCACTCAGAGATGACGTGAAGCAGGAACCACGAGGAGAGAGGAACCATGAGGAGTGAGAGGTAAGGGGGATTGGGCATGGGGTGGGGGTTTCTTTTCTAGGGTTTAGGGTGGTGCAGTGGTGTTTGGGTGGTGTAGGGGGTCGTGCTGTGGGTAGTGTTTTAGGGTTTAGGGTACTGTAGGGGGTCGTGCTGGGGTAGTGTTTTAGGGTTTAGGGTAGTGCAGTAGTGTAGGGGGTCATGCTGGGGGTAGTATTTTAGGGTTTAGGGTAGTGCAGTGGTGAATGGGTAGTGTAGGGGGTCGTGCTGGGGTAGTGTTTTAGGGTTTAGGGTAGTGCAGTGGTGTTTGAGTAGTGTAGGGGTCGTTCTGGTGGTAGTGTTTTAGGGTTTAGGGTAGTGCATTGGTGTTTGTGTAGTGTAGGGGGTCATGCTGGGGGTAGTGTTTTATGGTTTAGGGTAGTGCAGTGGTGTTTGGGTAGTGTAGGGGTCGTGCTGGGGGTAGATTTAGGGTTTAGGGTAGTGCAATGGTGTTTGGGTAGTGTAGGGAGTTGTGCTGGGGGTAGTGTTTTAGGGTTTAGGGTAGTGCAGTGGTGTTTGTGTAGTGTAGGGGTTGTGCTGGGGTAGTGTTTTAGGGTTTATGTTAGTGCAGTGGTGTTTGGGTAGTGTAGGGAATAGTGCTGGGGTAGTGTTTTAGGGTTTAGGGCAGTGCAGTGGTGTTTGTGTAGTAAAGGGGGTCATGCTGTGGGTAGTGTTTTAGGGTTTAGGGTAGTGCAGTCGTGTTTGTGTAGTGTAGGGGGTCGTGTTTTAGGATATAGGGTAGTGCAGTGGTGTTTGGGTAGTGTAGGGGGCCATGCTGGGGTTAGTGTTTTAGGGTTTAGGGTAGTGCAGTGTTGTTTGGGTAGTGTAGGGGGTCGTGCTGGGGGTAGTGTTTTAGGGTTTAGGGTAGTGCAGTGGTGTTTGTGTAGTGTGGGAGGTCATGCTGGGGGTATATTTAGGGTTTAGTGTAGTGCAGTGGTGTTTGGGTAGTGTAGGGAGTCGTGCTGGGGGTAGTGTTTTAGGGTTTAGGGTAGTGCAGTGGTGTTTGGGTAGTGTAGGGAGTCGTGCTGGTGGTAGTGTTTTAGGGTTTAGGGTAGTGCAGTTATGTTTGGGTAGTTTAGGGTGTCGTGCTGGGGGTAGTGTTTTAAGGTTTCGGGTAGTGCAGTGGTGTTTGGGTAGTGGAGGGGGTAGTGTTTTTGGGTTTAGGGTAGTGCGCCCAACCAGCCACAATATCCGTGGACAAAGAGGATCCTGACTCTTTGGAACGCTCCGTCAATTGAATAATTTGGGTCAAGGGCCCTACCACTTCCAAGACCTATCAATTCCTTTCTTGGGATCCCTCATATACTTGGAGAAAAAGGTACATAGTTTCTCATCAATTTCAGGCGTGTGTGCCACCTTCCCCTTCAGTGAGGGCCTGGGGCATTCTCCCCTCATCCTATTCCTGACCTCCCTTTCAAGGGGTTGATGGATTTTCCCCACCACATACTCTGCCACTTTGGCGTCAGGTGTCCACTCTGCCGACCTAGGATGGTAAATTTGGGTAGGCTCGAACATGTCCGAGTGGACCCCGTCCCCAACCGGGGACTGAGAGGAGTAGGACTCTGGACGCCAGGGACGCCCGAGTCCTTATCCTCATCGGAGGAGAAATCGTCCTCCGATACACCCTCTCCCTCTAAGGGAAACCCGCCGTCGGGGTCTACAATATTGGTGACAGTGTCGCAATTTTCTCCGGGCCCCTGCTCCTCCCGGCAGGGTGCATGTTTTAGCGTTCGCGCACTCTTGAGGAAGGTCTCCGTAAGTTTATCAAATCCTTCCAAGTGCCCCGCGTTATGCTTAACGGCCCTTTTATTCCCCATCTGGGAGCTACTTGGACCCGCCACCACCAGATCTGGGTCACTGAACACCCCAGGGATGCTTTTCGCCAGCTTATCAACCTGATCCCTAAGAGGAGCCAGCGCCCTAGAAATAGCCAGAGAGAGGGCTTGGTCCACTGCTGGAGGGAGAAGTTGGGGAGCCATTCCTCCTCCACTTCCTGGTAGGAGGAGTAAAAATGGTCTTCTGGAGAAGACATGATAGCAGAGGGTGTGAGCACAGAACAAATGCCCTTAAAATCCTTAAGACAGCCCCTCGCCGGTGCTCCAACAGCTGGGCTTTCCCGAAGCTGTTATAAGAATAGACTGAGGCGCAATACCAATTACCACCACCAGGTGGCGCTGGTCACTAACGTGGCCGTGTGGGGAAATCACCGCGTAGCGGTGTCAAAATTAGGCGAGGGTTGGTCGGGAATCAAGCGGACACTAAAGGAGTGACCGGATTCCCAAACGCACGTAAAGACAAGCGGGAGCGCTCGACGGAGCTGCCTCGCTCGGACCAGATGCGCCTGACAGGATCTCACCGCGCGCAGAGCACACAGCGGGAGAAACTGCGAGGCGGAGAACGCGCTCGGGCAAGAGCCTGCTGTGCAGGGAATATGAAACAATACTAAGGCAATAATGCTAATAACGTGCACAAGAAACCGCTATACAAACAGCAACAACGTCAGATTAAGCCAAGAATGTAAGGAATGCACTTAACTGACGAGCAGTGAAGAAAGAGGAAGCGGAAGGGACGTCACGATATTATATACGATGGACTGTGATATGATTGGACTATAGTTGCCTTGGAGACTACCCCCTAATGGTTCATGGGTTGTGTAGTCTTTTGTTTAATGATTGTTGTGTTACGTTTTCTTTGAACTGCTATGCAAATAAAGTGAGGAAAGATATGCATAATCCTCACCTCCGTCCTGCAATAGAATTCATTAAACTTTATTTGATCTGATTTAGAAACATAGATCAAAAAAGTGTACATAAAAACAGTAAATCCTCTTTCCTAATACAATACAGTGAGAATTAATTAAAACCAGTAGGTAAAAACGGGTGTTACAAAGCCCGGTTCAGAGCAACTTCAGGTTAACAGAATCGTAAAGTTCAATGTTTCGCAAGATCAATCTCATGTACTTCGTGCAAAATACGCAATAAGGGGTCCAAGTAAGATGTAACGCTCCAATACCTGACCAGTTTGCACTATATAAAACTGTAGAAAAACTAAAAATAAAAAGTGTTTTGCACACTTCTGTCATTGGGCTATATGTGGGCTACATCTGGGTGATATTTGTGCTACATTTGGGCTCTTTTTTCTCTGGTGGCCATCTTGGGAGACTTATTTCTTATGAAGTTTCCTAATTTCGTCATTTACTGCAGTCTCCTCAGTAGGAAATGCTTTCAGTTTTTTACTTTGATTCCATCAAGAAGGCATTCAGATGTGTCACACATTTGCCATAAATTCAGAATGTTAGCACTCTAGTTGTTCATTAGATCACTGTAGTAAAGCTACTGCTCACCAGGGAGTTAACTGGAAGTCTACTGCTGGTATTGAAAGTGATTGTTTCAGTCTGCGTGTCAGAATTTTCTAATGAAATAGAAGAGGATTTGAGATCTTACTTAAAACATGCCCTAAATTTTCTTTCTGCAGCACTAACCATAATTTCTATGGCAAAATGAACCCCCTCATTTTGTTCCTTTTTAAATTAAATGTTTTAAGTGTTACCAGTTTATTCCAATCAAGATGGCTTCAGGTTTGCCATACTTTTGTCATAATAAGACTGTTAGCGCTCTAGTTGTTCTTTAGAACACTCTGGGAAGCTGCAGTAGAACACAAAGGCATCAACTGACAGGCTGCTCCTGTTGAAATATAACAGGAAGATATTTGAGATCTCACTTAAAACATGTCCTAATTTTTCTTTCTACAGCACTAACCATAATTTCTATGACAAAATGAACCCCCTCATTTTGTTCCTTTTTAAATTAAATGTTTTAAGAGTTACCAGTTTATTCCAATCAAGATGGCTTCAGGTGTGCCATAATTTTGTCATAAGTAAGACTGTTAGCGCTCTAGTTGTTCTTTAGAACACTCTGGGAAGCTGCAGTAGAACACAAAGGCATCAACTGACAGGCTGCTCCTGTTGAAATATAACAGGAAGATATTTGAGATCACACTTGAAACATGTCCTAATTTTTCTTTCTATAGCACTAACCATAATTTCTATGACAAAATGAACCCCCTCATTTTGTTCCTTTTTAAATGCAGATTTTCCACAGTTTTAATGGGTAGGAAATCATGATTTTATTAAAGGCACGGAGGCTAATATTATGCATTAGACCTTTATTGCTCCCCAAACACAGCAGCAACAAACACTTAGAATTAGAATACACCAAAAAACTCTAGAACGTAGAACATGCATATACTCCTAGAACAGGCAGCCATCTTCCTCTTTAGTAGCTGCGAAATAAACAAAGTCCAAAACTCAAATCCAATCGATGAATCTGTAATCCGAACCATTCGATCTTCTCCAACCTTGACCGGCTTTCTCCTTCTTAACCTAAAAAATAAAATAAATAAATTATAAATAGGGCGGACACAGCAGAGGGATAATATTAGCCTCCGTGCCTTTAATAAAATCATGATTTTCTACCCATTAAAACTGTGGAAAATCTGCATTTTATGGCAAGGCCCGGAGGCCAATATTATGCATGTTCAAAGTTCATCCGAAACTCTCTCCAACACATTTTCCACAGGTTTAAAATAAAATCTTTTAAAAGTCGAATCATTTGTCCAATCTGCAGCCCTCAAAATTCCACTCAAACTAAAACCCTTCATAAAGGCCTTACTAGCCATAGCCCCCTAACAGAATGTGCCCCAAATACACTAACATCCACACCAGCCTTAAGCATTACTCCTCTTACCCACCTTGATAAAGTTGGTGTTGAAACAGCTTTAAAAGGCTTCATATACGAAATCAACAACTGTGAACAACCATCCTGCCTTAACCCTAAAGTCCTCTTCTCATATTCCTTTAGACAACTAACCACACACAAAATCCTGTTACCCTCCAAAAGTGGGTAAAAATTGTCCTAGACATAGTCTTTGTCCTTTTCCTAATATCAAAACAAACACCCTCTGGTTGATAACATCTTGAATTAACCTCCAAAGCCCTTATATCTGAAACTCTTCTAAAGGAAACCAAACACAAAAGCATAGCTAACTTCCAAGACAAAAGTTTCAAGTCCAGTCCTGAATTTTCTCCCCAGCTTACCAGCTCTTTCAAAACCACTGATACATCCCAAAGAGATCCATACTTAGCTTTTGGTGGAAGCACCACTCTAACGCTCTTAACCAATCTTTTAACTAGAGCATGTTGTCCAACCGGAACACCATCGACTAAAACATGCCCTGCCGAAATCGCGGACCTAATCAAATTAACTGTATTATACGCTAATCCACTATTATACTGAACTGATAAATAATTTGCAACCTCCACTATAGGAGCTGATATGGAATCCAAACCCCTTTCAATACACCAATCACACCATCTTCTCCATGCAGACCCATAGACCTTTGATGTTCCCTTAGACCATGGTTTAGATATGAGCTCCTCAGCTTCCTTTGATAATCCATGCATTTGCCATATTCTCCTGAAATCAACTATGCTACTAACCTCAGCTGACCTGACACTACCAGATCGTGAACGTTCCCCTGCGCATCCAACAGGATTTCTCTGAAATTCGGCATAATGATCGGGTCTTCTATCAAAAGATTCATCAAATCTGGAAACCACACTTGAGCTCTCCAAAAAGGCGTTACCAAAACCAACTCTGCTCGTTCCCTTCTGACTTTCGTCAACACCCTCTGAATCATTGCAAAAGGAGGAAAAGCATAATTCCTCCCCTCCTTCCACACCTGAAGGAATGCATCGATTCCCTTTGCCTCCGGATCCGGTCTCCAGCTGTAAAAATCTTTCAACTGAGTATTCAGTCTGTCCGCAAACAGATCCACCTGCAAAGGCCCCCACCTCTGCAGTAACCTCACAAAAACCTCTCTGTTCAACCTCCAATTGCTCACATCCCTGAGGTATCTTGAATACCAATCCGCTTCTACGTTGCTCAACCCTGGGATATACTGTGCTTGAACCATAATTTCTTCCTCCAAACAAAACCTCCAAAACTCCTTGGCTAGTTCCGCTAATCCCTCGACCGAGGTCCCCCAACTTGTTCACATACCGAACTGCCGACATGTTGTCCATTTTCAACAGAACACAACACTTCAGTTGATCCCTTAAAAAACTCTTTATCGCAAAAGACCCTGCTAAAAGTTCCAGACAATTTATGTGCATCCTTCCTTCTTCCTTCAACCATTGTCCCCCTGTCGACACAGACCCACATCTCGCACCCCATCCGTGCAGACTCGCATCCGACTCTATCTCCATCTCCTGCACTTCCCCGAATATCGCCCTTCCGTTCCATGCTTCCAAACTCATTAACCACCAATCCAATTCCTCTTGAGTCTCTTGATTCATCTTTACCCTCTGAGAATACCTCGTATCCTGTCTCAAATGAAAGGCCTTCAATCTCTGCAACGCCCGATAATGAAGGGGTGCTGGAAATATTGCTTGAATCGATGCCGACAACAGACCCAACAACCGAGCCAGCTGTCTCAACGTAATCCACTCTGCACTCCTCACTCTTTTCACTTCCTTCCTGATTTTCCTCAGTTTCTCCATTGGCAATCTCAATACACATTCCAACGTCTGTATCTGGAAACCTAAGAAATTCATCTCCTGCATAGGTTCTACACAAGATTTCTCCTTGTTCACAACAAACCCCAGATCCTCTATCACTTTCACCGCAAACTCCGTCTGCTCTCTCGCTAAATTCTCCTCTTCTGCCATTATCAAAACATCGTCCAAGTAAATGATTAAACGAATCCCCCTGGACTTCAGCCAAGCTGCCACTGGCCTCATCACTTTGGTGAAACACCAGGGGCAGACGTCAAACCGAAAGGAAGACTCTTGAACCTCCAACGATTTCCCTTCCACCTGAACTGCAGATAATCCCTTTGCTCCTGACACATCGGAATGGTCAGATACGCATCCTTCAAATCTAACCTGGTCAACCAATCCCCTTTCCTCAACAAATCCCTTAGCATGTGAATACCTTCCATCTTGAAATGATTGTAACCAACCCAATCGTTTAACTCCCTTAGGTTTATTACTGGTCTCATTCCTTTCCCTTTCTTTCCCACCAGAAACAGATTGCTTACGAAACAACCAGGCACCGCTCTCGCAGGTTCTATTGCCCCTTTCGCCTCCAAGGCCTCCACTTCCTTTGTCACCAAATCTTCCATTTCTTTTTTGAATCTCAAAATGTTGGGAATCCTCCCCTGCACCGGCGTCCTGATAAAATCTATTCTGTAACCTGTCACCGTTTCCAAAACCCATGGATCCTGAGTAATCTCTCTCCATCTTGAAACAAACAGGGCTAGTCTGCTGCCCAATTTTACATGGATAGAAATAGGGTCTTGTAAACAACTTACCTGAGACACCCCTTGTTCGCCTCTCTGATCGCATGCCTCTTGATCTGCCCCTCTCCCTTTGCGGGAAGAAACTTCCCTGCTCAGATCTGGTGTAACCATATCCTCCACCATAACCTGCTCCATAGGGTCTGACTCCTCTACCAAAGTTACTCCTGGTAAAACCTTGACCTCGGCCGGGGAACCAACCCCGCGTTCGCCCGGCCAATCCAAAAACTCTTCTGATATCTTTCTGCGCTTTCTGCAGCGAATTAAATGTACCTACATATTTCGCCATATCTTTGACGAAATCATCCCCGAAAAGCAAGCCTTCACTCTGCTCCCCTAGCTCCTTGCTTGCCAAGTCTGCGAGTTTAGGATCTATTTTGAAAAGGATACTCTTCCTCCTTTCCATACACAAAGCCGCATTCGAATTACCAAGAAGGCATATGGCTCTCTGCACCCACTGGCGCATCTCCCCTACATCCACACCAGTGTTGTTCGTATGCGCCTCCTCGCACATATCAAAGATTTTTGTTAGTGGCCCCAAAACATCCAGCAGCCTGTCTTGGCATCCTTTCAGCCCTTTGTCTAGACCCCTTCTAGGATCCTTACCACTCTTATTAAGGAATGCCATCATCTTTTGATCCAATTCTGGTGTGTGGGCCACCTTACTGTTTAAACTAGGTCTAGGACATTCAGATCTTAACCTAGTTCTGACATCCTTTGGGATCTCTCTCCTAATCCAGTACCTTACGTACTTGACCACATGTTCAACTGGGGTCCACTGTGGAGACAAAGGATGTTGTATCAATAACGGGTCGAACATCTCCTCCCCTTGAGGATCCACAAAGTCACCTATTTCAAACTTTATCCCTTTGCCTTCTAACTTCCTTTTTTTATTAGGAACCTCTTCCACATCAGAATCCTCCAAACTCGAACTACACGTAAGCTCAACATCACCACTTGTTGAGCTAGAGTCACATGCCGCCACACTATGACTTCTCTTACGCGCCTTTATAGCGCCTCCTTTTGCCTTTATAGCAACCCCCTTTTGAACCTTACGTTCATTTCCTTTTACCTGACTTCCCTTCTCATTATGTCTCCTTTTCTGGGTCTTCTTCAAACCCTGGCCAGACATTCCTGCGACAACATCTACTTCTTCTGTTGTCCAGAAGTCATCTTCCTCACCAGATCTGTGTCTGGTCTCTTTTTTTCCTCATACTTTTTTCCAAAGTATTTTCAATCTTTTTATCCAGAGAAGCTGACATCTCCCCAAACATTTTTTCCATTTACATTTTCATTCTCTCTTCCATACTAGCCTCAGCCCCTTCCATTGTATGTTTTTTTATTAAACACCACAAAAGAAAACTCTATATTCTATTCTCAAAAACTTCTTTCACAAAATCTTTGATCTACAATCTAAATTTTACACAATTCAATCCCTTTACTAACTCTCTATTTTTTATCCTCCAAAGCTCCAAAATCAACCTTCCCTCACTTGTCCAAATTAAAATCCGACCTCACGCTGAACCTCCGAACGAAGTCTGACTGAAATTGACTTTGTTCCGAAAGACGCTTCTATTCATCCCAAAATATGGCCGCCTAACTCTCGCTAAACTAACTAGAGACTAAACCCATTCACCCAAAATGGCCGCCTCACGTAACGTGAATACGGTGGCCCCATCTGGACTCTCTTCATTGAAGTTCCCCCTTCTCGCGCACCATATCTCTTTGAACACGAGAGGAGAAAGACGCGCTCGAGCGCTACTGCTCGAGCGCAAATATCTTGCGCCTACAATGAAATCACCGTGACAACGAACTGCCACACGCACGATGATCTAACCACTCACTCCAAAACGGTAACCCCCTATATACTTTACGAAACAACAAGTCTTTTTTTAAAAAATAAATAAATTAGAAATCGATCTCTCCCAAAGCGCTAAGCTTCTTCCATAAATGTATACCCCATAGTGACATTTAAACATTTTAACCTTTTAAAATATTAAACTTTTTACCCTTAACATTATAATTCCTCATTTCTATAACATTTAAAATCCATCAAATTTTTCTTTTATCAAAATTCACTAATAAATCAAACATACAACTTTCATTCTAACTAGAGATTTGAAAGTACTTATCTTGTGCTTGAGCAGCAACAAAAGAGGAAGATGGCTGCCTGTTCTAGGAGTATATGCATATTAAATGTTTTAAGAGTTACCAGTTTATTCCAATCAAGATGGCTTCAGGTGTGCCATAATTGTGTCATAAGTAAGACTGTTAGCGCTATAGTTGTTTTTTAGAACACTCTGGGAAGCTGCAGTAGAACACAAAGGAATCAACTGACAGTCTCTGCCCTTGTTGGATGTACATGTTTTACTGAGAATGTCAGACTTCATTCTCACATTTTAGCTTCTGGAGCACCTTCCAAAACTGTATGGGGACAAGCATGTGAAAATAGTTTTCTTTCAAACATGATTCATGATATCCCAGCAGAAGGTTTTTCACAGGGTAAAATCACCTTAGAACACACCAAATTCCTGAAATTAGTATGGTACCATCAACAAATGAATTCTAATGTAACTAAAGTCTGTTATCACCCTTTATAGTTCTCCTTTTGGTAACCCTCAAAATCTTCGATTCACTACAATGCATTTCAATGGGGTACTATCATTTATATTAGTTCCAAGATGGCTGCCAGCAATTCCAGGATGAAGTGCTGACAGCCAATCAGATCTCACGATGACATGTGTGGTTAGGCTCCGCCCAGATATATATGTGTATTCTTTTTCAAATTTCTCAGGAACTACTGAACGGATTTACACCATTTAACCAAAAGGCACGACTCTGAACCAAGGGCTACCTTTTTGCAAAATTTGGTGTAATTCCGTTCAGCAGTTCGGGCTGTAGCTGCGATGAAAGGTTCCTATGGAAAATTGCATGGGGAAAACACGTTTTGGGACCCCCCTTTTTTCTCGGCCCCCACTTGACGAATCACCCCGAGACGATATATATATATATATATATATATATATATATATATATATATATATAAATATATATATAAATTACCTACTGGCGATTACGAGTAAGTAGTCACAATAAGGACCTAGTTTCTATAGGAAAAGCTTTTTTGTTTTGCTAATAACATTGGTGCAGTGTGACGTATCTTCAAAGTCTTTCAGAACTAGTTTGCCACTCACTTCAGCTGCTGTCTGGAAAGTTTTGAGGTGATCCGTCAAGCAGGGGCTGAGAAAAGGGGGGCAGGTCCCAAAATGTGTTTTCCATAGGCAATTTCCCATAGGGATTTTAGACACGACTACAGCCCGAACTGCTGAGCGCAATTACACCCAATTTGGCAGAAGGCTAGATCTTGGTCCAGAAAGATTGCTTTTTAGACACACCTACAGCCTGAACTGCTGAACGTAATTACATCAAATTTGGCAGAAAGCTAGATCTTGGTCCAGAAAGATTGCTTTTTGTGATTGTGTGTAAATCTGTTCATTAGTTTTTAAGTAATAAAAAAAAGGATTTATGTATATCTAGGGACGCAAAGGGTCCAAGGATCCGACTGATCTCATGCTGAGATTTGATTGGCTGCCAACACTTCAACAAGGAAGTGTTGGCAGCCATCTTGGGATTGGGACTCGCCCGAGTCCCAAGAAAAATGTTTTAAAAAAAACATAAGTGGGCAGGGTAGGAATACCCTGAAGCCCTAAGCCTGGTGGTTGGTAGCACTAGGAAACATTTCGGTGGGCAAATTTTTTTTAATTGATTTTGCTGCAATTTTACAAAAATAAGCGGTCTCCCGCGCTTGTGTTTTTTTTTTACCCGGGTGAGCCAGATCCCAGGAGGGCATTGTTTATATTTTATGGTGGAGGTTGGTGCATATGGCCTTCCACTTCGGGGCTATTTCGTCCCGAGGACCCAATCCCCCGAGTCCTGGCCTTATTAAAAGTGGGAGGGGGCAGGCGACCCCCCTCCTGGCTGATTTTAACCCCTGAGTCCCCTTCACCCAGGGTCCAGCCACAGTAAATAAAAAGGGTGGAGGGGTGCATGTAGCCCCCCTCCCATGGCCGGTCGCGGCCCTGAGAACCCCATCCCCGTGGCCCAGCTGTATAAGTACTGAGTAATGGGGAGAGGGGCCATGTAGCCCCCCTCCTGGAACGATTCCGGTCCCAGTGACCCAATCCCCCAGAACCTGGGCACAATGCCAAGGAGGAGGGGGGCCGCGCGGACCCCCTCCCCAAGCCATCAAAGGCCTAGGAGACCCCATCCCCCAGGGCTGGCTCCTGCTATTTCCCGGGGTGACCACCCTCGGGACATAGTGGATTCCCTGCCCACACTAGAGCAACTTGGGGCTCTCCTTGTGGCTCCCAATGAGGATATGGTGGGTGCCTGGGTGGGTACCAAGGCACCCACCCTTTGTTGGCTGCGCCCCAAGGGATGGAGTCCCCAGGGCCAGAATCAGACTGGGGAGGGGGGTCCTTGTAGCTACCCTCCCCCTTAATCTTTGGCCAGACTCGAGGAATGAGGTTCCCAGGGGTGAAATTGGACCAGGTAGGGGGGCTGTGTCCTCCTTTCCCCTTCAGAATATGGCTGGTCCACGGCAGATGAGGTCTCTGGGGCAGAAATCAGCCCGGGAGGGGGGATGTGTGCCCTCCTCATCATAAATATAGTTCGGGGCCCCAGGGGATGCGATCCCTGCGGCCAAAAATGACCCTTACACAAATGCACCAGACCCAAGGGAATTGGGTCTTCGGGGCTAACATTGACCCAGGGAGAGGGACAGGTGCCACCCTCCCCCATTAAACATAGTTCCAGGCCCCAGGGGCAGGGGGATCCCAGGGCAGAAATCAGACTAGTGAGGGAAGCCTTGTGCCCCCCTCCTCCGGAAAGATGTTGCCAGGCCCCGGGGGATGGGGTCCCTGGGGCCAAAAGCGGCCCAGGGAGAGGGGAACTGTGCCCCCTCCCCTAAAAAATGTGACGGGCCCTGGCGAATGGGGCTTCCAGGACCAAAAGCAACCCAGGAAGGGGGCCCACAGGTTGGCTGCTTTTGAGGGTTTGGCCAAAGGGCCAACTTCTTGCTGCGCACAGCCAAAGTCTGTGTGCAGCATGGGATTGAGTGCATGAGAGGGGTTGGCCGCAGGCCATCCCCTGCAGCCAAAGTCCGCAGTGCACAGTCAAAGGCTGTGCACAGCAGCGGTTCAATAAAGCATGGTAATAAAATTATACTTTACTTAAAGACCCTAGAAATTCACTCAAAAAACAATGGTTACAGGGATATTACAGTTAGGAAATAGCATTAAAAAGCTTTAGAAATTCATAGAAAAATTCAAAGGTTACTGGGACATTTTAGTTAGGAATTAGAATTTTAAAAAACCTTAGAAATTCACTTAAAAACCAAAGGATTCAAGGGCGTTCAGGTTCACACACAAAACTATAAAAATTCAGCAGTTATAGTTACAGTTAGATGAGAGGTTCTTAAGGTGCTATTCTTATCCTCAGTGACAGCCTGTGGCAGGAGGAAGCCCCTTTTGTCTAACCTTCTCCCTTTCCAGGGTTTGACTCTAAACTGTCTAGGGTAACAAAAGGCAGACAAGCCTAGGTGTGAGCTGCATATGTAAGTGGCAGGGCAGGCTTAGGGAAACCTCCATCACTGGAGCTTAATAGGTTCCACCCAGTAAGGGAGGAACCAGACAAATCTGTCTTCCTACCTATGGTAAACATCCATGATAAACATCTTGAGGAAGTTGGCAGACAGAGGAGGGAGGACAGAGGCAGATATGAGCACAGCCCCACCCACCGTCAGAGAATGCTGCGGTTGCTGCCTCGGTGTCTGGCTGCGGTGCGGCTGCCGCGCTGTGCCTCCTGAGGTTTTCAGTGCTTGGAGGCAATGGTGCTGAGGGAGGAAGACTCAGCACGATGCTGCAGGTCCCTGGTGTCTACAAACTACCATCTCCTCACCTTGAGCCAAGTCTAGAGCTGCTGCTGCCACACTGCCATTAGCAGAGGACCTGTACTTCTACCAAAGCCATGTTCTATTGCAGAGGTGAGAGGCATGCAGGGCAGCACGGGCAGCATACCAGGCATTTCAAACCCCAGAGGAGGGGTGTTGGAAAGTGGGTTAGTAGTAGTGGCAAATGTAGATCTGCCACTGGCAATAAGACTTAGAATAGGTCTTAGAAAAGTATTCCCATGCTCAAACCTTGGAAGCTTGGCTGCAAGCGGGCAGGCTTAACTTCAAAGACAGGTCTGTAAAGCATTTAAAAACACCAATTCAGTAAATAATTAAGACACAAAACACAATAAAAATCCGATACCAATTTATAAAAATAGGAAATATTTGTATCTTTAAAATGACACTAAAACAAAAAAAATCCAATGTAGGGAACTGGAGATATGAATTTGAACGTTTTAGCATTATATAGCACATAGAACCCTATTGCACCTATTGGGACATCTGGTTGAGCCAGACCGTGACAAAGTCAAAGTTTCAGGTCGACAGCAATGGAGCCCTGCACGGATCTCCTCGCGGTAGGTCTCAGTTAAAGTTTTTACCTTCTGACTTAGAAACTTTTCTGGAGCTTTTCTTCCTGGGGTCTCTCGAAGCTCTCAGCCAGTCCTGATTCAGTGAGGGTTGGCCGGTTTGCCTTGTGATGAGCTCCCGGTCAGACCTCTGGAAGTCAGACCTCCAGTGCTTTCCAGAGCGATGAACCAGAGATCCAGGCCGGCACGCGGTTGAAGGTGGGCGGCTTGACTCTCACAATTGGTCCCGGTCACCTCTCTGAGTTCGGTCTTAGAAACTTTTACGGAGCTTTTTCTTCAGGGGTCCCACGATGCTTGGGTTTCAGCTTACTCCTGGTCAAACTCTGGAAGTCAGACCTCAGGCCGGCTCATGGTTGAGGGTCACTGGATTGGCTGGCCAGTTTGAGTCGGTCTACTTATGGAGCTTCTTTCCACAGTTGCACCTAAGTTCTTCAAACTTCTGGGACTCCTTCCTGAAGTTCCCCAAAGGGTCCCAAAGAATCCAAATCTTACTCCAAGGGTCTGGAAGTTCCAAGATGGTTCTTGAAAGTTTGGGACTTCAGTTCCCACAATCCACTTGGAAAAAACCCTTACAAATCCATTGGAAGTACTCCAGGCTGAGGATCCTTGATGGTGATGTTCCAGGTGAGCTCTGTATTGTATTATATGTATTGTATTGTATATAACATTTATAGAGCACGACAAACACCCTACGGGTACCCTGGCGCTAAAGATACGTGAGCACAGACCAGCGTGGAGCGAGAAGGACAGAACCTAAAATAAACATTACTCATAAACGACAGAATCAGTTTCTGGGGAACAGCCACGTTTTGATCCTTTTCCTGAACAGGGACAGGGTACTACATTGTCTCATTTCAAGTGGAAGTTCATTCCAGAGTTTTGCGACGGCAATACTAAAACATCTTCCTCCCAGTCTGGCCCTGTTGAACCTGGGTACCTTTGCCAGACAGGCAGAAGAGGAACAGAGGCACCGGGTAGGAGTATACCAAACCAATTTCTTCTGTAGCGGCTTAGGACCGAGTCCATGCAGAGCCCTAAACCCTATGCAAAGGGATTTGAAATGTATTCTTTGCTGCACAGGGAGCCAGTGTAGCTCAGCTAGGCACATTGTTAACCTGTAGCTTGCAGGGAGTCCACTCTTTAGTCCTTTTGAAGCAAGTTAGGTTCAAAGGGCTGTAGAGCCCAGGGTCAGTCAGAGTCAGTTACCACCAGCACCAGTCAGCAAAAATGGAGGTGCCCAGGGTGCAGGATGACTTTGGAACAAAGGGTGGCAGTACCCGGCAACAACCAGCAACAATTCCCTGTTTGACTTGGCACAGCTAGGGTCTGCGGGCACGGGAGAAGCGTAGATCTCCTTCTGAGGGTTGAGCCAGTGGAGTATGGAGGCGGCCCAGCTAGGCCTGTGGTGCGGCTTGCTTCCGCTGTGTGCTCCTAAACACCTGTAATTTGTCAGAGCACCTCACAATCACCTTACCAGCCCTGTGAAAGACGCTGAGGGCAGTGTTGGGCAGGTGAAGGCATTGTCTTCTCATTTCTCATTCAGGGCACCATCAAAAGCTACTTACTACAACCTTGCAAGTACTCAGAAGTTTCGTACCCCTTGGCCCCTGACCATCTACTAAAAGCAGTCTGTTCCCATCTGCAAAATGTTAATGAAAGTGTGCTCTTAGTTTGCATCAAAGGATCTTTTTTTAGCACCCTTAAGGAACAGGATGTGCCACCTCCTTGGTCTTAGGAAAGGAGCTCGGTAGGATTAATTATAATTATCTAGGGTACCATGAGATCAGGGAAGACAAGCGTGGCGCTGGCAAACATTGTACGTAAGCTGAGGCACACCCAAATGTCTAAGAACAAGCGTGCGGCAGAAGATCGTGCACAGTGCAGCCGGCGGAGCGTCCCCTACTTTCTTCAATACCAGTGCAACAGCCACATGTACACCACCAAGTACTTTAAGTACTTTGAACAAATGTAATTTCCTAAATAATCCAATGGACGCAATTGTGGTCCTGTGATTGATAAATTGGCAAGTCTCCCTGCAACACTTGGCTCTCTATTAAAGGAAATAAAATCTCAACTGAAACCTGATTGTTAGACCTGACATCATTGGCGTGGGTTTCCCCTGTATTTTTTGCCTTGGCCTCCTGTGTTTTTGCTGTGTGTTGGACTCTGTTTTGCTGGTCTAGATGCTTTGGGCACTTTGCCACTGCTGTTCAGTGCCAAAGTGCAAGTGCTCCCTTTGTAAATTATTTCTATGGATTGGTGTTTCCATGATTGGCATATTTGATTTACTAGTCAGTCCCTAGTACAGTGCACCGTGTGTGCCCAGGGCCTGTAAATCAAATGCTGCTAGTGGGCTTGCAGCACGTTTTGTGCCACCCACATAAGCAGCCTGTAAATGTAACTCAGATCTGCCACTGCAGTATCTGTGTGCAGTCTAGTACTGCCATGTCGACTTGGCAAGTGCACCCACTTGCCAGGCCCTAACCTTCCCTTTTCTTACGTTAGTCACCCCTAAGGTAGGCCCAAGGTACCCCTGTGGGCAGGGTGTAGTGTATGTGAAAGGTAGGACATGCCCCAGTGTGTGTGGCATGTCCTGATAGTAAATTACTGCCAATTTCGTTTTTCACTATTGCAAGGCTACTTGTTCCCATAGGATAGAATGGGGAGTTTGCCTATAACATCTTATAAGCCCAACTACCCCTGGGAACAAGGTAGGAAAATAACGTTTAGTATGCCTGAACTCAGAATGTTAAAATGCATCTTTTAGTAAGGGTAATTTTTACATTCTGTTTTTGAAAATACGACTTATAGAAAGTAGGTATTTCCTTGCTTAGCCATCCAGTGTGCCACTGCTTGGTTCGTGTATTGCATGTCTGGCTTTGGAATGACAGGGGCTGGGGAGGAGCAGTGGCTCCAGAGAGTCTGATGAGTCAGGGCTGGGCTGAATAGACCTGGGCTGCATTTAGAGTAGGGGGAGGAGATTTCCTTTCACCTGAATGGGCCTGGTCTGCCTTCCACAATGCTGTCTCCACCTCCTGCCAGGAAGCTGCACCAGAGAGGACAGAACTGGTTTTCACTGAGCACATGGCTTCTCTGCCACCGGAGAACAAAGGATTTTGTAGTATAATTATTGGGGCCAAGACCCCAGAACTTTAGATCACTTCTGGGAATCAAGAGGAACCTTTGCCAAGGAGAAGAGCCGGAGAAACTGAGGAGGAATACTGCCCCTGTGCTGTTTGCTGTCTGGGTTTGGCCTGCAGTCGCTACTTGCTGCCAAGGAAAAGAGAAAGGACTTTGCTGTTTGCTGTGTCCCCTACTTGAGGAAGATCTCCAACGGCTTGAAACTGAGCTTGCCTCCTGTTCTAAAGTCTCAGGGACACAAAGACTTCACCACCAGCTCCCCTGAACTTCCTTGCTGGGAGTTCTTACCTGCAAAGAGGTGCCTGCTGTTGTTTTGGACCTCTAGAGACAGTTTTTCGCTGGGAGCTGGAAAATCAATGCAACACCGAGAAGCGTGGCACATCCGTACCGTCGCAGCGCCTGCCGCGGCTCGAGAAATTGCAGCACGCTGCATCGAGTGCAACGATCTCCGAAGTCCGAGATCACCGCACCGATTTCGATGCAAGGCCTGCTGTGCGGCTGCAAGAATGCATGCATCGTTCCGGATCGTCGCATCACATCGAGGCGCCAAGTCTGTCGCATCATTGGGGGATGCAGTAAGAAACCGATGCATCACTGCCCCACGCAGTAAGAAACCGACGCATCACCTCCTCTCCGGTAAGGAACCGATGCATCACCTCCCCTGCGCAGCAGTAAGGAACCGACGCATCACCTCCCCCGGAGCAAGGAACCGACACATCACCTTCCCTGAGTGTGAGGAACTGACGCATCACCTTCCCTGCGGCCCTTTTTGTTTGTGTGTGCGACGCATCAAAGGTACTTTGTGTGAAAAGTGTTGCATCTGCAATTTGCTTTGAACTGAACTATTTCTACCATTTGGAAGTCATATCTTTTTACTGTATTGTGGATTTTTGTTGTTTTGGTCTTGTTTTGGTTTAGATAAAGATTACTGATTTCTCTAAACTGGTGTGGTGTTCATTTGTAGTGTTTTCACTGTGTTACTGTATGTGTTCACAAATGCTTTACACACTGCCCCCGAGATAAGTCTGTCTGCTTGTGCCAAGCTACCAAGGGGGTGAGCAGGGGTTATTTTAGCATTGTATCCCCCTTACCCTGATTAGAAGCAAGGTTCCCTATTTGGACAAAGGTACCCACCTCTGCCAACTAGAGACCCCCATTTCTAACACTGATCTCTTGAAACTTCAGGATTCAGATCCCCACATGACCCATTTAGATAAACAGCCAACCGAGGACTCCTGCAGTATCCACCTTTGGAATAACCCAAGTACCTGGCCTCCTCAAGGAGTTCTTCCAATATTATGAGGGTGCCCAACTCTCTTTCCAACTGTACCCTTCCTCCATCAAAGAAACAGCTCAAACAGTAGCGAAAAGCCCATAGCAAGAAAATCACCAAAGGGGTCACAAACAATAGGCTGGAACATGTATTTTCAATCTTTGGAACAGGTACCAAGCATGCAGTTTCACCCCAGGAACCCTTATTGGAGGCAGTAGAAACCGAACCAAGCAGGATCTCAACTGTAAGACTCACCTCCCCAAACACCTATAATGTAAACAAGGAGGTTGTTCATGTGCCCACTGTACATCAGAAACCAACTCCTGTACAAATAGTATAACTACAATTATAGGGGAGGTCAACACACCTCTGGACAATCAAAACCATCAAGTGTCCAAATGCCAAAAATTGATTCACGGGCTCCCCCGATGGAAAAGCGCACTCATGATCAACAAAGGCAATTTGCTGAAACCCAAAACTGGCCTACTTTAACACTTCTATCAGGCTCCACTGCGGCTCCTAGAACAGCAATAGCGAGCCCTGCAAGTCAAAAGACCACCAGCATAGATAGGATTAACCCTGGGCGTAGTGGGCGTAGCGGGGCTACGCTGAGGTCCACGGAGTTGCGAACAAACTCCGTGGAACTCCGCTCCCACCCCGCCCCTCCTATTAACAAGTAATTCAACATTAATTAAAAGTAAATTAAAAACCACTTACCTGTACTGCGGCGTCCCCGGGCTGCCCTCCTCATTTTTATTACCGTCTGGGTAATCCTAGAGAAAACTGCACATGCGCGCGCACCCGCACATGTGCATTTCTCGCGAGAAATGCGCATGCGCAGGCGCGCATGCCCAGTTTTCTCAAGGATTACCCAGACGGCGAGGAAGAGGAGGAGGGCAACCCAGGGGTGCCGCAGTACAGGTAAGTGATTTTTAATTTACTTTTAATTAATGTCGAATTACTTGTTAATAGGGGGGTGGAGGCGGGGGCTGGCCAACTCTGCTCCGCTGCGGAGTGTGCAGAGATGTGCCTTCTCTGCATTCTCCGTGGAACGCAGAGTAGGCAAATCTCCACACACTCCGCGGGCGGAGCGGAGGTCTCCACCCAGGCTTAGATAGGATTCCTACTGGCTGCTCTGCAAACCAGGTTCTTCTGGTCTTAACAGGTATTACAGAGTCAACAGAATCCAACATAAGAGCATGCCCTCACGTGTCCATTAGACTTTCCCCGTTTACTAAGATGAGCCTGTTATAAGACAAGCATAATGACTTGAAGGACCTCAATGCTTGTGCACTGTCATGTAAACTAACATTTACGCCAAAATACAAGTCCCGGGGGCAATTTGATATAATCAATAGAGGTTCAATGCTTCACGTGGTTCAAGAAATTCCTTACTTGCAGCATATTACTACCTCAGATATTTTTTCAGTTGCGTTTTGCTGTAGGGTGCAGTCCAACATGGAGGAGTCCACTGTTATCACTTGGGTAAAAAGTCAACTCGCACTGCAGGTCTGGGACGAGAAATTATAATTTGAAAGATGGAGCATTGAAATTCCATGACATGAGGACGCTACATATCTGCTACTTTTCGTCCGTATCTGTGCGCAACAAAAGCGTCAGATTAGCCCCTTTCCAGAACCCATAAGAAAACAGGTGAAACTGGTGCTAAATTGAAAATACGAGCTGACTTCGACAACGTCAGTGCTTAAAGGGGCAAGAAGCTACTCAGTGTCATCGCCAAACTGAGAGGCCAACATTCACAACAGTTACAGAGGGGTGAAGTGCACAATCAGCCAAGTTTCGACAGACTTGGCATGGCTACCGTGGGCGCTAAAGTCAACAGCTAACAGTATCAGTGAATATTGATAAGGAAACGCAAGTTATAGTCCACATTCATGTGTAAAATAAAAAATCTGCTCATGGAATGTGGGGAATTACAAAGCAAAATAGAAGATCACCATTTCTTATCCTACACACACACCTTCCAATTGGTAGTATTACAGGAAACCTGGGAATTCAATCTGCATATCTTGGATTTAATAAGGTTGCATTAAAAACACATACACTGGTTTGCCCAGCTGGGCTATCTTTGTGGCGGCTGATATAAATAGCAAAACAGCAGAGATACAAGTGGACCACCAAAATCTCCAAACTGTGCAGCTATAGACTGTTTTCATGACAATGACACCCATCTGTTATTAAGAAATGCCGATATCCATCCCTCACCAAAAAAGAAGTCGGCAACTGTTGATTCTTTGAAGGCATTTACTACCCAAATGTAACACAATCCTACTTTGTTTAGTTTCCTAACAGGGGACTTCAATATGAATCTGCTGCAGGAAGCAACAAAAGATCAAGTCCTAGAAATTCAAAAACAATTCTGGCAAATACCACCTCAACACACCCGAATGCAAAGAAAGGACAAAAGAGGCTTGGCTTTTACAGAAGACCAGGAGCACCTGGGGTTGAGATCACTAAATGGGTGAATAAACACCGACGATCCAGCTCAATCTACATTTCACTTCACAAAGGCTAATACGACCATAGATTACACCTTGGTCTGTCTACCCCTGTTCCACACTTTACGATAGGAACCTGTCTGGAAAGCGATCACCAGCCACAAGAAATTCATGCAAATCTATCTTGTCGGCTTCAAGCCCAAGCACAGCAAGAAGTTTGAACAGTTACAACCATAAATTACAAGATGTTAAGCTGCACAATAATTCAATCGCTCATATTGAATTTCAAGCTACATTGCAATGGGAACGTAAAATTAAACTAGCTACAGACCCGACAGTGCAATGGTGGCAATTCCCAGATGTCCTCTTGACTAATAAAGCATGCGGTCGTAGAAGATTAAATCCTCAACAAAGTGTTCGCCTCAAGAAACCATCAATAGAGCTTGCAGCTGCAAAAAAGAAGCTAAAAAATGCCTTAAGTATTCTGAAAAATAAGCCTACTTCACTGGTTAAGAAGACCACCCTAATAAAGCTAAGATGCTCATATAAAAAAGCAATATGGAAGTCCGTCAGGAAGGAGACCAACCAGTATTAGCACAAACTATTACCTGTCACAAGAAGGAAACATGCCTCAGATTTTGGAGACTGGTGAATCAGGGAGTAGGACTTAAACCTTCACCAGCATCATCTAACATATCAGAGGAGGTATGGCCTATCTGCAGGAAATGTTTGGGGATTCAAAGGCTCCGATCCCAAGATCAGAAAGAGGGATTTCAAATGTACTAGCAAGCTTTCCTGTAGCATTGCTTGACTGTTTACAGAAGTTAGGTCCCCTGATGAGGTAACAGCAGTAATTATCTCTTGGCTTTGATACAGAGTCCCTGGCATTAGTGGCCTCCCACAGGCAATCTTCAAAGAAAACCTGCAATACTGAGCAAAACATTTGGGACAGCTTTATAACCATGTTCTCTACCACCAGGTCATTACCATCAACTGGAGTGGTTCAATTATAACTCTGATCTACAAAGCAGGGAACAAGACATCTCCTTCAAATTAAGCCCAGGAAGAGCTCGCGTAGCCGTGCTGCGTGATTCTACGCGAAGCGGCAAAAAACTCTGCAACGCTACGCGGAGTTACGCGAGCATCCGGAATTGCTTGTTCCACATGCTCGTGAGATCTTTTTGACATTCGCCAACGCGGATTGCGTGTTCGGGGGGAAATATCGCGTGAATTTCACCACGCGGTTGCCAATGGGCACGGCCATCTTGTTTTCCTACCCTTTGCATGGTTCTGGGGCCTGTTTTTCATCCCTCTCTAATCTTGTCAATACTTTGTTTTTTACACTGTTTTTCTGATCTTTTTTTATTTATTATCTATCCCTCTCTCTCCCTAAGTGTATATTTTGCGTTTTATTTCTACTTTTACTGCATTTTTTCTACTATTTTATATTACTTGCTTTTTTAGTTTCCTACTTCTTCTCCTGACTTTATTTTTTACTCCTACATTTTCTTTTCTGCCCACCCAGAACTATGGCTAAGGCTACTACTACCTCTTGTAGTAAGAAGGGGAAGGACAAGGCTACTGCTGTGCCTGCAACCAAGAGCTGCCTTCCTTGCGGCAGACATGCTCCCGGAAGGGGTGCAGCACCGGGCCCTTTTCTCCGAGGTGGAGGTGGCCGCCCTTGTTTTTTTTGTTCAGCGCCACCTCCTCTTAACCTTGGCAGCAGGCGGCAGGCCCGGCTACGATACCCAGGAGCGTCACCGCCGGTGGGTGAGGGTGCGCTGAGCAGTGTTTCGCTGCTCTGGGGTCCAGCGCACCCATAACCAGCTGACTCACCGCTGGTCAGACATCTTGGACCGGGAGCAGGACCGGCTGGACCTGCTAGGTGTTGAGGTCGTGGGGCTAGGTGAGTAGCTAATTATAGAAGTATTGTGTGTTCTGTTCTGTGTTATTGCGAATATACATTTTTTCCCAAATAGCAAGAATGCTGCTCCTTACATGCAGGTAAGTTATGTTTAAAAATGTTATATTATGTGATTGTTGTTCTTCTAGACACTAGACAGGTGCTCAGCGCTACTAATCTTACTTGTTTGCAACTTTGCGCTTGCTTGGGCTGATTATGTAAGAAAGTTTAGAGAACTTAAGTTAGGTAATGCTAGAGAGACTCCAGTCCTTTCCTTTGTCCTGTCACTAAGATAGTGGTGGATTGGTAGGTAGTTTAGTTACTTAGTATTAGTTGGTAATTTTTTAGCGTTCCGCGTGACGCGTTCTCCGTCACGTCACGTGCTGCTGACTCCAGTCCTTAGTAGAACCTTTTGTAGTTTGTTAGTGAGTGAGTAATATAGCAACTCATCAGCACATCAGCAGCATCCAACCAACAATTGGTGTATGCAATATGCATGCATTCATCTATGCGTTTTTGAGGACTAAAATAATTGGAAATGCAGACTTAGTGAACAATTGGCCCGTCAAAGGGGGTTGATTCATTGATGAATTGATTTTGAATGAGATTGAAAAACTTAGAAGAAGCAAATATATTTTGGAAATTGAATTAATTTCCAATGTCTCTGGAACAGGCGGGCTAGGCTAGGTGGTACTTACTTACAGGTTTAGGATTCTGGAACTGGAATGGAACACTGGATTAATATATAATAACTAGACAGTCCGCAATACTACTACTAGTCGATCAGATTAGATAGGTCAATTTTATTGCAATTGTTGTTTCCTGTCCAAAAACGTTTTTTTAAATATTGTATTTGTTTCACACCAATTAATTTTTGTCTCTTTATTACATCTTACATGATCAGCATCCAGGGGCAAGGTGACAACGGGGTCGTCTGAGGCCGGACTCGGAGCCGGAGATGCCTCCCAGGGCCAGGATCGCTCCCCTACCGAGGGCTCTGCTGCTGGCCGCAGTGAGTCCTCCTGTTGTTAATATTAATAATTATATTTCCCTATATGTAATGCTCCTAATTTTTTCCAAACTAATATTTCCGTTTCCCAATTCTTTTTTTTTACCAAATCTTCTTCACTCTATCTGTTTCTAAATTCTTGTTATCCCTGTATTACCTACCTACTTAGTTATATTTTTTTCTAGTGTCTGGTTTTTATTTTACATCAATCTAACTGCCTCTGACACTGTACTCCTATTAGTCTGTCCGTAGCTTGCCCCGTTGGCCACTCTTTATTTTAAAAAAGTTTTATAACTCAGATTCACCAATAGCTCTAGCCATTGAGTACAATCCTTTGGGTTGTCCTCTTCCTAATCTTGAGAGGCTTTTCAACAATTGCCACAACAAAATGCCCAACCAGATATTTTACTATTTTTGATAGGATAGGACATACTACTGTCTACTCTACTCTAGTACCCAATTTGTAGTGATGTATGTGGTATATGTATGTATGCATTGTATTTTATCAATCTTGCTAGTGAAAAAAAAAAATAGGGGAGGCATATATGGCATCTAAAAAATGTGTAAGGTTTTTTCTAGGCATACCGACCACCAGTGCCGGGGCCAGCGGCGGGGCAGGTGACGCCAGCAAGGAGGGAGCAGATGCGGCAGCCTCTGCAGGGGTGGGTGAGCCAGCAGCAGTGGCAGGCGTTGGTAAGTTGTACCTATATTCCTTACTTATTGACAATAGTTACACAGTTGCTGCAAGGGTGTACGGTACTGTACTGTTGAGAGAGACTAAGTTGTTGTGAACAACGGTTGAAGAAGATACCCTTTACTTAACATTAGCAATAGCATAAGAGGCGGGAGTTCAGTAACTAATGGCCTCTTCTATCTGACTCCAACTCAGCTGGGAAAGTTTTATGAAGAAGACTAAGAGTCATACGACCTTGATGGATGGGTTGAACGAAAAGGGAAAGAAGGATGGAAGGAGGAAGGACGGGCGACATGTAATATTATATATATGACTGGCAGAGAAGGATGCGTCGGATGCATAGGTGGCTGATAGGAATCGGATGCATGGGTGGTTGAAGGATGGGTGGAAGGTGGAAGAAAGGCTACCTGCCTGGCTGGGTGAAACTGTGTGGGTGACAGGAAGAATCCTCCGGGGGGTTTCATGGGTCAAACTCAAAGGCAAGCAAGGAAGGATGGATGGGTGGTGGTTAAAAAAAATTACAAATGTATGTTGTTGGTGAAAGGTTTGTTTAAATAGTATTTAAGAAGAATGATAGCCATGTTTACTTTAAATGGATGGATGCCTGGATGGTACAATCATCATAGCTTAGGTGGAGACTGTCACTGGATGAAGACAATGTAAAAGAAAAAGAAACCGAGTAGCAAAGCCAAGGAGAATAGAATAAGAGATTCGAATTAAAAAATATAATGCTAGAAGAGTAATGCAATGAAAAATGGAAAAATCGCTGTTTAGAGAAACAAGGACTGTTTTTTTTCAAGGTTTTTGCTTCAAGGTTGTATTTCAGAATATTCCCTTGACTCACAGTAGTTTGTAAGCACAGCATATAAATTGTGTATGTATGTACCCATACCCACCCACCATTATCAAGCGCCTCCCTACAACTCCGAGGCCCACTCCCTAGTCCCTACCTATGTCATTTTCGACTGTGTCAGCCTGCCATGGGTGGCCTATCGGCTGTCATCGTCTCATATATAATCAATGATCATTTGTATCAGGAATCATCTGCCTTGTTGTAGTAGTCAGGGTGAAAGTAAAATTGAGCAGTTGCCATTGATGTAACAGAGTATGGCCATAATAGAAAAATAAAATAATTGTGTAGTTGTAGACTACAGCTGCAGACAGTAGTAAATGAAATAACGTGCGTCTGCGACACGAATATGTCTGTCTAGGGCGCAGCTGACTGAGCTGGCATGCCTAATTGCCTACAAGGTTAATTTAGCTAAACAAGAGAGAGAGAAAGAGAAATACTTGTCTACTGACTCCATAGTGCCTAATAGTAGTAATGCCTAAACTCCCACAAATGTTAGAGGCCGAGGAAGTGGGAGGATACCACAAATGTTATGTACTGTGCTTGCTAGTGCTACTGTGCCACTATGTGTATAATTAATTTTGTGCTACAGTTTTGCTCAGAGTATTGGTTACAATTGTCTTTTTTTCTTTCTTGATATAGCTACTCCTTCCCAACCAAACAGGAAGGAGGTAGTAGCCATGACCCGGCGCCGGAAGCTGGAGGCCTTCTGTAGAGAGTATCTGTGGCTGGTGGCTCTGGCAGAGGAGGAGGAAGGAGGCGGCAGCAGCTTCAGCCTCCTCCACTGCAATGGGCCCCAGCCAGGCCCCCCCAGTGGTACGGCGCCGCGGTCTGGTAGCCGCCTGCCGCCCTTCTTCTTTATTCAACACTGCTGCCCCCGTGGATGCAATTGTAGAGCATTCAAGCACCGCATGCTCCTCCGGATGGCGCGCCTAGAGGAGCGGGTAAAGGAGGACCTGGCGATTAACCGGCGACTGCGAGCCCGCTGCTAGAACTCCGTCACCATGCCCCTTTTTAAAAACTTTTTGGGTGGATGGTGGGGCGTTGGGGAAAAGTTGGGGTTTATATGGACAATGGACTTTTGGAGTGGACAATCTTTGGACATTGGTTGGGGTTAGGGAGAGGGGTGGGTCAGGTGTTGTGGGCTTTTCCAATAGTTTATTTTGTTAGGGTAATAAATTATTTATACTTACTTTACATACGATGTAAATGTTTTGTGGGGGGTTACTCTTTTACTTCACTTGGTATCCTTTGCTGCTGCAGGGCCGCAGCCAGTTTTAGATTGAAATAATAATCTGCTATAGTGTAACACACCAACAGATAGATGCGGTAACCTCACTTGTGACTTGTCCTACTAGTACTGTCAGTATCAGCTCCTAGTCTATGCAGTCTGCAACTGGACATGGAAGGGTGTGGGTGTGTGAATTAATGAATTAATTTCCATATTAATAAATGATGCCTCCCCCACACTTCTTCTCTTACCTGTGATTGATGTTTATTCATACTTAGGCAAAGCAATGGCTGCATGGTGATGATGGTTTGGTTTCCCAAGATGCCATGGTGGTGGTGGTAGTAGTAGTAGACACTGACAGTGACAGTAGCATTTGCACAAAAAGAAAATGAGACAGTCAGTCGCCTGAGGGAGACTCGGGAACGAGTAGTAAAAGTACAGTACACATGAAGACTGGCAAACAAGAAACCATGATGGGGCGCTAGAGGGCGCGCTGCGAGATGGCCGCACTATAGTGCAGCTCCGCTGGCCGGAATAATAATCCGACGAAAATTAGCGCAGAAGGCGAACATGGACACGATTAACGCACAAAATCAAGCATCGGAACACCAGCGCTACAAATAACTGAACGTGGAGGGCGCTTTTATTGTGCAAATCAGTCGAAACGTCCACTTGAAAGCAGTGCGCTCCGCGATCGGGGCCCGAGACAAAATGGTGACATGGGACGTTATCTGAGCGAGGGCGGCGAAACCAACTGTGCCACAGACACCCCAGTGCATTGGTCCCAAGCGGGCACTCCACAACGATAACTACCAAACTATCCGACTGCATTCTGTTAGAAAGCCGCAACATCTGCCCGGAGCCATACCGCCATACTGGGTGACCAGGCACACCGCAATGTAATACAGGCGACGACGGCAAATGGCGGCGAAGTGCGGAAACAGGCCTCCTGCGACAAAGTGTTCCTCGCTATAACCACGCTTCTTTCTTGAAAATTGGTCACAAACTGCATCGACGAGTGAACCCAGCAAGCGCGCGCAGCAAGCGAACAGTGCACCCGCAGGGAAAACGTCTAATTTCAGGCAAGTGCTACAAATGGGATAAATGTGTGGGACAGGTGGCAAGCAGAGCATGGCGCATCCAAGTTAACTGGGAGGAGGACTGCTGCCCGTACCACGACCGGATGAAGCACACACCTGCCATTACTATTCCGATGCCCCTGCACCCTCTAGTGCGAACATCTACCACATAAACCCCAATACTGTGCGATCAGCCGCAACTGAGACCGCGGTGCGGGAGAGGGCCAGGGCAGAAATATCAGGCCAGCGCGGCGGTGGCGGCCAAGTTGCAAACTGCTCGTAACAACTCTTTATCGAGATTGGCCGCACGTTGCGGCGACGAATGCAACCAGCAAATGCACATGGAAACTGTACCCGCATTGAAAACGTCTACTCTTAGGCAAGTGCTGCAAATGGGATGCATGCGGGGGACTGGTGGCAAGCAGAGCATGGAGCATCCAAATTAACAAGGAGGAGGATTGCCGGCCAAACCGCGACCGGAGGAAGCACACAACTGCAATTAATATCCCTGTGCCCCTGCTTTATGTAGCAAGATCACCAACCACACAAACCCCAATACTGTGCGATAAGCCGCAACTGAGAGCACATTGTGGGAGGTGGCCCGAGCAGAAATATCGCACCCGTGCGGTGGCGGAGGCCACGTCGCAGACTAATCATAGAGACTCCAGGGACACTGCACCATGTGCATGCACTACTACACTGGGGCAACCTCACTCTTCATTTAGCACAAAAACTGCCACACTGTGCGTAGGACCCAGATATAGCGCTCTGAAATACACGCAGACTGATTCCATTGCTGCACCAAGACTGTCGCTACTCAACTCTGTGGTATGGCAACACTGCACCAGTAAATAACCTCTGTGGCTCTACTGTGACACGCCAGTACAAAAATGGGCAAAACGGACAAGCAACAGCCGAAAATATCGTTTGACGCCCGCCGCACACCCAGAACGAATCTGGTGCACTCTGCTACCAAACTGGATATGGAGAAAGCCAGGGAATCAAATATGGAAGCAGCATTACATGCTATTCAGCAAAGTCTGCAAGCCATAGATGGCAAAATTGATACCTTAACTATACGAGTCGACAACATGGCTGCAAAACTAGATAAGCAGGGTGAACGCTTGGATGCCGCAGAACTGCGGATATCCGCGGTCGAAGACGAATCAGGTGCCACGGCAAAAAAATGCAATGAAATGGAAAAGATACTGGAAGTAATTAAAAACAAAAACGAAGATTTAGAAGCAAGATCCCGCTGGAATAATATAAGAATTATGGGTATTCCAGAAAGCGCAAACACCGGGCGCTTAGAAACCTTTGTTGAAGGCATGTTGTGCGTAGGCTTCGGAGCGGACAGTTTCTCCCCTCTACTTATAATTGAATGAGCGCACAGGTCGCTGGCACCAAAACCACCACCAGGAGCCCCGCCGTGGCCAATCATATCCCGAATACTAAACTATAGAGATAGGGATACGATACTGTGATTAGCGCGCGAGAAACAACAAATCACCTATCAAAGCTACAACGTTTCGTTCTACCCTGATTTTACGCTAGCGGTCCAAACAGCGCGTAAGGAGTTTGCACCTGCGAAGAAAAAACTAAGAGACATGGGAATAGCATATGCAATGTTATACCCAGCAAGACTACGGATCACCCATGAGGGACAAACGAAAATAGTGTCTACACCGTAAGCAGTACAGGATTTTATAAAGCACGTATCCACCAAACGGAAAAATGCAGAGCGAACATTCTCCTCTTCACAATCAGACTGAGGAAATGGGTAGCCTGTTGTAAGGACTTTACCTACTGGTAAGACTGTGATGCTCTTGGCGAACGGCTAGCAGCAGACAGGCGATATCCTGAACTACTCAAGGTAGGCTGAATACTCTGCAAGAGTAACTGGGCTGTATTACTCCTGTTGCACGGACACTAGGACTCTGCATACAGCCATGTGAAAGGACTGTGCAGCACCAAGTACTCCAAATTTAATAATGCGAGGTAGCTAAGGGACTAGAGTTGTAATTCAGTAATAACTGTTTGAATGTGTTTAGCCACGAATGCCCCTCTAAATAGGGACCGAGACATGTAACGAATTAGACAAATATGATGCCGGTACTAAGTAAGGCTAATACGGGTGGCTGGTGAGCAGTAAACCCCAACTGTATTAAAGTGCCCTAAATGTATACTTAGAACATACGCCATCTTATCTGAAAATATTCCGGCCGCATCCGCTCCGCGGATGAAAAGTTCGGGCACCTAGCGCCCCCCCCGAGGGTACTCCCGGACGAAGTTAAAATGTTGTTTACTCTGTTTGGCTGGGCATGTCTTCTGCATAATTGGGATGCTGAAGTGGGTGGGGGATTATGGGGATGTTTGTTTTCTCAGGCACAAGTAATTGCTATACAATGTCATATGTCATGGAGAACTACACCAACTGTTGGAACACTAGTTTTAGACAAGCACTACAAAAGATATACACAAAAGGGAGCATAATATCTTCATTACAAATATACTATACACTTCAACACGGATAGCAGAAAGGTTTCATCAGCGATCCGTTTACTAACCTGGAATGTCCGGGGCCTAAATAACCCCAAGAAAATAAGGCAGGTGTTCGCATACTTAGACAGGCATCACATCGAAATAGCTATGCTACAAGAGACTCATCTGGCGAAATCCGACAAACGCACACTGGGTGGAAAATGGGCTGAAACTATACTAACATCATCCTACTCATCCTACTCTAGGGGCGTCATAATACTGATTAAAAAGGGGACGCAATTTATCGTAGACCACACTATTATAGATGACCATGGTAAATATATCATTGCCACTGGACATCTACATGGAACCCGGGTAGGACTAGTTAATGTGTACGGCTCAAACATAGACGGTCCTGATTTCTTCACGAACATCCGGAGAAAAATACGTGAACTACCAGACATGGAAATACTGTGGGGAGGAGGTCTTAATATCTCACTCAATGACAAGCAGGATAGATCGGGCACAACAAAAGAACCCCACAAACGGGCAGTTAAAGTAGTAATGGATGGCATGACTGAATTTAAGATAGTGGATATATGGCACTTACGAAATCCACATCATTCAGAGAGCACGCACACATCCACAGTCCATAATAGCTGGTCACGTATTGATTACTGGCTGACAACGGAGGTAGCCAGCACATGGGCATGTGATATACAACACCTTCCAAAGACACTATCGGACCATAAGCCAGTATTACTCTCTTTAGACTTCCCTACTTACACGCCCCTGCCTTACATATGGTGATTCAATGCTAAAGCACTATTGGACACACTCTATAACACTACAATTAGGAATGCAATTGAAGAATACTTTGAACTAAATAAAAACTCTGTAGACAATCCTAGCCTGTTGTGGGAAGCTTTTAAAGCCCCTATCCGGGGCATCTGTATAAGTACAAATGCAGGAATACTGCGAGACATACGCGCTCAACTGACTAAGTGTGAGAACAAACTCAGACAGTTAGAAGAGGAATATGAACGCACACACAACACTGCAATACTGGGTAGCATCAGGGAAGGGTTAACTGAATATCAGGAACTCGCCGATACTGAGATCAAATACACAACGCTGCGGCAAACAGCTCGAGCATACGGCGAAGGCGGCAGATCAGGACGAGTACTGGTGCAAAAAATATGCAGGGCGTGCAAAACACACACAGTGATTAAAGTTAAGGATCCACAAGGTACATCGCATTATAGCACTGCCGGTATATTAGAGGCCTTCATGACAACGTATGGAGAGCTCTATGTGACACGAAACACAGCCACAGCACAAGAAGTCCTAGATTACCTAGAAGACATAGCACTAGCATGGCTATCTGATAGCCAAAGGGAATATTTAGCGCAACCAATCACGATCGAAGATTTTACAGAAGCCATTAAAACATTGCCCAATGGAAAAGCCCCTGGACCAGACGGGTTCACTGGTGAATTCTATAAGGAATATGCAGAACTATTGAGCCCCTATTTGGTGGAAATGTATGGAGATGCCCACACTAAACAAACACTTCCACCTATGTTGCGAGAGGCATTAATAATTTCCCTCTTGAAACCGGACAAAGAATCGGAAATCTGCGAATCCTATCGACCATTATCCTTAATAAATACGGATACAAAAAATATTAGCTAAAATTATAGCCACAAGACTCGAGCCACTAAAGCAAAATATATTACCTGATCAGTCTGGATTCATACCCAGTAGATCTATGGTACACAACATACGTACCCTGTTCGCACTTTCCCCTCAACTTAACCCAGAGCTGGAGGCGGCGGCAGTACTATTGGACGCTGCCAAAGCTTTCGACTCTGTTGAATGGGTATATTTGTTCACAGTGTTGCAAAAAATGGGTATGCCTCCTAGCCTACTGATATGGATTAGGATCTTATATACCAAACCTGTGGCACGTATAAAAGTAAATAAGCACGTCTCAGATACGATACATATCCAGCGCGGAACGATACAGGGGTGTCCGCTGTCGCCCTTGTTATTTGCCATCGCGCTGGAACCACTGGCGTGCAAAATTAGACAACAACACTCGGCCACAGCATTGAAGTTTATCCAACGCCCTATAAACATATCATTATATGCAGACGACATGGTACTGTACTTACGTGAACCCCAAGTCAACTTATCTCCCCTGCTGAGGGAATATATTAAATTTGGTAGACAATCTGGCCTTCAAATCAACTGGAGTAAATCCATGATAATCCCACTAACGGAAATTACCAAACCACACCCGGTAGAATTCCCACTAGAATGGCAAGTAGACCCCATAAAATACCTAGGCATATGGTACCATAGAGACCCAGAGACGGTAATCACGGAGAACTAGGGGAAAGCATTTGTTAAAATAGAAGAGCAAATCGAGCATTGAATCCATTTACCATTATCCTTGGCAGACAGAATGGCCATTGTTAAAATGGTTGTCCTCCCTAAATTTCTTTATTTATTCAATAACATCCCCATACCACCACCAACGCCAATTTTTAAGAGACTAACCACAAATATAACAAGGCTCATATGGGCAGGGAAACAAGCACGCATCGAACTACGAACACTAACGCTACCATACGTGCAAGGGGGATTCGCAGTGCCGGACTTCTTACTTTATTATTTATGCGCACAAGCGCAATATGCGCACTATTGGTACCACCCAATACGATATATGCCGCATGTAGCAGTGGAAGATGGTGATGCACATCCCATATCACTGCGATGCATATTACCGCACCAGTGCACACACATAGCCAAAACTGAAATAAATACCATCAGAACCACAAACTTGGCATGGCAACGCATGGGGAAACTAGCACTCAAGCTGCCACTCTATGCACCAGCAATGCCTCTGCAGCAACACCCCTCAATATCTGTGTCACAAGACGGAGATGGAATGGCAATGCTGCAACAAGTCAGTATAGATACAATGGGGGACCTATATAACGAGGGAAAGTTCATCGACCACAATGACCTAAGCTACATAAGTAACCAAACACAACTATCTAAATTTGTGTATCACAGACTACGGGGAGCAATTAGAACCCTCTATCCCACATTTCCAGATGAGCCATCAACCTTGGCGGCATGACCATCACTACTCCAACCAATGCCCATATGGTGACCAAACTATACAAGTTATTACTAGAAGATATAGCGGGGGACACTGATAAAGCTCGAGAGCGGTGGAATGCTCACCTTGAGTTGCCATTAACTGACGAAGACTGGCACAACTGCTGTGCGCTGACAGCGATGCTTACTCCCAACGGAAACCTATGCATAATCCACTATAAATATCTACACCAAATCTACCACACCCCACTCAAATTACAAAAATGTGGTCTCCGGGCAGATGCCAGCTGTCGGCGATGTGTGGAAGAAAACGCTGACTTTATGCACTTTGCATGGCGATGCGCTAAGATTGGGAGGTACTGGGAGGACATAGCAATAACTTTAGGCCGTGTACTGGAATCTAAAATAGAATGCTCAATACAAGTCTGTCTTTTGTGGCTAGTGAAACATCTGCGCTCTGTGAAGCGTAAACTGTGTGCTGTGGTGCTACTATTGGCGAAGAGAAGGGTATCAATGTACTGGGACAGTAAACAATCCCCTAGCAGTAAACATTGGCTAATGGACTTGGTGTATTGTAGAGACACTCTGAAAACATACGGAGAACTCCCAACATCGGCAAAGCCTAAAAACTACTGGACGCCCCTAACGGACTTTCTAAGTACAAACCCAGATTTATTACCTACTATTGCTGTATGACTAACTAGGCTCTTTATGGAGGAAAAAGGAAAGACAGCTGTATTGTATTGTTTGTAACTGCTATGTATGACATTGTCGAAATGAGCACCACTGTAACCTGAGATGTTTTTTGTATGTGGTTTCAAAAATGCAAAAAAAACCTTATATAATTTTTTTTTTAAAAACCATGATGATGAATGACAACTTGAAGCAATGCTAAAGTAAAATAAAACATAATGGTGGCCGGGATAGCCTAGTACAAGTTACAAACTGAAGTTGACTCAACCTATGAAGTGGACAAGAGTTACCTTTAGTGCTGGAAGGATGATGATTTGATGCTGGCAATTATAATTATGATGGATTATGTTCCTCTGGAAACAAAATTTACTCGCGAATACTGAGCATGGGCGGGCAAGCAGAAGAAGATCCTCACCCTGCCTTGAGTTAGTGTTGCTTTCACCACATCCGCCCCAGCAAGTGTGTGATCAATTATTGGTGTAAATTTAATTTAGTCATACCTCAATATAAATCACATAGCCCGGGGGAAGAGGGTTAGGGTTTGATGAATGGTTGGGAAGGGGTATTTGAGGGAAAGGTTTGACAAAGACAAACACTACACATGGACAACACACAATCTTGGCAGACGACTATCATAAATCTGTTAAGGGAGAAAAAGGAAATGCATGCATGATGATGATGATTAATGATGAGTAGTACCAGACTAGTAGTACAGGGCAGCAGTATATTATTAATTTTATTATTATGCAATTGCCTTGCCTGTCTGCCCCCAGAGAGACCCAAATTACATACATTTTATGTTCTGTTGTACCGGGCTTCCTTTTAAAGTTAGCAAAGAAAATTAAAAAATAGCTGTAGGGGTCAATTATATAAGCAAACATAATAAACAACAACACACACAGCCGTAATGATTGAAGAGAAAAAATGAATCAAATTAAAAGATGATTATACTATAAGTTACTATGTTATGGTCAAATTGGGAGTTGCATCTCGGCATTCCTCTTGGTCCTTCCTTCCATGGACGCTCTGTCCGTCAATTTTGGGTGCCACTGCCTGCCTGGAGGATGCGGATTGATAAGGTAAGTGTGAGTAGTTTTTCCCAGTATAGCACAGGGTAAAGGCCGGCCTGTAACAAGTGAGATGGAAAAACAAAAGGGATATTGAAAAATCAAGGAGAAAAGTAAAGTTAAAAGGCATAAATTAAGGAGGAGTGCAACAAAAACACTTTCAGAGGTGGCATGGCTAAACCATGTCTACTCTGTTTCCAGCATTAACCTACAACAACAACAGGACAGAGCAGGCCCGCGGCGCTCACCCAACCTCCACTTAACTTAGATTTTGAGCCAGACAACACTGAGTACACATATACAGCAACATAGCATTTTCCAAATAAAGTAATTAAATCAATGCACCGCTGTCAGTCATATCACTACACTTGCCTCCACCACTACACCGACATGTAGATCTGGTGTGGTTGTTGTTGACTTGTTTACCTTTTAGGCCACTTCATGAAACGCCCCGAGTTATTCCATCAATCATCTCTGAACCTACTGACTGACTGCAAGTATAGTATGGTCATCCTGGTGTCCATCTCTGTAGTGTACCGAGTGACTCCATATTCCAGAATCAAAAATGCAATGGATCGGCCTGCAGAAGTACAATTTTGTTATTAAACAACAAGAAAGAAAACATTGACTTGACAATTGAGTCACTTTTTTGTGTGTAGATTATGCTAATATACTTCATGCACAACAACACCACAAACACCAATCACTCAGAGTCAGCGTCCAATGCATGCCATCATTTACCTGTTCTTAAGGGGCAGTCCCTCTCGGCCTGGAAAGGAGGATAGCTATAGTCAGGTTCTTTGGAGGGACTCGACGAGGCAGGCACACATTTCTTGTACTATTCTCCATCCAATGTCTGGCTTGAGGGAAATGGATTTGGATTTGGATTTGGGGCGAGTCAGGAGTGGACTGGAGCAGGACTCGGAGGAGTGGACTTACTTCTTCACTGACTGCACACAGTTGCAACTCCAATCTGGCAATAAAAGAGTAAGACGGTGGTGATGGATTTGTTGTGATTCAAACCAGAAAGACAGAGACACATAAAAATAATAAAAGTAAATAAGCAAAAAAGAAAGTAACAAGTCGAAACTCGAAAGCCTAGTTGTCAGGGAAGTAGAGCTCGTCCTCAAACTCTGGTGGTTCACCCAGAAGTAGGTCATCTAACACACTTCTTCCATGACCTGAGTCAGTGTCGTCATCTTCCTGCTATGCTACTTCAGGTATGGTGTAATCTGGTGGTCTAAACTGCTGATTCATTTTGATCATGGTTAACCTCTCCACGTTTTGGGGCGAGAAACTGGTCCTTCTCACTGTCAGAATGGTACCAGCAGCACTGAAAACACGTTCAGAAGAGACACTTGCGACAGGACAAGCCAGATAGTTTATCGCCAGCCTGTTGAGCACTGTCCATTGGCGCCTTTTCCCATACCAATACACCAATGGGTTTTGATCAATGTAGACCTCTGTTGGGTCATCCAGATAGGCCTGGGCCATCCACTCAATGCTCAGGGGTGCACCGCTTTGCTCGGCCTCTTTTGCCTTAGCCTTAGCACTGGACTTAACAAGCCCTTGCTGTAGAAACCATTCCTGACCCGATTTTGGTGGGGCTGATGCTCCTGTTCTTGTTGTTCTTGGTGTTGTTGGTGGTTTTGACTGCTGTCAGCCAACCACACTGCCCTCAGGCTCTGAAATTGAACTTGAATCCGGCTGCACCGCAGTACTTGTTGTGGCCTGGAGTAGCAGGCCTCTAACTCCCAGCCGTTCTTGTTCTAAGCGACTGGCTTCCACAGCTATCCAAGTTTTGTACTTGGCAACATCCCCTTCTAAAAAAGGAATCAATGTGTTCAGTACTTGTTTGTACCGTGGATCCAGAATTGTGGCAGAAATATAATGGTTGGATGACACAATACCTGTTTGCACCCTTGTATTTTCAGATAAGCGAAGGGTTAAGCTCTCCACCAACTCATATGCTTCTTTTTTTTCCTCCACACCTGCGTACATTGCAGACACCCCCTTCAGCTGTTCCTGTAGCATGTGCAACAATGGGATAGCTTGGCCCATAGTACAGTACTCCTTGCTGACTTCACGTGTGAAGAGCTCGAAAGGAAGTAGCATCTCTGTCAGGCATTTAACTAGGCCCCATTGGTCCATCTCAATGATCATGCCTTTCACAGTAGCAGCCCCTCTTCGCATGACATATTTATTGATTAGTCTGTACTGCTCAAACAGATGTTCAAGCATGTAATAAGTTGAGTTCCAACGTGTTGGCACCTCCTGGATGAGTGCTTTAACTGGCATTCTATGCTCACGTTGAATGATCCTCAGCTGCTTCCGGGCTTTAAAAGAATGGCTGAAATGTGTGCAGATTCTTCTGCAGGTGGTCAGTAAGTTGCTGACTCAGTCTTCTTTTTTCAGAAAGTCTTGAATAATGATATTAATGCAGTGCGCCAAACACAGGACCCTGAAATAGCCACTATCGTGCATGGCCTTAACTATATTACTGCCATTGTCCATGGCAACAAAACCAATGTTAAGCCCTCTTGGGTGCAGCCATTCAAAGACCTTGCTGTCAAAGTCTTCCAAAATGTTTGCAGCAGTATCAGATTTCTCCATGGCGAACATGGACACAGTTGCATGTTTCCGAGTGGCATTAAAAATCTCAGCAGTGTCAACAACACCTGCTGCAGATATCTTTTCTCTAACCCCCAAAAAGGAGATCCAGTGTGCAGTGATGCACATGTAATCAGTAGCTTGGCAACTGGTCCACATGTCTGTTGTCAGGTGGATAGTGTGAACAGCACTCTGCTGCAAAGCTTGTCCAAGCAATTCCAGCCAGCGTGATGTAGTGCTGGAACAGCAACTCTGGCAAAATAGGACTGGCTGGGAAACTTCCGTTTTGGGCAGATGGCTGTCACAAATTCAAGAAAACCCACCCCTTCCACAAAAGAAAAAGGGAGGAGGTCCAGCGCTAACATTTTAGCCAGCTTCGCATTGTACAAACGTGCCATTGGGTGGTTGCGTTCGTACTGCTCCTCTGACCTAAACATGCTGAGAATGGTAGGCTGGATTTTTTTCTTTTCTGGTGCCACTGATGCAGGTGACTTCTTGACGCCAGATGTTAGGCTCAATGCCGCACGTTTTTTTGTTGTGGTACTCTCTTGCCTGGGACCCCTTGGTGTCTCAGCCTGACTCTTACTCTTGTGCCACTGAGATGTTGCTGATGAGGATGTGGGCGGTATCACTGCACTGCTGGGGACAGGGCTACTTTGTGTACCAGAGAAAATGTCTCCCTCTTGTTCACCTTCCACCACGATCGTATCTTCTATTTCTTCATCCCCACCAAGAGCAATGGGTGCAGTTTTTTGGCCGCTAAGGTGCGCCTCCCACTGGATCAAGTGGTGTTTCTTCAGATGGGTTGTTTGGCCTCCGGTACCATAGTTTGTACCCAGCTTACCCCGGCTAACACCTTGTCCACAAATGGAGCATATAGCAATGTTCACCTCCTTTCTGCTAACCCCAAAAAAGTCCCAAACTGGGGAGGTCAACTTCCTGGCGCTGCTGCTGGTGCCACTTGCAATGCCGGATGAACTGGTAGGTAGGCGTGAAGTTTGACTCTCTGCAGTACCTACTTCTACAGTGGTGGTACTTGTGGTGGATGTAAGTGGCTGCCGGCGAAATATGGAAGCTGGAGGTGGAATTGGTGGTATGATCTGTATTGGTGGTATCCATGCCACATCCCTCACAGCAATTTGGGATGGGGTAATGTCGGTCTCCACTGGGGCGAGACTAATGTCCATGATGACTGGCTCGTCATCATCCTCCTCTTCTACATCTACCTCCATAACTCTAAGGCTTTCTGGAACCTTCCTTTTCCCTAGCCTTGTCTCGTGGCATTTCTCACTCTCAGACTGAGGTGGTGGGATCCAAGTGGCGTCTAGATCTTCAGAAGGGGGGCTTGCAGAAGAAGTTGATGGACTAACCCTCCTTTTCCTTTATGGGGATCTGGAAGACAATGGATCTTCTGAAAGAGTGGCTTGCTCTTCTTCTTCCTCTGCAGGAAGCTCGATCTCCTGAACTGCCCCTACTTCAGGAGGAACAACTACTATTGGGGGTGGTTGCGGCTGTTGTTGCCCACTTATCTCAGTTCCCTGCATTGATTGGGTCCTCTTTGCAATAACGATAAGTCAATTTCAACATCACTGCTTGTCGGCGTTGTCATGATTAGACTGGCTGCCTCTGTGACAGACATGGGCTTAGGCCTAGGTTGGTGGGGTGAGTCCACTGATGCGGGGATGCTACGCCCAGCTTGCTACCCGGACACCATTGCTGCAGGCACAATTTTTGGTTTCCCAAAAAAAGTCTTGGGTGACATACCGGTATTGGTAAGTGGCAGTGCCTTCTTCTCACTGCCAACTTTCTTGGTACTGGACCTGGTACCTTTCTTTGGGGCCATCTTGAAGATGTCAGCAGCATGCAGTGGCACAAGTTGAAGAGATGTCTGTGGTTACACGTCACTTGACGTCGTGCGCAGCAGGACTTCTGTCTGGCAGTACAATGGGTGATGTTGTCTCCTCCTCTTTTGTACACCTAAAAGCAAAGAAGCAAGAAGAACATCAGTGAAACGTGGCATTCACTGTTGTGGTTCAATTACTACTAGTACAAACAAACAAATAAAATATATTTAACTTAGTGTGTGGTTGGTTACACTTGTTAGTGTTATTATTATTATTACATTTATTACCTCAGTTATTAATAAAACATAACAATACAGTGTAGCCATTTGTGAGACTTTGACAACAACAAGGGCTTTCATGGTTGGTGTACTGTAGTGTACAGTACACTCAGGAAGGATAGGAAAGAAGAAGAACAAAAATACAAATGTAACAGACCCAGTTTGGCATTTTGCATCACGTGGGATGCAGAATTAAGGGAGCTGCAGCTGACAATGGATGAAAGCAATAAGCCAAGAGGAACAAAGGAAAGACATGCAGGCCTATGGCAAAAGCACACTAACTACCACCAAAAAATGGTCCCCAGCCACATGGTCACTCACAACAACCACAAGCAGGAGGCCTGGAAAATAATGAACTATATGGACACAGACTTTACAAAATGGCCCCTGGCCACATGGGGGGGCTTAGCCAAGGCAAATGCTGGCCCACGCATTATTACAAAAACACTCACACACTGGCCAGACAAAGGAGGCATGCTAAACAACACAGCTTCAATACAACAATGCCAAGAACGAAAATCCACAGGGCTAAAAAAGATTTGTAAGTTACACAACAACCACACACATCCAACAAAGGCATTTATTTAACACACATGAAAAAAGTGAAAAAACCCCAATAAACACATTTTGCATTTCAATCAAATGCCATCCATGCCCTAATAATGTTTAAATTCAACAGACGCCACAGAAACAGTTGTTTCATGCACCCATGAGTAGCTCTGGGCCTATTGGTTGGAAAACCCATTGGCAGAATAGCCCACATAGTGAATCAATCAATTCAAATCAATAATATTGCAATTTTATTAGAAAATGTAGTGAACTGTGCTACATTTTTTGCTGGATAAAAGAAGAAAAATTTGCATGCAAAACATCAACCAGCAAGAAGGCATGACCACCACAAAGAAGGCTTGCAGGCCTAATGCAGAAGCAGACTGGCTACCCCTTCACAAAATGGCCACCAGCCACATGGCCAGGCCACAACAACAAGAAAGGTAAGACAGACAATGCAGTCCTATGGCAAAAGCACACTGGATGCCTTCACAAAATGGCCGCCAGCCACATGGCCAGGCAGGCCACAACACGAAGCAATAAACCAAGAGGAACAAAGGAAAGAAGAAATGCAGGTCTATGGCAAAAGCACTACCACCACCACAAAATGGCCACCAGCCACATGGTCACTCACAAAAACAACAAGCAGGAGGCCTGGAAAACAATGAACTCAAGCAGGCCTATATGGACACAGACTTTTCAAAATGGCCCCTGGCCACACAGGGAGGCTCAGCCAAGGCAGATGCTGGCCCACTATTACAAAAACACTCACACACTGGCCAGACAAAGGAAGGAGGCATGCTAAACAACACAGCTTTAATGCAACAATGCCAAAAACGAAAATCCAAAGGGCAAAAAAAGGTTTGCAAGTAAAACCACACACATCCAACAAAGGCATTTATTTAACACACATAAAAAAAGGGGAATACAAAAAAAACATTTCAATCCAATGCCATCCATGCCCTAAATGATGTTTAAATTCAACAGCCACCACACAAACAGTTGTTTCATGTACCCATGAGTAGCTCTGGGCCTACTGGCTGAAATGCCTATTGACAGACTACTTGGCTAGTGAATTAAATAAATATTGCAAATTGATTAAGATTTCAAAAGTTGGAGAAAATGTAGTGAACTTTGCAACATGTTTCCTTTATAAAAGAAAACTAGTAGAAAAATTACATACAAAGAAACAACTATGCCCCTACTGAAACTACAGGCCACCCACCACAATACATTTTAAAAAAACGATGAAAAGTACAAAAAGATGTAGGTGCAATGCCCCAATCAAACAAACAACACCAATTTTCCAACTTACTTGTGAACTCTCAAATCCAAAAGTCCTCAAATCCAATGATATCTGATGCAGCAGACACAAAGAGTGATCCTTCCCGCTCCAAATCCAAATGAAAAGTGAACAGGAGATGGGCAAAGCACTGGGAGGAGCCTGCTGGACAGGAACAGGAAGTTGGAGACTCTGGGGCACTTCCTTCCTCTTCAAAAAAAAAAAAGACTTCTTGCACAAAAAAAGTACAGCCAAATGTCAATCTGAGTAGTGTTTTTAATCCAAATCATCATTTCAGGAAGGTTTTGATGCTGCTCGAGAGAGATTCTTCTCCAGATTGCAAATTCTGCATGTTCAGGATCGCGATCTTCACAAAACTTCCGCCGGAAGTCCGATGGCGCGCCCGAGTGACATGTTTGCGATCGCACACTCTCGCGGGATTGTGTGGCCGGCTACCAAATCTCGTGGCGCTCGTGAACGGATGGGAAATCTCGTCGGCGAATGCAGGCATACCGGCAAGTCACTCCAGCGCATGCGAAAACGCATTTCGAGCGCGCGAACACAAAAAAAACTCCGCTCCGTTGCGGAGCGCGGAGTTTTTGGTAACTCTGCGTTCTACGCCGAACGTGGAGTTGCCAAAAATCCGCAAACTCCGTGAGCAGAGCAGATTTTACGCCCAGGGTTACTTCAAATACAGGTTGATTGACTTGTTGTATGGTGAGCCAAATATTTTGCAATGGTACTGCTGACTGAATTAATTGAATGGGTAGAGAAAAGCTGTCTATTGCGGCCGAAACAAGCTGGTTTCATAAAGAACCAAGGAACAATTATGAACTTCCAAATGCTCTTCCTAATAATAAACAAGGCAAGATCCTGGTGTCAGAATCTACACCTATGCTATGTGGACTTCCAGTTTGCTTTGATGCTGTTCAGCGCAACACACTCTGGTGTAAACTCCAGACTTGGGGAATCCCATCTGTGCTTCTGAGTGCTATACAAATATTTTATACAATTACATGGATACAAATAAGGCTCGGATCTGGATCACCTGTGTCAAAGAAAATATATACTTGCAATGGCCTGAAACAAGTCTGCCGCCTTGCCCAGTTCCTCTTTAACTTACATCTAGCAGAATTGACAACAACCCTCAGCAAAGTAAATTTCCATGCCCCCAAACTGTAAAGATTCATTACCTCGCATATGATGTATGCCAATGATGTAGTGCTGCTAAGTCATTCTAAGGTCGGTCTGCAGCGGCTAATTAATACCTGGCAACGTATGCCGAACCACAGGGGCTAACAGTAAACCTCAAAAAAATGAAAACAATGTTGATCAGCACAGGAAGAACTTTGGCACCTACATAACTTTTGGAGAATGCTGTATTGGAATCAGTGTCAGAGAATAAATACTTGGGGGTAATCTTCGACACAAGAGGTTCATTCATAATACATATCCATTAAATAGCAAGAAAAGACAACACCTTGACAGACACTTTTTGTATACTAAGGAACACCTTAAAAGGCCAGTCCCTCCAACCCCTAGTACAAGTTAATGCTGCAAAACTCACCCCTTCCCTAGCGTACTGCTCAGAAGCACTAAAGGAGAGGGCAAACAGAGTAATTGAAAGCGCAATTGCAGGCACCTACCGGAGGGTGTTTTGGCTCCCACAACATCTTCTCCTGCGCAAGTAAGGTTAGAATATGGTTTATGGAGACAGGATCTGGTCAGTTTGGGTGCATACTTAAAAATTCGCAACAAATTGAAGAGAGCGCAGGAAAGTTCACTAAATAGTGCCCTGTGGAAAGCAATATCTTACTCAGGCAACACCCGTGCAAATGGATTCATGAAACTGGCCGTGCAAAGGCTGCAGATAGAGCCACTATGGGTGCTTTCTCTTAGCCAGCCAGGCGGCCTTTAATGAGGCTGTGAACTCGGTGGTTAAACAGCATTGAGTACTGACAGACAGTCCCTGCTGGTGAAAAGGTCAAATTCATGGATGTCCATTGGATCCTATTCCTTACTGTAGCCACAAGCCTTTCTGGACAAACCTTTTGGACTCACGGCGAAACTAAAGATACTGGGCTTTCATCTGGGCAGGTATTCAATTCTATGCAACGCCCCTGCCTGACAAAAGACAGCATCCGCAACTTCTTGTCAACTGTGCCAATATGTCAAAAAGGATATAATATACATTTTATATACGTGTCCAGCACTGAAAGAAGAGAAGATATGGTTACTGAAGTTCCACTTTATAAGAAAAGGCATACGCACATGTCGGCAGGCAGTAATAACTTGCCTCCAAGAGAGAACCTAATGCTCAGCGGGAACTTTTTGAAGTTTATGGTGCTAGCACAAAATTAATTGACAACGCAAGACCCTTAATACCAACGACAAGTCAAACTAACTACATGAGGAAACTTTTTGCATTGGGCATAAACTGCTTGAGAGATTGTGATCCGAAGGTGGAACTCATGTTTTTATTTTTGTTTTCATTTTAGAGAAATGTTAAAATCAATTTTAGAACCGTACACCTGGAATTTATTGTTTGTGATTTAGCACTTTGTCTGCCTACTTAGCACTTTAAAACTGAAAGTCTATAATATTATCCATAAAGTAGGATATAGTTAATGCTCTATGATGCATTTGTACAGCACATGTTTAAAAACGGTGTATTTTTTGTCTGTGTATTGTGAGCAATGAACAATGGCATTGCTAAGCTCTGTTAAGGCGATTGCCTCTCGCGCAGTAAATCAACTGCCCTGATTCTTGAAGTAAAGGGTGTTCCTACCAACATTGTTTGTAGTAACATCATATTAAAGATTGATTGTATACATTTGGGGGCATATTAACAAGGGCCATATCTCTGCTTTTTTGGCTTTAAAAGCCAAAAAAGCAGAGATAATAATATCGCCCTATTACCAATGCGGCGCTAACATGCATTAGCGCATGTTAGCAGCCAGTATTCCACACGCCTCGCATTGCATCTCTAATGAGATGCAAAGTAGGCGTTCCCTGCCAAAACTAAAGGAAAATATCGCTAACTGTCCTTCGCCGTATTTACAAGACGGCCCAGGACACACGTAGCGTTACAAAAGCCGAGCTAACCGCGGTTATCGCCAGGAATTAACGTCTAAGAAAATCCTGACTTGCCTATATGTTACATGGGAGGTGGATTGTACGGCTCAATCCACATCTCCCTATTAACAAGGATTCCCCTTACACTGCCGGTGTATCGCTGGGTTCCCAGCGATAAACCCGTATTTCGCCGCTATCGCCAGATTTTTGATCGCCATGGAGATATGCGTTGATAATGAAGCGATATCTCGGCGATTGAATCCAGCGATAGCCGGCGTTGTGCAAAGTCACGCTAAGCAGGAAATGCGATAATTATCGCATTTCCTTGATAATATGCCCCTTAGTTTTTAGCTGTAAAAAGTTTAATTAACTGATCGTTAAATGCATTCAGTCATTCAGTCAGTGGCAGGGCAGGCAACCCTTAGAAGTCATGAACATGGTGGTCATAGCCCGAAGCTACCCTTTGAAGCTCAGGAAGTGCTGAGCACAATCCCTCACAACATCCTGCTCAGGAGAGGAACTCCCTGTCCGTCACCCAAGGCACTTTTGTCCCCATGTCTGTAAGGAATACACTCCACACCACAGGAGACCAATAGACTGTCATGTTACTCTGGACCATGGAAGAAAGGTAGTTTTGGTTCAGACAGAATAATGGCAACGTTCTGAAGATTACATTTTTCCAAAATAGTAACTTAAAATCCAACTTTACCATTAAAGAGGATTTTGAATGAGTGGAGGAAGCATTTCTCTTTATGTGTTCCCAAGCTGAAGTTAACGGTTAAGGGTAATAAGGTAACTCAGTGTTAGTTTATGGGAGAGATATCCTTTCCAAAGGGAATAACGACTTTTTTTTCCTCTTTATTTTAAATGTGTTTATTGGCATTTAGAGATCATTACAGATGCATCATGTATTTAGTGAAAATGGTAATGCATAGTCATTATGCAATTAGTACAAAAAGTAACCAAAAACAGGGGGGGGGAATAGGGGGACAAAGCAATAGTCCAATGTAGATTTTGAGCTCAATAGTCCAGCACATCTGCATTCATGATAGACGTATGGTAGAACAATGCATGTACAGCTCAAGTTGTAGAATGTCATCACAGTTACAAGAATAATACATTTTTATACCAGTGGCAACCTTGTTATTCATGTGGTGACAGTTTGGGTGCATATACTTGGTGTGCGTGGGCATGATGATATCATGGTGACGCAGGCATGTTGCAATGATCTGATTCTCGTGTACGTACCCACATTGTGAACGAGCCCCAGATATCTTTGGGTCTAGACGCTGGTGGCATCAGATCCCAGAACGTGGACAGTTGTTCTTGGCAATAAGTAATTCCATGTATCCATGTGTCGATTGAAGGAGCGTTCCTTTTCCCCCAGTGTATGGCAACTCTGCTTTTCGCTAGTAGGAGCATCATGGCGAGAAGGTGGCGAGATGCTAACGGTGCATCTTTAGTGTAGCCCAGTAGTCCTACGGGGGGGTGGGTAATAATTCTATTCCTACAATTTCTTGGAGTACATTAAAAACTTTGACACAAACCCCCGCCACAGGAGGGCAACGCCATGCTTGTTGGGTGTGGCATTTCCAGCAATTGGCATCTGATCTAAGACCCATCCGGTAGACTTGCAGGGGGGTCCGATAAAATCGCTGAAGAAATTTTAAGTGGATAAGCCTCAGTTTGTAGTTGGTGGACAGGAGTTGTAGCTGGCCACAGCAGTAGAGCCACTGCTCGTCTGATATGGGCAGGTGTAGCTCCAAGCGGCAACTTTCAACTTTCAACTGTACCAGGGTGGCGCGTTGTGTATTATTGTAGAGGTGTGTGATAAGTCTGCATGGGGATGGGTCAGTCAGCATGTGTTCGAGAGTTGAAAGTGTGGGGGGAGGAGCCGGGAATGTGTTATGTATCTGGTGACATACAGCGCATAGCTGGTAATACAGTAGAAGATCTGAAAAGGTCGGGGGGAGTCATTCTCTGTCTACGATGGGCCAGGAAGGTGTTCCCGGGGAATAAGTCAGCAAAGATGTTGAGGGCGAGTTGGCGTGCTCTTGCTGCATTTCCGTTATCTATTACGGGGGTACTTGTGGGTTGTTGGCTCGTGGGATTGAGGGGGCGAATAGTATTGTGATGCCAGCTCTGTTTCGCAGTCCCTCCCACACCCATCTCAGAGCCTCCACTGTGTTGATTTAATTCCCTGGGTGCTTGTATGCTTGGTACACTGCTCCCACAGGGGGGTGGGGTCATTCCTGTCACTTTCTACCGCTATATGGGGCTGAACTGGGGTCGGGTAGAGCCAGTGATGGAGAAACTGGGCCTGTGCGCATTAGGCTTATAAAGGAATATCTGGTGCTCCCAAGCCACCCTGTTGGAGTGGGAGTGTAAGGAGTTCCCAGGATATTCAAGCTTGTTTGCTGGCCCAAGCCAGGGAAATCATGAGGGAGCGTAGTCTTCTGAATAATGTTTCACTCAGTGGCATGGGGAGCTTGATGAATAAGTACAGTAATTTGGGGAGAACAATCATTTTTGCTACAGCTATCCTGTCAGCTAGCGATAATGGCACTTTGGACCAGGTTGCTACCTTCCATTCTGTCCTAGTCACTGTACGGCCATAGTTCATGCTCCAGAGCTCCTGTGTGTCCCGGCTCAGCCAGATCCTTAGGTATTTGACTAGGCCATTCGCCCATGCTAAAGGATATTCCAATGTAAAGGGGTGCGTGCTGTCAGTTAAGAGGAATAGGGTCAATTTTGGCCTGTTGATCTGGATTCCCGACAGTCCCCCAAACTTGGTGATTTTGCGCATCATGGGGTTTAGGTTCTCCCTTGGGTTGTGTATGTAGAGCGTGATGTCATCTGTATATAATGAGATGATCAACCCTCTGGAAGTGAATCCCGGTCCTCTGGCCGCGTGATGCTGTTGAAAACGTGCTGCAAGAGGTTCCATCGCGGGGGGTGGTGGGAACATGGTGGCCGACAGGTAGTGCCGGTCGAGAGCTCTCCCATGGTATGCTGGTGCAGTATCGCTTACCTGCACGCAACTGACTACTCTTTCCTGAGGGTCTTGTGGTGGAGGGCATTGGTGGTGGCTTCCTGCGGGGTTTCAGGCTCCTGGGTGGGTGTTTTGAGCCGAGATTCAGCTTCTTCTGGACAACGGCAGCCCTTCCTCAATCACGAGCGGGTGTGTGGGCAGAGGCTGCGGTGCGGCTTGGCAGAGGCCAGCGCGCATCCACTAGGATCAGCTTCCCGGGTGTTTTGGTGCCAGTGGTGCAGTATTCCGCATTGAGGCTGGCATTTTTCCTCCCGCGCAGCAGACTTCTTCGCAAGATGGCGAGGTGGAAGATGTTGGCCCGGACCACCCATGAGTCCGGTGAGTAGGAGGAACCGAGAGGTAGCCGTTTTATGGGGAGGACATTAAAATCTTGAGCTAGGGACTTCAGACATTAGCAAAGGGGTGGGGGGCAACCCAGATTTGGTCCCCATTTCATTAGCTCAGCCACCAAACAGATATTTCCTTAGAAGCAGGCACATCTGGGAGAAGGACAATTCAGAGATTTCCCCAGCAACAACTCTCTCGATAAAAAAGAAAACCTCACAGGTTACCCAGGGGAAAACATTTCTGAGTAAAGGGTGTCGGTCTCTTCACCCCTCATCCTCTGGGGCCCTGAAACCATCTGCTGACCAACCACCACTAAAAACAACAGGAAGAAGGCAGTTCAAAAAAGTTGACCAGTTGAAGATTACTCCTTCAGTTCGCTCTTATTTCAGGGTTCAGTTGAAAGGGGAGCAGACTGCTCCTCCTTCTCCTCCTCTTGCCCTTTTCGTCCCCTTTTGCATGTCTGAGTCAGAGTCCAGCAGTTGCCTTATCAAAAGGGATGCCACTGATGAAAATAAATGGACCTCAGGGAGTAAGGATACACTCAGCTCTGTTAACAGATTTTTGGTTTTAGCTGAAGGGGACAATTTGGAGCATGACCAGGGAGGCTGCACAGCCGCGGTCCCTCTGTTTCTACACCATGAATCTGGTGGGCTGCAGCTAGAGGGTGATAAACAGGTTGACATGGAGAAACTCCTTTCCACTCTATTAACTGAAGTCAGAGAAAAACTTGCTGTGTCTGAATAAAATCAACAAAAAATTCAGGGCGCATGTGAGGCTTTGAAGTTAAGATCAATACCCTAATGGATAGAGTGGGGGTGATGGAGACGTCCCTGGATGAACTTTCTAAAAAGGTCAATATCAATCACAGTGAGATTCAGATGTTGAAAAATGGGGACGAAGAGCTCCAGGAGAAGTTAGAAGCCCTTGAAAATAGCGCAAGAAGAAACAAAATTAGGATTTTGAATATACCAGAAGGACTTCAGGGAGAGAACATCAAGAGTTTTATGATTAGTCTCCTGAAAGAAGTCAACCCGGATATAGGCAAACTCAAATTAGAAGAAGACATTCGAAGGGTACATCGTGATCCATTTTCCAAAAGGTCAGCAAGGAAAACCCCAGGAAAAATCTTGGTTAATTTTAAGTCATACTCCCTTAAAGAGAAAATCTTTGTGGAGGCCCTCAAAGCAGGGAGCTATAAGAAGGGGGACTGGTCCTTTCGTATAAGATCGGATATCTCGCGAGCTACGCAAGATAGACAGTAGGAGTTAGGGAAGTTTATCCAAGAACTTAGAGAACTGGGTGCTACTGCTCATATTTGTTTCCCCACCTCCCTGAGAGTAATGTAGAATAACAAAATGCATAATTTTAGGGACCCTAATGAAGTTAGTTCCTTAATTGAGCAGATCAAAGTGCAGCAGAAATGATGGAAACTCTATTGCTGTGATGTACAAGGAGAGCTCAAAGAGGTAATCTTTTTAGAATACCTTTAGTAAATAATAAGGAGGGTTACCCAGGGTGGGCAGGGTGGGTCTCTAGCAAAAAAAAAAAAATAATCACAGTTTCTTTTTTCACTGGGTGGGGGAGCATGTGGGAGAAAATAAAATAAATAATAAGTCCTCATTATTTATGAATGTAATTGTGTGCCTAGCACATCTACCTATGTGCTAGGCACACAATTACATTCAGTCAGGCTATCAAAGTTTAACCAATGGCGAGTCTCGGGAAGCCTAGACCTATAAGAGTTTCAATGGCCTTAGGGTTGTCTCCAGAAGAAAGAGAATCCTGGAGTATCATAGGCTCTCAGATAGTGAGGTTCTCCTTTTACAAGAGTCCCATTTACGGAAAGAGGAATGGGAAGAGATATTAAAGTGCAGAAGTGGATAGACCACTGTGTGTGTACCACTCAGTCACGCTCTTTGAATGGGGTGGCGCTCCTTTTTAAGAAGTCAATTGAAGCCACTTTTGGGGAGTGTGTTGTTGATTCAGCAGGAAGATGGGCAATAGCCAAGGTAAAAAAATGTGGCTTTTGGATGGCATTCGTAGGATACTATGGGCCAAATTTAGACGATCCCGCCCGCTTCGTAGTTTATTCCTTCACCTTGTCGACCTTAACCTCCCTAAAATATTAGGCGGGGATTTTAATGTAGTGATTGAACCTGCTCAGGACAAATTGTTCATGAGGGCAACTGCAATTGCACCAAACATGAGAACTGTGTTAAAACAGCTGATGGAGGATATTGGTCTTATTGACATCTGGAGGTTTAAGGGTAGCAAAAGGGATAGTGCTGGGGGGAGGTTCACTTTTCACAACAAGAAATATGGCCATCAGTCTAGGTTAGACTTCTTTCTGGTAGATTCTTTTATCAGCAAAAATACTATCAGAGTTATTCATATGCCGGAGTATTTATCGGACCATTCGGCAGTTAGTTTAGAGTTCACACCAGAGAATGGGTCTTCTCTTCGGAGATGGACTTTAACCGTACACTACTTTTAGATCCACAGGTAGTTGAGAAGCTGAAAGTCGCCACAAATTATTTCTTTCTTTTAAATAAAGCATCCGCTCCCTGGAATATTGTGTGGGACACTTATATGGCCTTGGAGGCATTTTAACTAGTTTAACTGTTGCTCGAAATAAAAAGGTAAGGGAGGATATTCGCAAACTCAAATCTTCATTACAGACCCTCTAAATAGAGCTTGAGAATGCTTCCAATGCTCAATCATCGATGCACATTGAACAACCTCTACAACTGGCAAGGCTAGAACGTGCTGAATACTTGGAGGCAATAGTGAGGAGGAAATGGGAAGCTAGCAAACTTTCTCACCACGAATATCGGGAGATTTGTGGCAAATTGCTGGCCTGGAAAACTAAATCTAATCAGACAAGGAATATGAATAAGGCAATTAGCTGTGAAAAGACTGGTAAAATTGTCTAAGACGATGCTGGGATTAAAAATGCCTTTACGCAATTTTTTCAAGATTTATATACAGAAGATCTTGGGGTGAGGGCAGACCAAATCGAGAACTCTCTTAAAGACTCAGAACTTCCATTCTTACAGGGGGCCCAGATATGCTCCCTAATGAAATCTACATGATTCTAAAGGAAGAACTGACACCCGTCCGAGACCGGAGGAGGCCGGGCTGGGCCACCCCTCTTTGATGCCGGGACTAATCTGCGCTATTTGAAAACGGGTGAGTGCCCCTGGAGGAGAGACATCCTGTAGTATCCATTTATCTTGGACATAACTATCGACATACGCCTGATAAGCCTGTTGACCGTTCCATTATTGTTTCTAATTAGCTAAGCTCCAAGGGGTTTTTATTTTTTTTTTCCCCCAGGAATCTGGAATCTGACATTATTGATATAAGTGACTTTAAGCATTTTCATTGTTGTACCCCTAGAGCTTTTGCTTAAAGGATAACTGAAAGTATTGTTGTTGTATGTCCCCTTGTGAAATTAGTAATCGGGTAGAGGTTTTTCTGAGTGGAAATGGGTAAAAGAAAACAAATTGAAGCTCCACAGGGTAAACCACGGCTGAAAACATCAAATGCAATAACAAATTATCTAACAAATGCAGTGGGGCTGATAGAAAATGAAATAAGCAATGTGGAGGAAAGGCTAGCGGCCACCAAACAGATTGTGAGCAGAGCTTCACACAAAGGAGTGATACAAGTTGAGGAGGCAGCCTGTTCTGATGCCCTTAGAAAAGGGAAACCTGGGAAGAAATGCCCTCAACATGAGGAACAACCATGTGTCTCTAATAAATCTTTAGAGCTATTATAATTATCCACCTCACAAGATACAAGCCCACCACCGACCAAGAAAAGTAAACAACCAGGAGATACGACTGTAAACCACAAACTAGGTGATAGTGCCTCTGGGAGAAGAACAACATCTAAAAAGAAAAAAGTGGCCAGAGTAAAAGAAATAAATAATCTGGGTATCCTGGAGGGTCTTTTAAATAAATTGTATGTTAAACTGGAGAAAGTAGAGCAGAGAGTCATAGGTGAGCTTGCTGATATTAAAGACAGATTAAAGGCATTAGAAAGCGTCCCTACATATACAGGGAGGGCACTAACAGAGGGAAATGCTAAGAGGAATATGGCATCTGATGGATAACCCTTGGATAAGCAGCGTATTAAGGAAACATCGCACCCTAGATCTAATCAATCCCTTGCACCCATAGCATACAGTATAGAGCCTATATTAAATAAGACAGTTATGAATGGACATTAAAGCCTAAAAACAACTAGAGCAAGGAGCCAAACACCAGAGAGATTACATCTCCCCCCTGATGTAACTCCATATGTTATAATCTTAAAAGGAGCACCAAAATTAGCCCCCCAAGCGAAAGAATCCTGGACAGAACTAAGAAACAAAGTTGTACATTGGATGGCTGGTTTTAACTTAAACATCAATCTCCTCTGTGAGGAAATTATTATGGTGAGACGCGTGAACTGGGTGGGACCCACAGAAAAAAAGGGTACTGGGGATTGCACAGTCGTCAACTTTCGACATCCAGAGATGGTAAGCTCTATGCTTGGTAAGATCCAATCTAGACAACAGTACATAACCAATTTTGATGAACAAGTGGCTGCTGTCCCGTTAGGTTTTTTCTATAAATCCCCTCCTACTCGTCAACCCATTCGCTGATAGAAGATCAAATTTGGTACACACACCCAGTAGGAGACCTACAGTATCCTGCTTTAATCGCTATGCACCATTGTCTAGCTTAGTTGAACAGAGTTGACAAAATGACCTAGGGGAGAGAGCACCAAATTCTTGGGGGGAAACCCCACAGATGTATATTAACAATGAACAACCAAAAGCAGCCACCGAAATAACATCATAAACAAAGATCAGGTCATGGAACATTGCTGGGATTAAAAGGAAGCTAAAAGACAAAGAATGGTTAGAAAGCATTAAACCACTCCAATTACTATGCCTCCAAGAGACCTGGTACACCCAAGAGCCATATATTGACGGCTTTGCCACCATCTCAACCCCGGCTATACCATCAGTCTCTGGACAAGCAAAGGGGGGCTTGGCAATATTTATCTCAACCACAGCGCCAATAGAACTCAGAAAGCTGTATAATGGTTCTCCTTATTTCCAAATAGTTCTATTGATAGAACCAACCCTTTATAGTGGTGAATTTTATAACAATATTTTTAATGCTACCCGCTATAAAGTTGTGAATGAGTTGGAAAGAGCACTGGCTACCTTTATAAAGGGGGTGGATCCCTCATATACTTGCATTTGGGTGGGGGATTTTAACATCAGTAAATGCAGCCTCTCTGGAACTAATGTCTGTGGATTTTCAGATATTACAGGGACCAATTTACAACACTTCCCACATGAACGCTATGAGAAAGCGCTAAATGAAGCCCTTTGTAAGTATAGCCTGGAAATATTAGTATCAAGAGGAGAAGATGGAGCAACCACATATTCAACCTTCCAAGGCAGCGGAAATCCATCATGCATTGACCATATTATAGTGTCCACCTCTGGCCTTCCTTATTGTGGCTTACCAATCAATGAATTTACTAGATTTAGTGACCATGATTCGCTGTCCCTGTCCTTATACGTCACCACAAATGGGCTCGTGGATAAGTTAATGCTGCCAAATGAAGTGGCAGCCGAAAAAAATAGCGTCACTATTAAATGGACAGGTATCAATGAAGCCACCATGTTACATAAGGTTTAAATGATAACATGGAAAGTTTTTTCATCTGTACCGATATCAATTCCCCCTCCGAAATAATTATGACCGCTTACGAGAGAATCAGTGCGGAAATATCTAGCAACTTAAGAAAGGAAATTATAATGAAAAAGAGACCGGTTAAAGGCTGGTTTAATCACGATTGTACGTGGGCAAAACAAGACCTAAATAAGGCCCTACACACAATACCTAGAGACAGGATAGAAACCAAGCGACTCAGACTATTATATAAGCAGGCTTTAAAAAATAGGAAGAGGGAAGTACAAGAGGAGGCCTGGTCGAAATTTAATCAAGCCACAGAGACTAGGGATTTCATCCTCTTCTGAAAAGTGATAAATTCACCTATGTGGAAAGACGACCAAGACCCCATCGTTGAAACAGTCATTGCCCCAAATGACTGGCTTACCTATTTTAGTGGGATTTTTAATGCACCCACTAATAATATAGAACAGCCCCCCCTATAGTTATTGTAGACGGTTCCTGCCTTAGGACACAAGAAGGAGGTCTAAGTGCTGCATATGCTGTTTGCAAAATTTCAGGGGTAATTGAAGCATCCTGTTTACCTGGGGTCAAGTCTGCACAAGTAGCTGAATTGGTTGCCTTAACAATGGCATGTAAAAAGGGGAAAAATTGGAGAGTAACCATATTTACGGATAGTCAATATGGTTTCGGAATTGTGCATGACTTTGACCAGCTTTGGATGCAAAGGGGATTTCTGACTTCCTCAGGATCTCCTATCAGAAACAGCAAAAATGTAAAAGATTTATTGGCAGCATTACAATTGCCAAAAGAGATAGCAGTTGTAAAATGCGCTGCACATCAGTCAGAAAATGACTATGTGACTGCTGGCAATAATTATACTGATCAAGTGGCCAAATACTGTGCTAAAAATGCAGTAGCCATAAACAGAAAAATTGAAACGGGTGAGACCAGATGCCAACTTATGTACTTCTCAGTACCAGAAACATGGGATGAGATTAGACAATTGCAGGAAGAAGTTGAGGAAAAGGAAAAAGAAATCTGGATAAAAGCAGCCTGTACCAAAAGATCACATGATGAGGTATGGGTGTATCTAGATGGAAGACCAGTCATGCCAGATTGTTTGCTTTCAAAAATGGCGAGAGTATACCATGGAGCAACACAAATAGGGAGAGATTCAATGATCAGGCTATTCAGACAGAGTTGGTATAATCCGAAGTTCAGGGTAGTCGCAGAGAGCCTTTGCCAAAGATGCTTAACCTGTCAACAGCAGAACCCAGGTAGAAAGACAGTGGTAAGCTGGGGAAAAATCGGAAAGGCAGAAGGACCCTTCACCAGATTGCAGTTAGATTTAATTGAATTACCTCCATGCAATGGATTGAAATACGTACTTGTCATAGTATGCCTTTTCTCAAGATGGGTGGAAGCCTACCCTACTAGAAGAAATGACAGTCTTACAGTTGCAAAATTGTTGTTGAGGGAGTTAGTGCCACGATTTGGTTTTCCGGTCACTTTGGAATCAGATAGAGGCCCTCATTTTAATAATGAAATAATTTGATTAATCTGTGCTGCGTTTAACATTGAACAAAAACTACACTGTGCTTATCGTCCAGAGGCTTCTGGAGTTGTTGAGCAAATGAATGGCACAATCAAATCAAGATTGGGAAAGGTGTGTGCATCCACAAAATTGAAATGGCCAGATGCATTACCTCTTGTATTGATGGGTCTCAGAAGCATTCCAGACAGAAAAACAGGAATGAGCCCACATGAGGTTCTCATGGGAAGAGCCATGAGACAGGCATTTATTCCTAGAAATAAACTAATGAGTATAACTGATGATCTGGTATCGGACTATTGCAAAGTATTGGCTGAAATGATGCGTTCTATCTCTCACCAGGTTGGAGAAGACGCAGTTGAAAGACAGCCAGATCAAGCGCATGATTTGAATCCTGGAGATTGGGTGCTAGTGAAGAAATACGCAAGGAAATCGTGTCTAGCACCAAGGTGGGATGGGCCACGACAAGTCATACTAGTCGCTACCACAGCAGTGAAGTGTGCAGGTCTGCCCAATTGGATTCATGCCAGCCATACCAGAAGAGTACCGAGCCCATCATATCAACAAGAACCATCACTGACTGAGCAGGCTGAAGCGTCAGGAGTTGTAAATCTGTGAAATTGAAGAATCTAGAGTGATAGATTCTGAAAGACAACCATATGATGAACAGCCCGAGATAAGTCAGGAAGAATGGATCCCAGTGATTGAAATAATTGATGATGCTATTGAAACCAGAAGAAGAACAGAACTAAAAAGACAGGAAAGTAGTCAGGAAGAGACAGGGGAAGAAGAACACACTCAGGTGAAAACAGAAAGTGACACAAACAAACCTGAGGAGGGAAAAAGAGAAGAACACGTTCAGGCGGAAGAAGAAAAGTTTGAAAATAAGACCTGAACAGGACCAGATAGAGTTAGAAGAACAAGTTCAGGCAGAAGAAGAAAGGTTTGAAGTAAGTCCTGAACAGGGTCAGATAGAATTAGAAGGACAAGCTCAGGAAGAAGTAGAACAAAATACGGTAGAACCTGAGCAGGAGGAAGCAAGAGAAGGTTCAAGCACAGAAAACAGAGAAACAGAACAGGTTGTGCCTAAAATAAATGAAATAAAAAGAATTTTACAAAGAGACAAGGAAGGTGAAAACGCAGTACAAATCAAAAGAGTCAGGAGAGGAGACAATTGGCCAACTGGAGTAAAGAAACTAAAGTATCAACTGAGAAAATCGGAAAAGAGGCCAGAACAAGTAAACAAAGTCACAAGTCAAACAAGACCTAAACAAACCTTAGCGAAAATAACTCGAAGAAGTCCAAGATTGAGAAATCTAAACAGGAGATACAAGGCTCCTGAGTGGACATACGTGATACTCGAGGAATTTGAGTCCCTGGATCTGTCTGATGAGACAGAAGAGGTCCATATTGCACAAATTGATGAGAGCCAATCGAAACCTCCTTACAAAGAAAGGTTAAGACTGAAAAGGAAAAAGACAAGAGAAAAGAGATTTTCTCAGGAGTAAAATGGCGGAAACTGAGGTTATCGGGAAACCAAAATGTGGACTAAAAAGAAAGTGTTTTAGATTTTGTTTTTGTAGTATTTTATTAATAACATTAGGATGGCTATTCTTAACAGTAGGAGTACCTTTTATAATGAAAACAAGTGACAAGAATAATACAGATGCTAATGTTAAGGTGGATAGACCAAGAGAAACTGAAATAGAAATAGGGGTAGAAGATGAAGCAAACTATCATAATGAATCAGATTATAATACGTCCTCTAATGTGTTTATTAAGCTGTTATTTCAATATGTTAGTACTATGGAGATTAATAACTGCTACGTGTGTATGAAGTTCCCCTCATCAGTATCAGAAGGAATGACATATCACCATATACCCTTAACCTATGGTGTGTCATGCAGGGTTTTGTCAAGTTTATTTTATGCTGCAAGGAAACTTAAATATTTTTATTCAGATATAGATGTAGTATTTTCTGAATTACCTATTAGAAAGGATATGAATCCAGTGGCTAGTAGTAAAAATGCACAGTTTATGGGTGAATTTTTCATAACAATGAGTTCAATAGATTTAGTTCAGGCACACAAAGATAACATGTACATTAAGAAAAGAAGAAAAATACTTTTTGAATTTAGTAGAAGAAAGGAGACAGGATTTAATGAGGAAGGCAACTACACAGAAAACCCATGTACCTCCATGGGTTGGGAAGGAGGGAATCTATGCAAGTGGCAAGGCTCATGCTGCGATGTCCCTGGACTTTGTGAAAAGGGGAAAATTCTGCCTCCATAGACTAAAGACAGATTATAACAATAATTACATTGGTTCCAGTGAATGTGAACATAACTTCCTAATATTAGGAGGATGGGGACTAAAAGGGGGAACTGATCCTGTGTTTCCAGGAGTGTATTATGTATGTGGGAACAATGCCTATTATAGGTTACCTGCAAGATGGTACGGAAGCTGTTATTTTGGAATAGTTTTTCCAAAAATGTATCAAGTAGATAAAATCAGTGGAACCAATGGAAATTCTAATGGACTAACACAAAGAAGAAGTGCTAGTTTTTCTGAAATTGTAGGAGACATTTTTAGTGCACTGATACCCTCAGTTGGAGTCATTCTAAATTCACAGAAAATTTGTAAGTTATCAACCATAGTTGATCGTCTTTCTACAGACACTGCAGGAGGATTTCTAATGATCAACACGGAAATGGTTGCAATTAGATCCATGGTTTTACAGAACCGTCTTGCTCTTGATATATTGTTAGCAAAAGAAGGTGGAGTCTGTGGAATGTTGAAAATTCAACATTGCTGCACTTATATTCCGGACAAGAGCAGAGAAATTAAAGGATATATTGAAAACATTACATAAATGCATAAGGATTTGACCCAACTGGAGGTTAACAGTGTGTGGGGAAGACTAACGAAAAGCATAACATCAATAGGGAAATGGTTTGTTGATTTTGGGAAAAGTTTTCTAGGTCAAATAATAATACCATTAGTTATGATAATAACGATAGTGATGTTAGTAATAATTACATATAGATGTTGTAGAAAAGGCACGAAAGAAAAAGTACACTTGAAAAGAAAAGGAAAGGGACAGACACGAAAGAGAAAGTATGATGAAATACGCTTGGAAGAAATGAAAGGCAGGTTATATAAGAAGATGCGAGATTTAGAAGGAAACGAAATCATTGATGAAAATTTGAGAGGACAAACAGAGAAAACTGAGAAGTGTTAAAGTTGGTATCTGGGATGGATGGGAAATTTTGTGATGGCTTAATATGCCATCAGAGAGGGGATTGATGGAGCAAGGACTCGGACATGAGACTTGCTCGGAAGCAATCCTCTCGTTTTAACTTACTAGCGAATTACTAACAACGTGTTTTGTGATTAATAATACGCATTTCCTTTACACGCGGGATAAGATGAAGCTTGCCTATGTGTTTACTAACTGCAATAACACGAACGAAGGACTAGGATGCATTCTAACACGGAATCTTTACTGCGCATGCGTCTACTGCATCTATGTAGTATGACTAATCAACGCTTGGAGGGAAATTCTGGCGCTTGCGCAAATAACTATAAAATGGCCGCTTAAAAGCTCACATGCATGGCACCTGCTTGCTGGAATTAGAAAAAGAGTTTACACTAACGCAAATGCAGAAAGGAAAATAATAAATGGTATGGGCTAGAGTAGAGGTTGGTGGTATACAGTGAAATCATTTATTTTTGAGAATAACATTTCTCCTTTTGACTTTATTATTAGTGCGTATTTGGGCCTGTTAAAGTTGTCTGAGTCGAGCAGACTGACGCTGCGTGACGCATGCGCCCTGGCTATGAAGTACAAAAGGATGACTAAGGACTTGTCACGCGTCCAAGGTCGACAAAGATGTGCCCTGGGAACATGAGGGGGAAGAGTTCATATGAAGGAACTGTATTCAAAAGATCGTTATATTTGTATTAATAAAGTTTAAAGATGTATGGGAAAGGAAGGGCGGAATAAAAGTTTGAGGGGAGGAGTTTGGAAACAATGGTTTAAAGAAATAAATGAAGTATAAGCATGGTGTGATGATCATCCCCCCCTCGCCTGTCCAATCAGAAGTTAGTAGTTTGTAAAATTGAAACATTAATGGGTGGTACATGGCTATGGAAAGGTATAATTGAGGTAGTTTTAGTTAGTTAGTGGGTTCGGAGGCGATGCAGAGCTTGGGATGCTGTCGGCGTAGGGAGTGGTGTGGATGCTCTGAAATGCTGATGAAGAAATCGAATGCAGAACCATCTACTTAATTTGGGTGGGTTAGAAAGAAGATCGCGGAAGAACCACGAGGAGGAAGAGAGTGTCAGAGAGGGGTGCGACGTAGTCGTCGGTATCTAGAGAGGTGAAATATCCTGTCCTGATTCCTGTCCCGAAGTCTTTGTCTCCTGATCTGTCCTGGGGACCCTTACCAGCCCTTTGGCCAGGGGGTTGGTCTTCACACCATACTTGGTAACTATGAAATTCATCGTCTTGATAAATGCTCTTCTCTCTCTATCCTCTTCTCTCTGAGTATAGTTGTTGTGTGGATCTGAAATATTATAACTATTGAAATTTTATTGAATTGGCACTCTCGTGAATGAGGGTGTTTGTACTGAAACGCTTTGAGATGGTTCACAACCCACTAATTTAGATAAAGATTTTAAAACTTATTGAGTCTGTGATTATTTAAATTTTGATCAGGAAATGTATTATAAGTCATGTTAATTATCACCATCAACTAGTTCCACCTAACTGGTCCATTGACCAGAGGAAAGAACTATTTGATCAATGAAGGTTTAGTTAGAGAAGAAATAACTAGATCTTGAGGTATGAGGATCATTAAAAACTAAAAGTTCCAGCGGTCTACTTAGTGTTAGCAGAAGCGAGTTGTATGGGCCCAGGTGAGTATATGGTAGTGGAGTATCTGTTGCTAGTACGCCGCTGGATCACCTCCATGCTTCGTCTTCAAACTCAGAGATTTTCTCCTTGAGCGATGCCAGATGTTCCGGTTTGCTGGTTCTATAATAATCTAACTCAGTGTCCTGAATAACTGACTCCAACCGCATGAGTGCCTTTCTGATAGCTTTCAGCTAACCGGCTTCCTTAGCTATACATGCCCCTTGTATTACCACCTTAAAGGCCTCCCAGAGATTGGAGGGGGGGGATACCAACTCATCGTTAAATGAAAAGTAATCCACAATGCCCTTACGAATTTCCTCCCTAAAGGCTGCGTCCCACAGGGCATGAGGTGCGATTAGCCAGCTGAAAGCTCAGGGGTTGACAGGGGAAGCGTCCACCGGAATAAGCTAGGAGCATGGTCGGATAGCGTCCTTCGCATGTGCCGAGTTTCTGTCATCCATGTCGCCACGTCCCTAGACACTAGCCAGAAGTCATGTCTAGACCATGCAATGTGATGTGTCAAAATGCAAGTGCCCTCCCTCTCTCCCGGGTGCCATTGTCTCCAGATATCTATCAATCCATTTCCTTGTATAATTGAATTTAGGATTGATCCTGCCCTAGGATGGAGCCTACGGGAGGAGTCAGTTCTATCTAGGGCCTCGTCTAGTATAGCGTTAAAGTCTCCACCCCACAATATAGTGTTGCAGCCTAGCAGGGCGATTGCCGCCCAGATAGTGCTGAAGAACTCCGGGTCATCGGTGTTTGGTCCATAAGTCTCCGCCAGGGTGATCCGGGTAATCCCCAATGTGCATCCTAATATCACAAATCTGTCATCGGGGTCGATCTGTGAGTGGGATGTGACCCAACCGAGCCCACGGTGTATCAGTATGGCTACGCCTCCAGCGTAGTTGGAGTATGCCAATGTGTAGATGTCCCCCCATTGATTATGATGTAGTTTAGTAGTTGATGTATTGCTAAGATGAGTCTCTTGAAGGACGCAGATGTCAATGCTGTGTCTAAGCAAATATGACTGAATTAGATGTGTCTTTCTATGGTCGTTTAGACCCCTAATATTCCAGGTCAGGAAAGTGCGTGCCGTCATTTAAGCCTGCGATGTACAGTATGCATGGATGTTATCAGACCTGGCAGTCCAGGCTGTGTTTTGCCTTCTGGTATTGCTGTTGTAATGCATATAGGTTAGGTCGCTGTCATCTGTGTGGTTTGGTTTGTAGAGTTATTGTACATCTATATAAACAGGCTGGTGTCAGTGCTCAAGTTTCCCCACCTTCCATCCCCAAATAAACTGAAATAACTTCCCCAACCCACCCTTCACCCACATCAACCCCCCAATTAGGTTGTGGTTTCGATCCCACCCACCATCTTGCAAACATTGCAATTTCCCAAAACATTAAGTAGGAGAGAGCTCTACCGGGGGCATGAGAGCACCGGCGAACTACGCTGCCATAGTGGCGGGGTGGCCGAGTTGAACAATAGCAATGAAAGAGCAAGAGCGATAATAACTCATACAGCCAAATCAGATCTTGGCAATGCCTACATAACCAGATCAGGTCCTAATTTAAGCTGCTGTGGAGTAGTTCTCCTCATATTATCATACCAAGTAGATCAGTTAACAATTGGGCTGAGCATATTTGCTGAAATGTCAGTCGTTAACGCTTAGCCCCGTGCCTGCATGGTCGCATAGTGAGGGCACAGGGGTGCGTTTCTGACCTCCAATATGCTTAGCAAATTTAAGGGCTGATTTTACATTGGTAAAGTAGTGAGGGTTTCCGTCATAAGTGACTTTTAGTTTAGCTGGGTACATAAGAGCATATGGCACTTAAGATTGCTGTAGGAGGCATTTAACAGGTGCAAGTCTCGACAGGCAGCTTGTACCAAGGGTGTAAAGTCAGGGTAGAATGAGATGGTGTTACCTTGATAGCTTATGTTTCTCCGGTCCCTATCCAGGCACAGGATCGTGTCACGGTCACGATAATTGAGCAGGCACCCCAGGATTGATCTCGGTGTACCGCCCACTGGAGGCTTGGGACCTGGGGAGAGGTGGGCTTGTTCTACAATGAACACTGATGAGAGGTCTGGGCCAAACGGGTCTTGTAGCAGTGACTCCACGAATGTTTCCATTTTGGAAACTGCTATTGTTTCTGGAATGCCTTTAATGCGAGGGTTGTTTCTTCTAGAATGGGCTTCTAAATCTTCAATCTTTGTTTTAATTACATTCAAGACCTTTTTCATTTGCAGCAGGTGCTCTTTAGATTTCACCTGGTAGTCGTGAGCGTCAGATGCGTGTTTTTCAAGTTGGCCTATCTGTGTCTCATGGGTGTCCACCTGTTGTTTCACCTGATCCAGCCGAAAGGTAAGTATATCGAGTTTAGAGTCTAATTTTTTAAGGCTGGTTTTAACCTCCAGCAGGATATCGCGGAGATCGTCACTTTTCCGACCAGTGTCCTCCCTGGTGCTTGATTCTGGGTCTGAATCTGCCCCAGGATCTGTTAGCCGTGTCAGCCTCTTGTTTTCAAAGGTGAGTTTTGTCTGTTTTGCGGTGTTTTTCCCTATTATGTGGCCATGCGGTGGCCCGGTAGTTCGCTCCCCAAACTGTTCTACAGCTCTGGGGGGCCTATCTGTAAATGGGGACTGATCTGGTCTTGCCGCTCCCAGCGGTCACCCACGAGCTGGGCGCCCTGGCAGGTCCACCCACCCGGGTCTGGTGCCCTGCAGCTGTTGAAATTCAGAAGGTATAGTTCTTGGTGCTTTCTGGGCTGCCCTTCAGACACCGTCACCCGTGTGGCATGGTGGCGCCAGCACGCCTGCCACACCGTGAATCAGGCTGGGCTCCCGTGCTCCAGCAGGAGGGCCTAGTTCTCCGCTGTCAGCTCTCAGCACCTCTCACAGCTTGTTCTCAGCAGCAGATCCATGTTGAGGCAGCGCTCAGTACAGCTGCACAATTCAACTCCATCCTGGCTCACGGGCGCTGTGCGCCTCCCGCACCCAGGCTCCCCCTCTGGGCTGACAGAATTCAAGGTCACATCGCAGGTAGGAGTCCACATGGAGGAAGCCCACAGCGCCCGGGTCGACCCCTGGCACCGCCGGGTGTAGGTGTCTTTACATGCAGCACCGCAGGGAAGCTCTCACCTTGACTCTCCTTCTCTTCTTTATTGTGACGATCAAGCTCGAATCTCCACAGGACAGCTCCGATGGAAGAGGATGTTCTTAAGTGTCGAATTTGGCCATTTTTCCCTTCAAGATTGAAATGATTTTAGCAAGTGATAAATTCACAATAAAATCACCACACATAGAAGCTCATCAGTCTTAAATTTGCCATAAGGAGATATTAAATGGTTGACATGAAATGTGTGCAGTGTAACATCCAATAACAATTAGCGACAATGCTTTGTGAGACATGAAAGCCTAACGTAAACAACAAGGCCTCCACAGCACATCTCTACTCTTCACAAACCAATGGCATATGTTCCTATAAAGGACACTCCCAATCCTAACACCCAATGGTGCTAGGATACCACAACAGTGCTAGTTGTGTGCCTTAGAAACATCATATATTGAAACATGCCATCAGTTTGCAACCAGGCAGCCAATGGCGAAAGTGGCTGCTCCTACTCAGGCAGCCAGTTAGAGATGATTGGTTGAATCTGCCCAGGCAGCTAATCATTGATGATGATGATGTCTAGTCCGTCTTGCCCCACAGCGAGTTTACAGGCATATATGATTATGTTAAGGAAAGGGCAGAAGGAGGGCAGAAATAGTGGTCCCCAAACTGGCCCTATCAATCTAGTGGGCCAAGACCCACTTCAAGCCCTTTCTAACCCCTCCCTCAAACAGTATGCTACGGTATGCTACTTATAACACTAATACCACTCACTGACCAATACAAATCCTCATTCGTTATAGAAATTATTTTCATAATCACAAATTGATCCATTACATACTTATGCCATTTTTGGAACAGGTAAAGAAAATTTTGAAAACCCTGAGTTCCAATAAAGCCACCATATAAACACAAAAGGTGGCATGTGAGTTAGAACTTTCCACTCTTAGGTTCTGTGTGTACAAGTGAACCTGTCCTTGGTGATAGTACACATATTTAAGACTGTGCTAAAGGAAAGATTTAAAGCCACATTTACTAAAGATTTTCCCTGTCACATGACAATATTAAGATGGTGTTCCGCTCAGAAACACGGTTTTGATTTAGTAAGGGTTTTTCCTCCTCAAGCAAGCCTGAAGGCTGTCACACCAGGAGAAACTCATAAATCAGAGAGATTCTATTGGAGCAGAACCAAGCCTGATTTGCAGAAGGATGGTTCTCTTTGGAGTGGTAAAGTGAACAAAAAAACGAAGCGCAGGAATGCAGACCAAAATAATTACCAGTAGCTGAAATCATCTTTTTGTTTTAATCCCTGTGATGCCCTTAAAGCTATGGGCTTGCTAGGACATGGTGCCAGTGCTCACTGTTCCATGGGTATCAAGCTGCACCTCACTTATGAGGCTCAAACAGGTTGAAAGTGGTCTGGAATTGCTTGATTCTCACAAACACAAGTAGATGATGGACGGAGCGTTGAAACTTTTCAGACACTCACCCCAGTCACAGATCTGGGTTCTCACCCCAGTCACAGATCTGGGTTGAATCCATCATCGTTCTTTAGCTCACTTCGCCACCCCAGTTCAGACCCAGCTATATGCAAATCAGTCTTGACTCTGTGCCTCATGGAAACAGTCCAGCCCGAACTGCCAAGCCAGGCCCTCCCTGGACCAGAAACAAGCATCCTGGGACCGGTTTCAGGCTAAACACCCCTCATCAGCCAGGCTAGCTTGAATCCAGTGGCACAGTGAGCAAGGGACCCATGTCTGAGCATACCCTGCCAACTTAGGGCGAACAAAGCAAACACAAGGAGATGATGAACGGAGCACTGAAACTTTTCAGACACTCACCCCCAGTCACAGATCTGGGTTGAATCCATCATTATTCTTTAACTCACTTCGCCACCCCAGTTCAGACCCAGCTATATGCAAATCAGTCTTGACCCTGTGCCTCATGGGAACAGTCCAGCCAAACTGCCAAGCCAGGTCTTCCCTGGACTGGAAACAAGCATCCTGGGACCGGTTTCGGGGTAAACACCCCTCATCAGCCAGGCTAGCTTGAATCCAGTGGCAAAGTGAGCAAGGGACCCACGTCTGGGCATCTCTTCAGAGGGGACCTGGTCTGGTAGTTCGCCTGAATTCTTTCATTTTGGGCAGGGCCGAGCCTGATTTGCAAGTAGTCCTAGTGAGGAATGGAACAATGGGCAAAAAGGATGAACTGGAATGTGGCCCAAAATAATTGTCAGTGTGGATGATAATTTAAGCATTCCAGCCATCATATTTTCGTTTCCCGTCATATATCAGCGTTTATTTGCTTACTTGAGAAAGTCTTAAGACTGTTTATACAAGGCAAAACGTTAGTACACTGGGCTCTGAGTTCCTAGAACTCCCTAATAAAATGCAAACAGTTTTGCCATTTTTCATATGGTTTTTACGAAATAAAATGTCTTTATAAACGATTAATGGCACGGATTCGTTTTCTTGCTTTCCTCACTGCCAAGGAATAGCACCTTATGTAAATAAAACATGTCTGAGTGTTACTATTCAAGCTGCAAATTCTTAATTTACAGAAAACAAGCTGCAGCGCTATTCAATAAAGTTAAATAAATGCTACCATGTAATTACACATAATACCAATGATCAGTGACTAGGGAGATGAGAGAGTTATTTCCATAGAGATCAGATCCAGCTGGGTGGATGCACCTGCATGCTGAAGACGTCTCTTTCACAGAGGAGGAATTAAGATAATGAAAGTATAACACGGAACATAAACACACACGCCGTGTAGAACAGCATCTTTCAGTGAAAAGGGTTGAAAAGAACATCTTAACTAATGCGACATGACACGATGAAGTCAAACTTGAACCAAACAAAGCAACAGCTATAATTTACGTTTTTGCGATACTGGTAGAAATGTTGGCTACTAGATCTAAAAGATGTTCTCTGGTGGGTTTCTTTGCACTTCGACTCCCGGCAAAGGTCTGACAATGTTGTATGCATCAAATGGATGCGGATCAAAAATGCTTGCGAGGGAATGAAAATGCAGTTTCCTGATGGTTTATTCTTATCCCGTGAGGGGCCAGTGCGATATGTATTGTCATTAAGCGTATGACTCACCCTATTACCACAGACCCCCAGGACTTACCTGCGACAGGTCCCCCGACCTGTCAAGGACTTTGCGGACGCGTCTCCACGCCTAACACTCTCGCCTCGATTCCCTCCTCTCTGCTCTCTCATACTCGTTCTCTCTTGTTCGATCTCTCTCAAGTTTCTTCTCTTTTTACGCCTCTTTTATTGTACATTGTTTGCCTCTTTTTCATACTTTTTGTGCCTCTTAGTCACTTAGTCTTTCGTGCCTCTCTTTCACATTTGCCCAGTGTTTTCTGCCTCTTTTGTATCTGTGTTGTGCTCTGCCCACTGTTTCTTGTCCTTTCTGCTCTCCTTTTGTGCCTCTAGGCTCTTTCACGTACTTTTCGGAGGCTCTTTTCATACATTGACCATTATTTTCTGCCTCTTTTTGTGTATTTGTACCTCTTGGTGGGACTTTTTCCCATTGGTCTCTCTCTGCTCTGTTTGTGCTGCATCTCTCTCTCCCCTGCCTGAGCCCTTGTTTCTCGCCTTTCTCCCACACCCTTCTCCCCTAGCGCCAATTATCTTTTCCCATCTCCTGCTTACCCCTTCGCTTTTCCCATGCCCCTCTCTGCCCCACCCACTGCCCAATGCACTTTCTCATCCTCCCGGTAAGGACCTACTTAATGATGGTGACAGCGAGGACCAGCCACTAAGCAGGTAACTAGCCCTCCCAGGACCTACCTGCAACTGGTCCTCAGACCAGTCAAGACCCTTTTGAGCCTAGCTTTGAAGGCACGCCAAAGGCAAGCTGTTAGAAATTGGGTTGTAGATTGACTGGGGTATGAGCCCTAGTCAAGCAGCAACCACAATCCAAACCAGGGTAAGAAGCAGGCAACCTAAAATAATTTGTGCTCACCCTCTGGTAACTTAGTACAGAGCAATCAGACTCAACCTAGAGGCAATGTGTCAAATATTTGTTAAACACTTCAAACAGTAAAACAGTGAAAGCACCACACAAAAACATTCCACACCAGGTTAGAAAAATAGAACTTAATTTGATAAATAAAAAAAGACAAAAATGACAAAAATCCAATAGCTCAGACCAACCAGGATGGAGCGCGGGCCTGATACAGGGACCAATGGGTCCTGCTGAACCAAAGTACCTTCATTCTGGGCGAGGGGACGTCGAGAATGGGTGGCACAGTCAAGGCGATGCGTCAATGCAAATCCACGCAGTGGTGGTGATGTGCTGGTCCTTAGCCATGCAGCAGCAGTGATGTGTCGGCTCCGATAAGTGATGAGCTGCGATGCAAAGGCTTCGTTGTTGTCGTCAAAGCTGCCGTCAATGGAGATGCGAGGACCTTGCGTTGGGAAACGTGTTGCAAGGTGGTGGTTCCAAAGGCAATGTGTCGGTGTGGACCCACGCAGCAGTGGCAATACGCCGGTGCCGGTCCATGCAGCAGAGGTGATGTGCTAACTCTGATCTGTGCAGCATATGACATGCATTGGTTCTGATCTGTGCAACAGCCCCATTGCATCGGTTTGACAGTGGATGCATCAGTTCTGCTGGAACAAGCACCTTAGGCCCACATCCAAGGGTCCAGCACTGGGGTGGCACTACTTGGCAGGGCAGACTGACAGATAGCGGTGTCCAGGTGAGAAGCAGGGTGGTTAGAAGTCTTTTATATCCCTAAGAGTTCAGATCAGAAGGACAGCCACACAGTCAGCCCTTGGAGTCAATCTGGGCTCAAGTGATACAGGTCCTGTCTTTCTCACCCAGGCAGGGGAACAGCAGGCAGCAGGGTAGCATAGCATGGCAGGAGTCCAGTGAAGCAACAGTCCAGCAGAGTGGCAGTCCTTCAGTAGCACAGCAGTCCTTCTTCTTGGCAGAGACTTCACTGGTCCAGAAGTGTACTGAAGTGGTGAAGTCTGAGGTCCAGTACTTATAACCAGTTGTGCTTTGAAGTGGGGGAGACTTTAAAGACATGCCTTTGAAGTTCACAGAGGTCCTCCTTTCCTGCCCTAATCCCAGACTCACTACAGGGGGGTATGCAACCCTTTGTGTGGGACAGGACACAGCCTATTCAGGTGTATGTGAGGTTGGGTCTAGCTCCTCCCTTCCATCCTCTCAGGATGGCCCATCAAGTCACACCTAAGCTCCTATTGTATCTGGCTGTCTAGGGGGAATACACAAAGCCCAGCTGTCACCAACCACAGACATAGACAGGCAGCAGGCACCAAATTGCTAAAGTAAGAAAATGCCAACTTTCTAAAAGTTGCATTTTCAGAACTGCATTTTAAAATCCGACACCATAAGTTTGGATTTCAAATTGTGATTTCAGAGACACAAAACTTGAAAAATCTATTTCTTCGCAATTGGTAATTACAATTATAAAATGTAATAAGGTAATCCCAATGTTATCCTATGGGAGAGATATGGCTTGCATCAGTGATAAACACATTTTTAGAGTCTTTCACTACTAGGACATGTAAAACTTAAAGGTGCATGTCCTGCCTTTTAAATACATTGTACCCTGCCAGGGCCTACCTTAGGAGTGACTTATATTTATATAAAGGGAAGGTTTGGGCCTAGCCAGAGGTTTATCTTGCCAGGTAGAAATGGCAGCGTAAACGGCACACACAGGCTCCAATGGCAGGTCTGAACCATGATTAGAGGGCTACTTAAATGGATGTCACAATAAGTGCTGCAATCCACTAGTGCAAAACACACAAGATGATGGACGGAATCCTGCACATTGGCAAACACTCACCCCCAGTCACAGATCTGGGTTTAATCCATCGTTATTTTGCTTCACCACGCCACCCCAGTTCAGACATAGCCATATGCAAATCAGTCTTGACCCTGTGCCTCATGGGAACAGTCCAGACCGAACTGCCAAGCCATGTCTTCCCTGGACCGGAATCAAGCATCCTAGGACCGGTTTCAGGCTATCAGCCTTCATCAGCCAGGATAGCTTGACTCCAGTGGCGTAGTGAGCACGGGACCCACGTCTGGGCATACCCTTCCCACTTAGGGCAAAATGCAAAACACACAAGATGATGGACGGAATGCTGCACATTGGCAAACACTCACCCCCAGTCACAGATCTGGGTTTAATCCATCGTTATTTTGCTTCACCACGCCACCCCAGTTCAGACATAGCCATATGCAAATCAGTCTTGACGTGGGTCCCGTGCTCACTACGCCACTGGAGTCAAGCTATCCTGGCTGATGAAGGCTGATAGCCTGAAACCGGTCCTAGGATGCTTGATTCCGGTCCAGGGAAGACATGGCTTGGCAGTTCGGTCTGGACTGTTCCCATGAGGCACAGGGTCAAGACTGATTTGCATCTGGCTATGTCTGAACTGGGGTGGCGTGGTGAAGCAAAATAACGATGGACCCAGATCTGTGACTGGGGGTGAATGTTTGCCAATGTGCAACATTCCGTCCATCATCTTGTGTGTTTTGCAATCCACTAGTAGCATTTATTTTACAGGCCCTGGGCACATGTGGTGTTCTTTACTAGGAACTTATAGATAAATTAAATATGCCAACCGGGTATGAACAAATATTACCATGTTTTAGGGAGAGAGTACATGCACTTTAGCACTTGTTAGCAGTGGTAATATGCTCAGAGTCCTAAGGGCAGAAAAATCAAAGTCAGAAAAAGTGGAGAAGGAAGGCAAAAGATTGGGGAAAGACCACCCTAAGGCTGCCAGGTCTAACACAAACCCATCTGTGCCTGACTGCACCCATCACCAGGAACCCTTTTTCTCCCCTGACCCACCATTACCCATCTGCCCCTCCAAGTACTCAAACTCAGCTACCATTTGAAACACTGCTGCTGTGCACCCTTCATAACACAGAAAGAACTTTCACATGCACCTCCTGCAGATTTGTGTGCACTCCCACACCCATCATCACCTCAACACCCACTACCCCAGCACCAACAACACCCAGCACCCTGCCATTCCACACACCCAAACCAGCAACCATCGACACTAATCCCTTCACTCACTTGCATGCTACCCAACACCATTTCGCTCAGCAAAGGCGCCAGGAGACATGGGACTTTCTGAAAGACCAAACCCGGACCTCCTCCTACCAAAACGTGGCTGAACCCAGCCTCAGCACCAAACATGGCGACTACAATCCCTGCAGGATACAAAATCATCAGACAAGAACACCAGCACAAGCCCAGAAGAGGGCTCGTCATCATTTTCAAGGAATCTATTAGCTGTATCACCTCCGCAGACACCGTAACTAGCTAGATGGAGAACCTCACCTTCAAGCTACAGCTCACATTAAGCTTCACTATGTGCAGAATCCTCATCTACTGATCACTAGGACCCTGTGCCAACTTCACCAGTGACATTACGGATTTCCCTGCAAACCTAGTCATCGACACTGACCCTACCTCCGTCATCCTCCTCAGGAGCCTCGAGAACCTTGTCCTCATTCAGCAGTTTGCCGAACCCACCCATGCTGCCGGATGCCTTCTGGATCCAATCTTCTCCTCACTCAGCAACATCACGGTCAACAACTCATCGCCAGTCTCCTTGACAGACCACACCCTCATCAGTTTCAACATCACAATCCCATATCATAGAACGCCGACCACCTCTGGACTTGCCCGCCGTGGCTGGAAAAGCATCTCAGAAGAGGACTGGGCTTCCACCCTCTGCGAACAATGCCAGAGCAAACCGGTAAGCTAATGGATGACATCAATAACTCAAAGTCTGGATCGCCATATGTGTGATGACACCCTGGCCCCCCTCAAACACTGCAAAACAACAAGAGCACGAACGCAAGTAAGCTGGTATACAGAAGAACTCAGGATGACAAAGCAGCACTGTAAGCAACTGGAATGCAAGTGGAGAACAAGCCAAAACACAAGGACAAACACTTGAGGTGCTACCATCAGCAAGTCCAGAACACTAAGGGAACACCCCTCGCAGACGGCATAGAAGCCGGTTCCAACAGCAGCAAAGAAATCTTCTCCATCATCAAAGATTTCACCGCATCCAGCAACATCACCTTCTAACAAGACCTCTGCAACGATCTCTCGGACTTCTTCAGCAACAAGATCACATCCGTCTATGATACCTTTGCCCCCCAACAAGACCTCATCAACCTCATAGCAAGCCTTCCAGTATCCAAAGAAGAACTTGCATCACCATAGATGATACAGATGCCACTGTGAAGTCCATCCACTCCCGGGCCTCTTCAGACCGGTGACCCCACTACGCCATCAACAAAGGACTCTCCCCTGTTATATTCCAAGGTTAGGCCCATGTAGCAAAGCAGCTTATTTCTTACATTGTCCTCACAATAACATTTTCTTCTGTGACCTTTTGCACATATTTGCATGAACAACAATGTTGGATTACTTTCCCTGAAACTAAACTTGTTTACACATCTAGCTTCACACAACATTATCACAATGCCCTGAATATCATGTACAAGGTCTCTTTTTGCACTATGTACAATTGTCTTCTCTATCTTCATCCACGGGCGACAGGGCTATGTACATATCCTTAACCTCACTAATCTATACGCACATCACAAGGCTGCTTTTTATTATAAAAGATGAGCATCCTGATAGATTAGTAGAGGAGGCTCTTCTGCTGACACCTAGGGTCCCTGCATGCTGAAACTTCACCAAGCAGCATTCTGACATCTCGTGAGGACTGTCCAGCTTGTGACCAAGGCAGGGTCCTTCATTCTATCCCATCAGGTAATGGGGTTGGATCGTCCCTATGAATAATCCCTTGTTTCCCGTAATGAAACCTGGTAATTCATATTGTCTGATCTTAGATTACAGACATTTGCACGCTTCCACACATACATTTGCAGTACAAAATGCACATAGCGCTGCACTGATGAATAACGTTGTGCAGAAAAAATACAAAACAAGACCAGACATCTCAAATAGGTTTTTCTGCCAAAATATAGTGCCTGGGAGCAGATATTTGACAGCATTCTCAATGCTAGGTTCTTAACGTCAATTTTGTCTATTACCACAGGGGTATAAGAATAGCCCAGGCTGTTTTCAGCCAAAGTGAAAGAGTTACTTCAAAATTTTGATGAAGAGGCATTGTCCTATGTAGATGACATCTATCTGATGGACGATGAATTAATGGAACACTTGTCTAGGGTGAACCACATAATCCTTGGGTTTGCCTACCTGGGGTAAAAATTAAATTTAAAAAAATCAAAAATTGCCCACCTCAGTGTCCTATTTCTAGGGTACGAGTTGTCAAGTGAAGGCAAAAGCCTGGTATCACAGTTTTTAGAAAAATGTGCACTGCTCCAACCTCTGACGACTCTGAAGAGATGACAATCCATTCTAGGATTGTTACATTTTGGCAGGACATATATTCGGATTATGCAGATAGGGTCATACCTTTCTACAACTTAATTAGACCTGATTTTTCAGTGCATCATTGGACACAGGAACATACAAATATTCTACGTTCCATACAAGCTCATGATAGCTTCTAAACATTTGAACACGTATGTCAATACAACTAACCTGTTGATCCGGGTAGTCAGTGGACCAACCGGGTACACCTACCTCACTGTCAATGAAGGCGATACAGTAGCTATTGCATACAAATCACATTTGTACACAAACGCTGCAATGCGTTTTGCAACCACTGAAAAAATACTCACAGCGATACAGACTGCTGTAGTGAGAGAGAGAGCACTAGCGCAGGGGAAAAGCATAATTGTTGTGACCCCGGTCTCTCACTGCAACAGATGTAAATTACAGATTTGACTCTGCATTACATACACAAGCATTCTTGCAGTACGAACAAGAATATCCTCTGCCGAATGAAATTATGCCTCTAGATCAATATGCAAATCATCATTTATACCAATGGTTCTGCCCAGCCGGCTGTAGGAACGAAACTAAGCCTGGGCGTAGTTCGCGGAGTTGCGCTACGCGCCGCTACACAAAGCGGTAACAAACCTCTGCTGCGCTATGCGAGCAGCGTAGTGCGATAGGAAAATGCTGTTCGCGGTGATTGCACAGTGCCGGATGCTTGTCTGCACTGTGCAATCATTGCAAATGGCATCATGCCCAGTGCAAGCGGTCGTTTTCTGCCGCTCGAGTAGATTTTTACTCGACCACTCGCAATGAGAAACCTGACCCCCCGCGTTGAGAAATCTCGCCGGGAGGTTTATTTTCCACGCTCGCACTCACCAACTTGATGTTGCCGATCGCGAACGAGGAAAAATCTCACCGGGATGTTGATTTTGCTCGCTCGCGGTCGCCAACTTGACGTTGAGGAACGCGTAGCAGATTTTTTCTGCAGAAAACTCCGCAAACTCCACAAGCGGAGTGTAGTTCACCGCCCAGGCTTAAACGAAACATCAATATTCTGCGGCATGCGCAATTGTAAAAGGGCACATGCATGTGGGAAAGTTCCGTCCTGGGAAAACACACACTCAGTCCCTAATCGACTGTACATCGCAGTTGGCGGAACTAAAAGCCCTGATACTGGCACTACAAAATATGGATCGTGAATTCCCCACACTAATTGTCTGTGATTCATTTTACTGTGCCCAGTCCTACAATGAATATTTACACTATTGGGGCCAGAATGGATTTAGAGATTCTAAAAGTTGCACAGAAAAGCACAAGATGCTTTGTGAAGAAGTGGCAAAGCTGAAGGAAGGTTTGTCACGGTCTAAACTCATTCATACATTGAGTCATTAACGTGTTAGTGTTCACATTGAAGGGAATTCGTTGGCAGATGAAGCTGCCAAGGCAACAGTTTGTACTCCTGCCATTGCTGCAATAACTCGTTCAAATACGAGAATAGATGGAACAACTATGGTGGCAGTTAATGCCATGCGCAACTGTTTAGCCCTGCCAAAAGGCTTTTCACTCAAGTACTCCTACAATTTAGATGCACAAAACATTCTGTACACTCAAATTCCAGGAGTCGGGGATACAGTAATACCAAACATTGATTGCATATTATGACTGATACTACTTGCACAAAAGGGTCTTGGTTCTGCTCACACAGGGATTACTGCTGCAGTTTCATTTGAAGCAGTGCTATTGGTGGCCAGGTCTATCAAAACAGACCAAGGACTTTGTCCTTAAATGTGACCTATGCCAGCAGATAAAAGGCTCCACTGTAGCACGTCCAGCACAGACACCTCTATTATTCTCAGTCAAGGCTTTAGCTTGTTTTTAATTTGGATCACTGTGGCCCCTTACACTCAGATGGGGCTTACAAGTATATCTTGGTGGCAGTGGATTCATGCTCCAGATTCCTGTGGGTTTGGCCACAGCGATCGGCTGATGCTCAAACTGTTATAAACGATTTGCGAGTCTTTATCGAGACATACGCAATTGGCACACAACATTCCAACCAGAGTCCGACGTTTAGCTCTCGGGCTTACAAAGTAGCAATGGGAAGCTTGGGTGTGGCCTTATGGTACTCCTCCCCGTACCACCCGAGGGAAATTCGGTAGTTGAGAGGAAAAACTGTGACTTAAAACAATCCTTAACAGCAAGCCATTAGGCTCAGTGGCAGTTGGGTCAATCACCTATATGGGGTCCTGAGGGCACTTAGCAATGTGAGAAGTTGGCCTGGTATATGCTGTCCACTAATTATAGTGGGCACCTTGCACCAGTCCAAACAACCCCTTATTGGAGATAGGTTAAAGACAACCTTTATTGAAAGCTATCCTAGTGGTAGCTATGGAGAGCAGCCTTCAGGCTAAGTCTTGAAGGAATGTAAAGCAGCTTGTTTTACCAGTCTATAATCTCTTGAGTGACCAAATGAAAGAGGACCACACCAGGTATATATTTAAAATATATGTATTTAGTCTTAAACACACCCCTCTAGTCTCTTTATGAGGCTAGAGTTTGAAGTACATAAGTTACAAGTCAGTTATCAACAGTAATAGCACAAATACACGTTTGAGCCCTAGGGGCGTACCAAACCATATACCAATAAAGTGGTATAAGAACCACGACTGAGCTAGACACAAGGCCTAGAGCCTGTAGAAGTGCTTGGCCCTCAAGGAACCACCCAAGGTAGTGACACAGGGGACCCACGGGGGACGCGTGCAGTGTGAGAACACAGCCGCGAGCCGCCGTTGACTTCTATGGGGAATGTTGCGGTTGGAGTTTTAAAGAAAAAGGACACTTAGAGGAGGACTTGGAGCAAACCCCTTTAGAACTAGGTTGTTCTAGAGTCTATACCCACGGGAGCACTGGAGTACTCGAGTTACCTCACCCAGGGAAGCCGGGTGCATAGGTGTCTTTCGGGGTCGGGTTTCGTCGTCGTTTTCAATGGCGATCTGCTGCAAGTTGCTGCTGGCGACCAAGTCGAAAGTGTTCGGGTGGACCCAAAGGTGGATCGAAGATCTGAAGAACCTGAAAGCAGAGGGGACAGAGTCTGGGTCACTAGCCAGTGACCAGGAAGGCAATGAGCAGATGCCCACCGATGTCGGGTGCTTCAGGTAGGTTGACGGTCGTCTTGACTCTTCAGCCACGAGGTCCAGGAGGCGTCGACGATGACTGGGAGCTGGATTCGAGCTGTCCCACAACGTCTGGCACTTGCTGAGGTGTCAGCAACCAGATTGGACCCAACAAGCCTTGGCAACGGCAAGTCTTGTGGAAATAGCAAAAGGACGGTGGTAAAGACCTGAGGGACTCACCCAGCAAGGGTAAGTCAGGGCACGTCTGGAGCAACCAGGGAAGCCCAAACAAAAGAAGAGTTGCCTTCGGGAGGGCCCACTAGCCAACGGACTAGCGACCGCGAAGGAGCCTTGAGTGGACGCACTTGGAGCTGGCTCACAGGACACTCGTGGAGTGGAGGCCAGTGATCTTCGGAGCAGTCAGTGCTGGAGGCGGGGGCTACTGGGAGCCCAAAGCACAACTTTGTGGGAGCCCAGGAAGAGGATGCACTTGCAAAAGTTCTCGGTGTCCAGGGGTCACGATTCCACGTTACCCACGACAGCTACGGGCCTCAGCTTTGCTGGGGACTCAGGGCAGCCTCGGGGAAGTCTGGAAATCCACCTCTGGTGATGCAAAGACTTCGGCGTCCGGCGGGAGCTTCAGCGGTGCAGACCAGACAATTGCTTCTTCGGTGCCTGCCAAGCAGGGGAGTCACTCCTTGACCCCAAGGGAGATTCTTCAGTCCTCTTATCTTAAAGTAGAGCATCGAAGGTCCAGGATTCTGTATCAGAGTTTCGTCCAGGTAAATCTAAAGTCCTAAGGACTGGGGTCCATACTTATACTAAGTTAGGGGGTTGGACATACTCTGGGGACCCACCTATGGGAGGGTCAGGGAAGAGGGGTGGTTACACCCATTCCCTTTGTCCAGTTTCGCGCCAGAGCAGGGGCAGGTAGCCCCTGCAACCGGTTTGAACTGGCATATGCACAGGGACACCAAGTGTGCCCCCAGTGCAGGACTTCTGAGCACCAGAGAGTGCTCCCGCCCAACCCCAATACACATTATCCTGTCTGGGGAGGTGGTTACACCTCCCTACGACAGGAAACCTATTGTCCAGGCCTCCCCTGCCAGAGTTTCAGTCAGCAGCAGGAGGCCAGACCCGTGTCTGTGGCAGCGGCATCCATTTTGTGATGCCAGGGCTCTGGAAAGAAGTTACCGGGTAGCCCGGTGTGTACATGTCTCTCCCTCTAGAAAGGTGGAATGCTACCCCCGCCGGCAGGACTGGCGGGGGGGTAGTATTCCAAGATGTTTGACACCAAACACGACATGTTTTTGTGCGGCCAGTCCAAAGTTAGCATTGTACCGCGAGGATATAATGCACTTAAGAGTATATGGTCAGGCTGTACCACAAACAGCATCAGAGGAGGGACTCCGAACGCTGTAGAGGGGCTCTGCTCATGCAGGGGCACCCTCTCACATAAGAACCAAGCACTCTGCCTTCAGGATTGGTTAGGCCTGCCATAGGAGTGACTTATAGGTTTATATGTGTGTGCAATGGTAGTGATATAGGTAGCCTATACCACAGTGAGGGGTGCATGCACCACCTTACCCAGGCTGCAGTAGCAGACCTGTGGTGTCATTTTGGATGGCCTTCCAGGGGTGGCACAATACATGCTGCAGCCCCTGGTAGGCCTCTGAGGTACCTATGCCCTGGGTACATAGTATACCATATACTAGGGACTTATAAGGGCACTCCAGATTCCAATCAGAAATGTGCCTAAGGCACATGGACACCATTTTAGAGAGGAAGCAGCTAGGCAGGGGTTCTGATTAGCAGGGCCCCAGCCAGACTAAAGTCGAAAAACAGTGAAGCATCAGCAAAAAGTGGGGGTACCCATGTGAAGCAGATCCTACTCTCCTACACAACCCCCCCCAAACGTAGGGACATTAAACTAACCTTGACCAGTTGAGTCTTCATGTTCTAAGTGGAAGTACCTAGAGAGTCCATCTGCATTGGCATGGTTACTCCCAGGTCTTTGTTCCACTGTAAAGTCCATCCCCTGTAGGGAAATGGACCACCTAAGCAGTTTGGGGTTTTCACCCTTCATTTGTTTTAGCCATAAGAGGGGCTTGTGGTCTGTTTGAACAAGGAAGTGAGTACCAAACAAGTATGGCCTCAACTTCTTCATAGCCCAAACCACAGCAAAGGCCTCCCTCTCTATGGCTGACCAACGTTTCTCTCTAGGGGTCAGCCTTCTGCTAATAAAAGCTACTGGCTGATCCTGACCTTCATCATTCAATTGTGACAGTACAGCCCCTACCCCCAATTCAGATGCATCTGTTTGGACAATGAACTTCTTGGAGTAATCAGGACTCTGTAGAATGGGAGCAGTGCACATGGCCTGCTTCAGGTCATCAAATGCCTTTTGACAGCTAACTGTCCACTGAACCTTTTTGGGCATTTTCTTGGAAGTTAAGTCATTCAGGGGTGTCACTATTGATCCATACCCCTTGGCAAATCTCCTATAGTGCTCTCACCTGAGTCTGGGTAGTTGGAGCAGTCCAGTCCATGATGGTCTGGATCTTGCTCTGCAATGGTTGAACCTGGCCTCCACCCACAAGGTGGCCCAGGTACACAACCTGACTCTGCCCTATCTGGCACTTTGTGGCCTTGATAGTTAGGCCTACTTTCTGCAGGGCCTGCAAAACATTTCTGAGGTGGACCAGGTGATCCTCCCAGGTGGAGCTAAAGACAGCAATATCATCTAGATATGCTGCACTACAGGCTTCCAGGCCTGTAAGGACTGTATTCACCAACCTCTGAAAAGTGGCAGGTGCATTCTTCAGACCAAAGGGCATTACCACAAATTGATAATGCCCACTAGGGGTTGAGAATGCTGTCTTTAGCTTTGCATCATCAGCTAGCCTGATCTGCCAGTAGCCAGCTGTTAGGTCAAATGTGCTTAGATACTTGGCTGAGGCCAAAGTGTCTATTAGCTCATCTGCCCTGGGTATTGGATGGGCATCAGTCCTAGTGACTGCATTGAGACCCCTGTAGTCCACACAAAACCTCATCTCTCTTTTCCCACCACTGGTGTGAGGTTTTGGCACAAGGACCACTGGACTAGCCCAAGGGCTATCTGAGGGTTCAATAACTCCCAAATCCAACATCTTCTGGACTTCTGTCCTGATACAGTCCCTGACATGGTCAGGTTGCCTATAAATCTTATTTTTAATAGGCAGACTGTCCCCAGTGTCCACTTTATGAGTGCACCAGGTGGTCTGACTTAGAGTCAGAGAGAACATATGTCTGTACTGATTGAGCACTTGTCTACAATCAGTTTGCTGCTGAGCAGTGAGGCTGCCTGCCAAGGCTACACCATCCACTGACCCATCATCAGGGTTCTGTGAGAGCAGGTCAGGGAGTGGGTCACTCTCTTCCTCCTGTCCCTCATCAGTAGCCATGAGCAAGCCCATGTCTGCCCTGTCCACATATGGTTTTAATCTGTTGACATGGAGAACCCTGTGGGACTCCTGGGTGTTCCTAGGTCTACTAAGTAGGTAACCTCATCCTTCTGTTCAACAATGGTATGGGGTCCACTCCACTTGTCTTGGAGAGCTGCTGGGGCCACTGGCTCCAGCACCCACACCTTCTGTCCTGGCTGGTAAACAGTCAGTACAGCCTTTTGGTCATGCCAGGCTTTTTGCAGTTCCTGGCTAGCCTCAAGGTTTTTAGTTGCCTTTTTCATGTATTCAGCCATCCTGGAGCGGAGACCAAGTACATAGTCCACTATGTCTTGCTTTGGGGGCTTGAGAGGTAACTCCCATCCTTCCTTTACCAAGCACAATGGACCCCTGACAGGGTGACCAAACAAAAGTTCAAAAGGGCTGTAGCGAACCCCCTTTTGAGGCACCTCCCTGTATGCAAATAAAAGGCAGGGCAAGAGTATGTCCCATCTTCGCATGAGCTTTTCTGGGAGCCCTTTAATCATGCCCTTCAAGGTTTTGTTGAATCTCTCAACTAAACCATTGCATTGTGGGTGATAGGGTGTGGTGAACTTGTAAGTCACTCCACACTCCTTCCACATCGCTTTCAAGTATCCAGACATAAAGTTTGCACCCCTGTCTGATACAACCTCCTTAGGGAAGCCCACTCTTGAGAAAATTCCCAGGAGGGCCCTTGCCACTACAGGTGCTGTAGTGGTCCTAAGGGAATAGCCTCTGGGTACCTGGTGGCATGATCCACTACCACCAGGATAAACCTGTGCCCAGATGCTGTTTGGGGATCCATGGGACCAACAATGTCAATCCCCACCCTTTCAAAGGGAACCCCCACCACAGGTAGTGGTATCAGGGGGCCTTTGTAGTGCCACCTGCCTTGCCACTGGCCTGGCAGGTTACACAGGAGCGACAAAACTCCTTGGTGTCTTCAGACATGTGGGGCCAGTGAAAGTGAGGGACAAGTCTGTCCCAAGTCTTGTTCTGGCCCAGGTGATCTGCTAGGGGAATATCATGGGCTAGGGTCAATAGGAAGCCCCTGAACTTCAGAGGTATAACCAACCTCCTGGTGGCACCAGGCTTGGGTTCTCTACACTCTGAGTACAAGAGTCCATCATCCCAATATACTTTATGGGGACCACTAGCATTCCCAGCAGCCTCAGCAGCAGCTTGCTGTCTGAGGGGTTCAAGAGAGGGGCAGCTCTGCTGCTCCTGGCTCAGATCTGTCCTGGAAGGGCCCCCTGTCCCCAAGAACTCAACCTGGTCAGGTTCAAGCTCCTCTGGGACAGTTCCTTCCTCAGGACTGAGATCATCCCCCTCAAGAGACTGATCTTCCTTCTGAGCCAAGGGGAAGGCACTGCCTTAACCCTACTACTCCTCCTCTTGGAGGGCACTTGGTCCATGGTTTCAGGATCCAAGGCCTGTTCAGTGTTAGACATTTTGCTCTGTGACCTGGTCACAGCAAACACATCTGCAGGGATCCCCAGCATTTCTGCATGGGTCCTGAGCTCCACTTCTGCCCAAGCTGAAGTTTCAAGATCATTGCCAAGCAAGCATTCCACTGGTAGGTTTGCACTCACCACAGCCTTCTTAAGGCCAGTTACCCCTCCCCAGGAGCAGTTAACAACTGCCAGAGTATGGTCTGTTCTGACATTGCTAGCATTGGTCACTTGGTACATTTCACCAAGTATAATCTGCCCAGGATCCACAAGGTCTTGTGTCACCATGGTGACACTTGCCCCTGTGTCCCTAAATGCCAAAGCCTCTTTTCCATTGATTAAGGGCTGTTGCCTGTACTTGCCCAGATTACTGGGACTCACTGAGGAGGTCACATCCATGCCTCCATCACAGACTAGGACAGCCTGAGTGAGTTCTCTGACTAGGCCAGAGCTCATCTCATTACCCAGGGTCAACCCTACTAAACCCTTGGCCTGTGTACTCCCACCACCATTTGTAACTGCACTAGGGGGAACAGGTGCCTTAGGGGCATTGGTGGGGGCTGGAATAGAGTCTTTGGACTTGGTGCAATCACTGGTCCAGTGTGTCTTTTGCTTACAGACTTTGCACCATGGTTTCTTTTGGCCTTTTCCCTTGTTAGACTGTTAATCTCCACCTGAAGAAGATTTTTGGGGGCCTTGAGAAGACTTCTGGTCTTTACCCTTCTCCCCACCCTTATCAGAGTTCTTAGAATCTTGCTTCTTTGGGTCACCACTCACCCTGGTTCTGACCCATTTGTCTGCCTTCTTTCCCAATTCTTGGGGAGAGGTCAGATCAGAGTCCACCAGGTACTGATGCAACAGCTGATTTTGACAGTTAATAAGAATCTGCTCCCTCATGATAAGATTGTATAATCCTGTGAAGTCACATACCTTACTGCCCATCAATCAACCTTCCAGAGCCTTAGCAGAACAATTCACATAGTCCACCCAGTCTTGAGTCTGTGCTTTTGGGTATCTCTGAACTTTAACCTGTATTGTTCAGTTGTTAGGCCAAACCCATCAATCAGAGCACTCTTCAAGACTTTGTAATTGTCAGCATCCTCTTCTCTAACAGTGAGGAGCTTGTCTCTACCTTTGTCTGCAAAGGAGAGCCACAAGATTGCTGCCCACTGCTCCTGAGGGACCCTCTGTACTTTACAGGCCCTCTCCAGAGCAGTTATCCACTTGTGGATGTCATCCCCACTCTGGTAGGGAGGGACAATCTTGCTCAGGTTTCTATGGTCATAAGACCTTTCCCTATCTCTGGGGAAATTGCTGCCACCATGGGACTCTAGTCCCATCTTTTTTCTTTGCCTTTCAAGCTCTAGGGACTCCCTGTCTATAGCCAACTGCTCTCTTCTGATTCTCAAATGAGCTTCTCCATACTTGAGCAGTCTCTCTTTCCTTTCATGAGAGGATTCCCTCCTATGAGAGGAAACAGAGGTCCCTATTGAGGTGTCAGAGTGGTTAGACTCCTGAGAAGGAAATCTAGGCCTTCTGGTCACACTCACAATTCTTCCTGGGGGGACAAAGGGGAGGTCATTCTGATCCTCCTCCTCATCCACAGGAGGAGCTGCATTTTCCAGGTCAAGGTCATTGTCACCTTCCTGGCCAGTTTCAGAGGTTGGGTCCTGGGTGATTTCACCCCTGGCCCCTTCCTCATCTTCTGCCCCACCCTCTCTGCCTACCCTTTCAGACCCTGGTAGTCTTCTGAGATCATCCAGCAGGAGTACCTCTATGAGGCGTTGGGTGTTGGCACTTTTGCCTGTCTTTAGTTTCCTAGCAGTGCTTAATGCTCTCAATTCCAAGAATGGGAGATGATCATACTTGGAGGGAAGAAGCCCATTGGCTTCTGGCTGGGACCCACTGGTTCCTGGCCCTAAAGACATTACTAGTGTGGTGTGGTGTATGCACTACCTACTCTAGTGTGGCCTACTAAACTCTCTTGAGTTGTAGAAAGGGTGTGCTATCCCTTAACACACAACTCTAAGTTCAGTAGAACTTACTGTATCCTAAGCTTGATTTATATGTACCTAAGGTACCCTTAGTGGTTTTCAGTTGATCAATTCAATTGAGATTATCTGGTAAAACAATAGCAAGTTGGAATCCCACACGCTGCACACCAACGTGAGAAGTTGGCCTGGTATATGCTGTCCACTAATTATAGTGGGTACCTTGCACCAGTCCAAACAACCCCTTATTGGAGATAGGTTAAAGACAACCTTTATTGAAAGCTATCCTAGTGGTAGCTATGGAGAGCAGCCTTCAGGCTAAGTCTTGAAGGAATGTAAAGCAGCTTGTTTTACCAGTCTATAATCTCTTGAGTGACCAAATAAAAGAGGACCACACCAGGTATATATTTAAAATATATGTATTTAGTCTTAAACACACCCCTCTAGTCTCTTTATGAGGCTGGAGTTTGAAGTACATAAGTTACAAGTCAGTTATCAACAGTAATAGCACAAATACACGTTTGAGCCCTAGGGGCGTACCAAACCATATACCAATAAAGTGGTATAAGAACCACGACTGAGCTAGACACAAGGCCTAGAGCCTGTAGAAGTGCTCGGCCCTCAAGGAACCACCCAAGGTAGTGACACAGGGGACCCACGGGGGACGTGTGCAGTGTGAGAACACAGCCGCGAGCCGCCGTTGACTTCTATGGGGAATGTCGCGGTTGGAGTTTTAAAGAAAAAGGACACTTAGAGGAGGACTTGGAGCGAAACCCTTTAGAACTAGGTCGTTCTAGAGTCTATACCCACGGGAGCACCGGAGTACTCGAGTTACCTCATCCAGGGAAGCCGGGTGCATAGGTGTCTTTCGGGGTCGGGTTTCGTCGCCGTTTTCAATGGCGATCTGCTGCAAGTTGCTGCTGGCGACCACGTCGAAAGTGTTCGGGTGGACCCAAAGGTGGATCGAAGATCTGAAGAACCTGAAAGCAGAGGGGACAGAGTCTGGGTCACTAGCCAGTGACCAGGAAGGCGATGAGCAGATGCCCACCGATGTCGGGTGCTTCAGGTAGGTTGATGGTCATCTTGACTCTTCAGCCACAAGGTCCAGGAGGTGTCGACGACAACCAGGAGCTGGATTCGAGCTATCCCATGATGTCTGGCACTTGCTGAGGTGTCGGCAACCGGATTGGACCCAACAAGCCTTGGCAACAGCAAGTCTTGTGGAAATAGAAAAAGGACGGTGGTACAGACCAGCAAGGTCTGAGGGACTCACCCAGCATGGGTAAGTCAGGGCACGTCTGGAGCAACCAGGAAAGCCCAATCAAAAGAAGAGTTGCCTTCGGGAGGGCCCACTAGCCAACGGACTAGCGACCGCGAAGGAGCCTCAAGTGGACGCACTTGGAGCTGGCTCACAGGACACTTGTGGAGTGGAGGCCAGTGACCTTCGATGCAGTTGGTGCTGGAGGCGGGAGCTACTTGGAGCCCAAAGCACAATTTCATGGAAGCCCAGGAAGAGGGTGCACTTGCAAAAGTTCTTGGTGTCCAGGGGTCATGGTCCCACGTTACCCACAACAGCTACGGGCCTCAGCTTTTCTGGGGACTCAGGGCAGCCTCGGGGAAGTCTGAAAATCTACCTCTGGTGATGCAAAGACTTCAGCGTCCGGCGGGAGCTTCAGCGATGCAGACTGGACAATTGCTTCTTCGGTGCCTGCCAAGCAAGGGAGTCACTCCTTGACCCCAAGGGAGATTCTTCAGTCCTCTAACCTTAAAGTAGAGCGTCGAAGGTCCAGGATTCTGTATCAGAGTTTCGTCCAGGTAAATCTAAAGACCTAAGGACTGGGGTCCCATACCTATACTAAGTTAGGGGGTTGGACATACTCTGGGGACCCACCTATGGGAGGGTCAGGGAAGAGGGGTGGTTACACCCATTCCCTTTGTCCAGTTTCGCACCAGAGCAGGGGCAGGTAGGCCCTGCAACCGGTTTGAACTGGCATATGCACAGGGACACCAAGTGTGCCCCCAGTGCAGGACTTCTGAGCACCAGAGAGTGCTCCCGCCCAACCCCAATACACATTATCCTGTCTGGGGAGGTGGTTACACCTCCCTACGACAGGAAACCTATTGTCCAGGCCTCACCTGCCGGAGTTTCAGTCAGCAGCAGGAGGCCAGGCCCGTGTCTGTGGCAGCGGCATCCATTTTGTGATGCCAGGGCTCTGGAAAGAAGTTACCGGGTAGCCCGGTGTGTACATGTCTCTCCCTCTAGAAGGGTGGAATGCTTCCCCCGCCTCCAGGACTGGCGGGGGGTAGTATTCCAAGATGTTTGACACCAAACACGACATGTTTTGGTGCAGCCAGTCCAAAGTTAGCATTGTACCGCGAGGATATAATGCACTTAAGAGTATATGGTCAGGCTGTACCACAAACAGCATCCGAATGCTGTAGAGGGGCTCTGCTCATGCAGGGGCACCCTCTCACATAAGAACCAAGCACTCTGCCTTCAGGATTGGTAAGGCCTGCCATAGGAGTGACTTATAGGTTTATATGTGTGTGCAATGGTGGTGATATAGGTAGCCTATACCACAGTGAGGGGTGCATGCACCACCTTACCCAGGCTGCAGTAGCAGACCTGTGGTGTCATTTTGGATGGCCTTCCAGGGGTGGCACAATACATGCTGCAGCCCCTGGTAGGCCTCTGAGGTACCTATGCCCTGGGTACATAGTATACCATATACTAGGGACTTATAAGGGCACTACAGATTCCAATCAGAGATGTGCCTAAGGCACATGGAAACCATTTTAGAGAGGAAGCAGCTAGGCTGGGGTTCTGATTAGCAGGGCCCCAGCCAGACTAAAGTCGAAAAACAGTGAAGCATCAGCAAAAAGTGGGGGTACCCATGTGAAGCAGATCCTACTCTCCTACAAGCAACATGCCAAGAAAATCCCTAGGTGGTGGTACACCTTATGAACTCCTGTTTGGTTTGAAAATATGGGTACCAGTCCTCGATAGTGTCAGTGCAGTGGCAGTTCAAACACCATTTGACATCAATGAATGTTTGGCTGTTTTACAGGAACTCAATGAATTTCGGGCTTTACAAAGCAACGTCCAAGTAAAGCGTACTGAAACTGGGGAAGTGACAGTAGTCCAGGCAAGACCTGCCTGGGTCCCAAAGATTGGGTACCTAATCACAGAAAATATAGTGGACAAGAAAGAATTTGGGCCATCTTACAGAGCGCCTGTACCTGTCCTGGTTGTCGAAGCTTCTAGAACTGTGCTTCTTCTGCCTCTTGCCTGCCGCCAAGACAAAAGGCTTGCCTCAATTGATCTGATCAAACCACACTATGTGGCCGATTCTCAACCATAGGCCACTTGGGCTCCTGGGTAGGCGCCACACTCCTCCCGCTACTGTGCAGGAAAATAAGATGGAAGCTTTAATGACGACTGAAGACTCCACTCTCCAAAAATAAGCTGTAAACAATAAAATTATATTTCTCCCTGTTCAAACAACTACAACTGTACAATCAACAAGTACAGAAATCTCAATGCGAACAATTAACGACATCCATGTGAACATACCACAGGTTGAGTCAACTCCCAGATCTAAAAAACCTGCCGAGCTGCCTAGAATAGACTGGTCGGCATCTGGCTACTTCATGCATTATGACGGCTTGTCATCAGATCCAAGTGAACCAGAATTGCCAACACCACCTCTCCCTTTCAAGCTACGAGTGTATGCTCTCTTATTTTTGGCTGAAAAAGTCATACTTTGTTGTTCCATGGATACATCTCTGGATTACTTTTCCTGGTCCTTTGGATTGGTTTGGTAACTCTCTGACTGGACATTATCTCCCAAAATGCTCCGCAGTACAAATTGTGAACTCAGTTCTCAAACTACATCCATCATCGCACCGCGAACTAATGGACCTGTCCCTGGTGAACATTAGAGCAGTTCCAGTTCCAGAAGGAATACTGTGGGACAGGGTATTGTATGATGTGTATGGACGTACTGAACTTTTGCAAATTCAACATTGGTTTAAAATTTCTTTAAATGATATCATCACCTCTAGTACTTTCTCTGATGATTAGGAATTGAAACTGTACACAATTTCTTTTCAGATTTACAGCAATGAGTCGCATTTTCTAATGATGAATTGTGTGATGGTACATCTAACTATGGAGACATGTTCTGTTATCAACATTATGGTCACCATTTTTTACACAAAGCCAGTGTCCGTACGCTGTTTATAATTACACACAGCGGGAACACTGCCTAACACCACTGAGAGGTAGTTCAAAGGTTTGCTTATTTTTCAGGTTTTGATACATCAGACCCAGCCTCTTATTATTATGGGCCTGCACCTACACCTGCAAAGTAAAAAATGCTAACAAACACCAAGCTGATATACTCTGCTTCCTTTATTTCCGAACTGTCTATACAGGGTTTCGACTTTTGGAAAGATGCTATAGACAAAATCTGGCTGGGGGACTAAAGATTTGGCATGTTCAGGGAATGGAAGCTTTGTTTAGAGAATGCCTCATACCACATCAAATGATTTTCCTGAATAAAACAGTGCAACAAACTCCCTGTCTTGGAATAGCCAGGATGAAGGATTTTAATGCACCTTGTATTCCCGCATTCTCACGCTTTGAGAGCTGGTAGCATCTAACACACTTTAGTGAGGACACACTAGATACCATGTGTGGGAGGGCTGGGCAGAAATAGAAGCTAGGAGGCTTGATTTGCTTATCAATTCTTGCTTTTTTATTCACAAATTATATTTATGAGTCCTTCTCTGCTTTTCTTCTGTGTAATTGATCTTCACACTTTCCAAGTGGAATTATTCTTCATGCTTTTCTTCTTTTTTTCTTCAGATTCCTTATCTTAAAGTGGACATCCCCCAGGGGGTTCGAGAGAAGGGAAAGGACAGTGAGTATCTTGAGGTAGGTGTTTACTTAAAAACAAAAATGGGAAAGTGTCCTCCACCACACCAAGAGTGACAAGATGATATCTCAAACACTATCTGAATCGGGTGCAAGATCAGTAGATTTATACATGTATATTTCTTTCATCCACCTTCCTTATCCGAATGAATATGTACTGGCAATTCTCCTTACGACCATAACACTGTGGGGAATGAAGCTGCCGACAATAGACTAGGGGAGAGAGATTTCTGAACTTCAACTCTCCTTCTTCCCCCCTCCTCCTTTCCTCCCAGTATGGTCTTTTTACCGAGATTAGTGTCACAACACTTAAATTGGTCACCTCCAATCACAATTAAGAAAGAAAAATGTCTCGCTCGCTATCCTGCATAGAGGAGGGCTCCGGTTCCCAAGCTGCCTTTCTTTTAGGCAGTACGATACGGCAGAAGTGAAAGGAAGGGGAAAAAAACAAAGAACAAACCAACTGAAGAAGAATTGATTTTCACCTCGTCCCTTCGCTACCCGCCCCGCTCCGTTGAATACCAATTCCCCCTTCCCCGTCCTTACCCAGTTCAGGGTCACTCACCGCCTATGGCGCAACTCTCCTGAGTCACAGCGGCAACTGCACCACTCCTGGGGGGGAGCCACCAGGCCTCACTCCACTCCTCCGTTGCTTCATCGTCGTCCCTGAAGTCTTCTTCTGGTTCCCGGTTTTCCTTCTCCGACTTCTCCCGTGGTTTTCCTTCTTCAGCGTCCTTGGCGTCTTCCAGCTTTTCCGGGCTCTTCCTGTTGACCTCCGCGCCAACGACCTCTTCTCCTTCCTGTTCTGCTTTTTCTCTTTCTGGGTGGCTCCTGTATTGGTCCCCTTGTTTGCAAGCTCCTCCTCCATCCTGTATGGGAGAGGTTGGGAGCAGAGAGTTAAACCTTTCCTGCCTTTGTGGTGTATTGTCCCCGGTGATCTCGGCTGTTTTCCGTGAGTCGGCATTTCAACCCACGGTATGCAGCGAGTGCTGGTTGGTTGGACACAGGGTTCTTTCTCACATTCCCCTTCCCTAACTTTCTTGCTTGCAAAAAATGGATCCAGGGGGTATCTAGAGAGATAATCAGTATTGGTTTGCTCTTTTCCTTTTCTATGGAGCATAGTGAATCTAAAAGGTTGCAATGCTAGGAACCACCGTAAGCCCCTGTCGTTGTGTCCTTTGTTTCAGGAGATCCATTCTAGTGGGACGTGATCAGTGTACAGAGTGAACTCTTGGCTGTCAAGGTATTACCTCAGAGATTCAATGGCCCATTTGATGGCCAGGGCTTCCTTCTCCACTACAGCATAGTTCTTCTCTCTGGGGAATAGTTTACGGCTGATGTATACTATGGGCTTTCCTGCCCTTTGGAATCGTTTTGGGACAGGACGGCTCCCAGGCCATATTCTGACACATCTGTTTGTCGTATGAATGGTTTGGTGTAGTCCAGGCTAAGGAGTACGGGTTTTGTCATAATGGCTTGCTTTAACTGTTGAAAAGCCTGCAAAGACCTGGCTGAGGGTTGCCTGAGCTCTTTTTCTGTTTTTACATCTTTCTTTAAAAGATCAGTTAAAGGGGCGGCTATTTGAGAAAAGGAGGGTATGAACCATCTATAATATCCTAGGACACCCAGAAAGGCTCGTAGATCTTTTCTTATATGAGAGAAGGGTAGCCTGGAGATGGCGCCTATTTTTTCTTTGGTGGTTTTATGTATCCCTCCCCCAAGAGGTACCCAAGATATTTTACAGATCGGGCGGCTAGGCGGCTCTTGGCAGGATTTATGGTTAAGCCTCCTTCTTTTAAAGCCTGGATCACTCGGGATAGGTGAGTCAAGTGTTGTTTCCAGGAATCACTATTGATAACTATGTCATCTATGTATGCTGCAGAAAAGGTGTTACATGGTTTAAGAATCCTATTCATAAGCTTTGGAATGTGGCAGGGGCTCTGTGTAACTCAAGAGGAAGCATAGTGAATTAATATAATCCCCCTGGTGTACAAAAGGCAGTTTTTTCCTTATCTTGTGCTCATAATGGTACCTGCCAATAACCCTTTCATAGGTCCAGTGTACTAATGTATTGGGCTTTGTCCAAGCTGTCAATCGTTTCATAAACTCGAGGTAGAGGATAGGTATTAAACTGAGATATTTTATTGACCTCTCTGTAGTCTATACAAAACCTGATAGAGCCATTGGGTTTGGGTACTATGACGATGGGTGAGCACCATTTACTATTGAAGGGTTCAATTATCCCCATTTTTAGCATTTGTTGCACTTCGTTTTCAATGGCCTCTCGTCGGGACTCAGGTATACTATAGGGTTGGAGTCGGACTTTTTTACCTGGGGTTGTATGTATTGCATGTTGAATTAGGGAAGTATCCCTGGGGCTAAAGTAAAGACATCCTGTAAAGGGAATAACCACATATTCAGCTCTTGCCGAAGGTAAGTAAGTAAGTCAGGGTCGATGCTTTGTTGATACAGTGGGGTGAGATGCTCTACCCTCCCTAATAGGGCAGGTCTAGCACCTTCCCGTTTTTTAAGTAAATTGATGTGATAGATCTGAGTGTTCTTTTTGTTATGGGCGTCCAATTCCAGGCGATAGGTGACAGGGGTCACCTTATCAAGGACCTTAAAGGGGCACTGTTACTGACCAGTCAACTTGTGATCAGAAGTGGGCATCATTAATAATACCAAGTCGCCCACGTTTAAGGTTCGTTCCGTGTTTTAGTTTATCATATTGTCTTTTTTGGGCTTTTTTAAGGTAGATCTTAACTATATTCCTGATCTGATGGAGGTGGGATTTGAGGTTCCACACATACTCAGGGAGTGGCTTGGCTCCATTGAGTTCTTCTTCCCATTCCTTCTTTACAATGTCAAGCAGGGTACGAGGTTGTCTCCCATATAAAAGCTCGAAGGGAGAAGACCCAGTGCTCTTTTGTTGTTTACATCTGATGGCAAAGAGGGCTAAGAGCAACATATCTTCCCATTTTGGGGTTTCTAGCTCTAATAGTTTTTTTAGGGTTGTCTTAAGAGTGGAGTTATATCTTTCTACCAATCCATCTGTTTGTGGATGGTATGCTACAGTGCGTATTTGTTTAATGCCTAACTGTTGGCATACCTGTTTCATTAAATGGGAGACAAAGGGGGTTCCCTGGTCAGTTATGATCTCCTTCAGGAACCATACTCTGGAGAACACATTAATCATGGCTTTTGCCATTTGAGTCGCGTTAGGCTGTCTTAAAGCGATTGCCTCAGGGAATCAGGTTGCATAGTCTCCTATGACTAAGACATAATGGCACACACTGTGGGAGAGAAGGAGGGGCCCGATTATGTCCGTTCCCACTCTAGAGAATGGTTCTTCTATTACTGGCAGGGGCTGTAACGGAGCTTTCTTTGGAAGACTCCTACTGTTTTTTTGGCAAGTTGGGCATTCCTGGCAATATTTACATACTTGGTAGTAAATTCCAGGCCAATATAATTTCTCTAGGATGGCCTTCTCAGTTCTTTCCCCTCCAAAATGCCCCCTGAGAAGGTGGCTATGTTCCAGAAATAGGGCCTTTCCCCTAAATGATTGGGGTACTAGCAACTGAGGTTAAAGGTCTTTTTCCCCCTTTTGGTATAATAACCCTTTCTTTATCAGAAATTGGGGACCTACTTGGTGAGGATCCTCCATGGATGCTGCCCTTTTCCAAGCTTCTTGAAGAGTGGGGTCTTCCCTTTGAGCAGTGTGAAAACTTTGATCGTGTTCCCAAATAGCGGTCTCGTCTGTTCAGGCTAAGGCAATTCGGGTCCAGTTTTTTTTTATTTCATCTTCTGTCCTCGGCTCTTCTTGGGTTTGGCTTGAGGCCACTCCTGGTCTGAAACCTAGGAGAAAGGGGCTGTTTCCCTCCATTTGTCTCCCTCGGTCCATTGCTCTCTTACCAACTTACCATATAGGGGTAGCCGTTTCCCAGAACCAGGGTCTCAGGCAACTTAGGGATAAGTCCTCTTTTAAGGGGTACCGGCTTAATCGATGACTCATGTTGTACATGTACCTCAGTGGTTGGATAGGGTTTGTTATCTCCGTGTACACATTGGATGCTTACTATCCCAGTTGTGTTTCGTACTACTCCTGGGATAGCTTGGGGTTGTATTACGCTTTGGAGACACCCTGTGTCTATCAAGGCCTCCCGGGGTTCCCCATTAATCGATACTTGTTGGTGCTAGAGAGGGGGTTTATGACCTTCTGGTGTACAGTAAAAGGATTTTGTTAGTCTCACCTCCATGGGTTCTTCTTTTTGAGGGCACACCCAGGCGATATGCCCAAACATACCACAGTGAAAGCACTGAGGTCCAGGGTTAGGTGGAAGTCTCTAGGCCACAGAGAAAGGTCCTGGCAACAGGGTCACAGTCTCTGATTTTTTTTGGGGGGAGCTCTAGGGGTTCTGGGTGTAACCCCCCACTCCAGATGTTTCCACAGGGTCTCTTCATATCCTTTCAGTATTTCTTGCACTCCGATAAGGGGTTTGGCAATTTCAACAGACCTTTCCAGGGTTAGCTGAGTATGTTGTCGTACCCATTTTTGAATGTGTGGGTGTAGCGATGATAAATATTGTTCTAAGTAAACCTTTTCCATTATTTCCTCCTTGGTAGATGTTGAGGGCTTCAACCATCAGTCTGCCATGTCTCTTACCCAGTAAGATAGAGCCCTTGGGGCTTCCTGAGGTCCTTCTCCAATTTGTCTCAAACGGATCCTTTAGGTCTCTTCGTCTACTCCCATTTGTTCCAAAATACTGTTTTTAACGTCTTCATATGGGGTTATCCCGAGTGGACTGGCCACCTGATAAGCTGCTTGGAGGTACCCTGAGAGAAGGGGACCCAGGTATTGCCCCCACTTATGTTATGTTATGTTATAAGCATTTATATCGCGCACGGCAACTCAAGAGTGTCCCGGCGCGGTACCTTGCTAGTGGGCTGCGGGTCAGACCGTGGAAATTATACGAAGAGCAGTATTTTCAGCCGTTTCCTGAACAGCTTAGCATCTGTAATACAGCGGAGTTCAAGAGGGAGTGCGTTCCAGGCCACTGCAGCCCTATAGGCCAAGGAGCTGCCGCCCATTCGCACAAGGCGAAAATGCGGGATCACTGCCAAAGACTGTGCCATAGAACGCAGTTGTCTGGAGGGCACGTAGAACTTAAATCGCTTCCTGAGATATCCAGGACCGGAGTGGTACAAGGCTGCATGCGCCAAAAAAGCATATCCAATGCACTACCCTATTTCTCATCCTGTGCCTCTATCAATATCTTTAATCTACATATACTTACCTCCTTTATGTATCTATATACTTTCAATGTACTTATGGATCTATATATTTATCACTTTCTTCTAATTTAGCATTTCCAAGGCACTACCCTATTTCTCAGCCTATACTTCTCTCAATATATCTTCTAGCCCAACCTTCTGACTCATCTCAAACTTCTTTCTACTACTCTTTCCAATGCACTACCCTATCTCTCATCTTATACATTTATCAATATATCCTCTACATCCACACTCTCATTTATCCCAAACCCCATACCACTACTATGATCCCCAAAATAACTCTTTCTAGACTCTCCTACTCTACCCCTCCTTGCATCATCTGACACCTCTTTTACTATACCGATCCCCTAAAACAAACCTTTCTAAACTCTTCCCACTGACTCCTCCCCTCCAAAACTCCTTTTACTCATCCAAAAGCCTCCTCCTACTGCTAAGACCTAAAAAAAAAAAAATCCTTCACTCTTTTATCCCTCCACTATCCTTTTCAATCAAAATTAACAGACTAACATGTTCAATTCTCAAATTCCATATTCAACTATACTAATTCACCACTAATCCTTTATGGGTTCCAGAGTAGCGTGCTACTCGCCAATAAAGCGTCTCAACACCCCATCAGGGTTACAAGCGCTATATAAATGCAAACCTTTTCCCTTTTCTACCCTCCCCAACCCTTCTCAATCCAAATAACTGACTAACAGATCCACCACTAAAATTACTTTCATGTTTCACCATACTAATTCAACACTAATACTTATGGGTTCCAGAGTAGCGTGCTACTTGCGCTTTAAAACCCCATCAGGGGTAGCAAGCGTTATATAAATACAAACCTCTTTCCCTCTTCTATCCCGCCACCTACCCTTCTCTACCCAAATAACTGAATAACATATCCACTACTCAAATTACTTCATATTTTACTATACTAATTTTCAACACTAATCCTTAATGGGTTCCGGAGTGGCGTGCTACTCGCCAGAAAAGCGCTTCAACACCCATCAGGGGTAACAAGTGCTATATGAATGCAAACCTTTCTTCCCTTTTTATCCCTCCGCTATCCTTCTCGCTCCAAATAACTGACTAATATCCACCACTGAAATTACTTTCATATTTCACCATATTAATTCACCACTAATCCTTTATGGGCTTCCGGAGTAGCGTGCTTCAACACCCCATCAGGGGTAACAAGCGCTATATAAATACAAACCTTTTTTCCTCCTCTATCCTTCTGCTATCATTCCAAATCCAAATAACTGACTAACCTATCCACCACTTAAAATGTACTTGCATGTTTCACTATACTAATTCAACACTAATCCTCTATGGGTTCCGGAGTAGCGTGCTACTCGCCGAAAAAGCGCTTCAACGCCTCGTCAGGGGTAGTAAGCGCTATATAAATGCAATTACAATACAATACAATACAAAGTAAGGGCCTTGAACTTAACCCTTTCAACCACCGCCAACCAGTGGAGATCATGCAAATGTTGGCTTATGCTTGATGTTCGAGGGATATTCAGTAGAGTCCTGGCTGCGGCATTCTGAATAGTCTGTAGTTTTTTCAACTGGTACCCAGGTATGCCAACGTAAAGTGCGTTCGCATAATCAATCCGCGACAATATCAGGGTGCGGGTAACCATTTCTTTGGCAGGCCGAGGTAGAAGCGGAAGAAACTTCCTGAGTGATCTTAGGTACCGAAACATTGCCCTGCTAACTTTTTAATCTGGGTGGTGAACTTAAGATCCTCATTAAACCAGATCCCCAGATTTTTTACGGGCTGGCCATCAGAATTGGGTAAGGAGTATTCAATCGGCCAGAGAGATTCTTTAAACTGAGAAGGGAAGGTGCCGGGAGGATTTCGGATTTGTCCTCGTTGCACTACCGCTGAATGTAGCCATTTAAAAACGGCAGACAGGCAGGCTCTGGCATGGGCAGGAGAAGAGTCATTTTTACTCCAGGTGAAGAGGAGCTGGGTATCATCTGCGTAAGCTATGATTTTGGCACCCAGCTCCTCCGCCAAATAGATCAGTGGAGTCATATATATATTAAAGAGGAGGGGACTCAAAATAGAACCCTGTGGAACTCCAGTGGACACCGATTGTGGAGCAGAGGAAAAGGGGGTTATCCATACCTGCTGAGATCGTTGGTCCAAGAAAGATCTAATCCAGCTCCAGGCAGATACTGTCACTCCGATGTCGGACAGGCGTACCAGGAGCAACGTGTGAGGGACGGTATTGAAGGCCGCAGAGAGGTCTAATAAAATCAGAGCCGCTCTGCCGCCAGCATCCAAGCACTCTCTGATGGCCTCAGTAAATTCAACCAGGGCTGTCTCAGTGCTATAACTGGCCCTGAAACCTGATTGTGCTGGGTGAAGCAAACCAACATCCTCCACGTATGAGGTAAGTTGTTTGTTTACCGCCTTCTCACAAACGTTCGCCACAGCTGGAAGTAGCGAAATTGGCCTATAGCTTGCTGGGTTCAGGGGATCAAGGGAAGGCTTTTTTAGCAGAGGCAGGAGTTTAGCCTGCTTCCACTTCAGAGGCACAGTAGCTGACCTCAAGGACAAATTAATCAGAGTATTAACCTCTGGGTTAACTGTCTCCGCTACTGAAGCCAACAGCCTGGCCAAGCAGGGATCTGACGGGGAACCAGATTTTAGTGATTTTAGAATTGCCAGAGAATCTTGCAGAGCAATAGATGAAAAAGCAGACAGAACAGATGTTCTATGAGACCCCCAAGATAGAGCTGGAAGGGCAGAGCTCTCGACTGGCGTGGTCATAGAAGTCTTAAAAGTTTGCTGGATTACCTGAATCTTGTCGATAAAAAAGCTCGACAGTTTCTCACACCAGGCGGCCGAGGTAGGGAGAAGAGAGCTTTCAGCAATTGGTGCCAAGAAGCTCTGCACTATGGAGAATATTTCTTTAGCATTATTTTTTGAATGAGCAATTCTCTCTGCATAGTGCCAGCTCTTGGCTTGCAGTATAGCGGCATAATACAATTTTTGTGCTTTCCGCAGCATCCCTTTTGCCAGGGGGCAATAAGTTCGTCGCCAGCTCCGCTCTAATTTTTTGCAGGAGCGTTTATGTATTTTGAGCTCCTCAGAGAACCAGGGTTTCGAGGGGGAGTCTCTGGCTCGCCTAGGAGGGAGGGGAGGGGAGATAGCATGGACCGCCTGAGCAATCCAGCTATTGAAATTTTCTAAAGCTCCCTCTAGATCTTGAGCTAAATCAGGTTTTGTCCCTGCCAAGGCTAAGCTAAGAACGTCAGGGTCGATTTTGGATGACTGTCTGCACTGACTGGGCCTTTGAGGGGGATGAAGGTCCCTCAAAGACCAGGAAAATGGAATGACAGTATGGTCAGTCCAGGTTACTTGGAAAGGTGTTTTAACGGAAATCGGGAAATTAGAACAAATTGTGTCTAAGATATGACCTCCACAATGAGTGGAGGCGGTAACCCATTGGGAGAGCTGGGCTAGATGAAGAGAGTCCAAAAACTCCAGCGTTTCCCCGGCCTCATTACGGTCCAAGTGAATATTCAAATCTCCAAGAAATAAGAAGTGAGAGAAGTGAAGTGCGCGAGGGATGATGATGTCATCCAAAGCTTTGAGAAAGGCGCCTGCGGGGCCCGGAGGTCTATAGACCAGAATCCCACCCAGTGTAAAATGAGGAGAGATGTTAATAGAAAAATCCAATGCCTCCCCTTCTCCAATGCTCACAATATCTCCCCGTTGAAGGGACCACTTGTCCCTGTACACCACCGCAACACCTCCTCCTCTGCCCATTTTGCGGTCAACCTGGGACACTTTGAAACCCCTGGGTATAGCCAGTTCAATAACAGGGTTAGAGAACTCATGGAGCCATGTCTCCGTAATAAATAATATATCTAATAACTCGTCCATGATAAGGTCCCAGACATCCTGAGAGTGGCAGGCCAGAGAGCAAGCATTAATCAAGGCTGCCTGAATATGGGGGCCCACCTGACTGCCACCACCTGGGATATCTAGGGCGGGAGTATCTGTAGTTATGGTGCGCAACGAAAAATTACAAGACTCACAGATAGTATCTAGGTTATCCAGTACCTCCCAAGAGGAACACCAGCAATGAGGAGGACGAAGCAGACACAGCTCAGCCCTACTATATCTCTGATATGTGGCAGGAATATGAGAAGCGGAACGGACATAGTTACTGGCGCTGGTTGCTTCCGGGACGCTGACGGGCGCAGACCGGCTTGCCTTAGGCGTGCCTTTGGCACGCCAGCGGCGCGCCCGCTGCGCGCGTCCGCTGCGTGCGTCCGCTGCGTGTACGCGCAGCGCGCATTTTTATAGTCCCGCCCCCCTTAACAGGTAGAGCACGCACTACCAAAATGGTGTCTCTAGCTGTTCGCCCCGGAAATCGGCGTGAGAGGGGGGAAGGAGTGCACGTCCTAAAGTGCAGTGCAGTGCAGTGCAGGAAAAGGTAAGCAGCAAACAAATTCAAATTCAAGCTTCAAATATTAAGGTTAAAAACGAGCAGCATTAGTATTTAGTTAAAAACAGAATCTATTCCTGTTAAAAAGAACACAATGCTAAAATGCCGAAAATGCGGTAAAAACACTCCGTGACTCCACCAGCCCACTCCACCAGCCCACTTATCTATGGGGCATGCAGCAGCCCTTGCCATTAGTTCAAAATTAGAGAAAAAAAAATCCATATCTTCTCCGTTGACATACTTCTGCATGACCACTGAAGGGAGAGTAGTATGAGCTCTTTGTTTACTGAGTGTCTCAGCTAATTTGCCAATCACGGTTTCTTGGGTATGACCTTGCTCGGTGAGCGTTTTGTGTAGCTTCTCTCTGTCTTCTTCGGCTATCACTAGGAACTTCTCCATTATTTTCCCCAGCTTTTCTTGGTTTTCTGCAATTTTGTGCATGACCGCCTCCATTTCCCGGGATCTCACTTCTGACACCACCTGTGGGAGGGTTGGGTGGAAATAGAAGCTAGGAGGCTTGATATGCTTCTCAATTTTTGCTTTTTTATTAACAAATTATATTTATGAGTCCTTCTCTGCTTTTTTTCTGTGTAATTGATTTTCACACTTTCTCTGTGAATTATTCTTCACGCTTTTCTTCTTTTTTTTCCAGATTCCTTATCTTCAAGTGGACATCCCCCAGGAGGCTCAAGAGAAGGGAAAGGATGGTGAGTATCTTGAGGTAGGTGTTTACTTAAAAACAAAAATGGGAAAGTGTCCTCCACCACACCAAGAGTGACAAGATGCTATCTCAAACACTATCTGGGTCAGGTGCAAGATCAGGAGATTTATACATGTATATTTCTTTCATCCACCTTCCTTATCTGATTGAATATGTACTGACAATTCTCCTTACAACTATAACACTGTGGAGAATGAAGCTGCCGACAGTAGAATAGAAGAGAGAGAGATTTCTGAACTTCAACCCTCCTTCTTCCCCCTCCTCCTTTCCTCCCAGTGTTGTCTTTTTACCGAGATTAGTGTCACAACACTTGAATTGGTCACCTCCAATCACAATTAAGAAAGTAAAATGTCTCGCCCGCTATCCTGCATACTGGAGGGCTCTGGTTCCCAAACTGCCTTTCTTTTAGGCAGTATGATGCAGCAGAAGTGAAAGGAAGGAAAAAAACAACAAAGAACAAACCAAGTGAAGAAGAATTGCTTTTCACTCGTCCCTTCGCTACCTGCTCGCTCCCTCGAAACCCAATTCCCCCTCCCCGTCGTTACCCAGTTCAGGGTCACTCACCGCCCATGCCGCAATTCTCCTGAGGGCCGGGAGCAACTGCACCACTCCTGGGGGCGATCCACCACTCTTCACTCCTCTCCTCAGTTTCTTCTTCATCGTCCCTGAAGTCTTCTTCTGGTTTCCGGTTTTCCTTCTCCGATGTCTCCTGTGCTTTTACTTCTTTGACATCCTCAGCCTCTTCCAGCTTTTCCGGGCTCTTTCTGTTGACCTCCGCGCCGACGACCTCTTCTCCTTCCTGTTCCGCTTTTTCTCCTCCCCGGTGGCTTCTGTATTGCTCACCCTGTTCGCGAGTTCCTCTTCTTTCCTGTATGGGACAGGTTGGGAGCAGAGAGTTAACCCTTTCCTGCATTTGTGGTGTCCCCGTCCACGCGGTCTCGGCTGTTTTCCGCGAGTCGGCATTTCAACCCACGGTATGCAGCTGGTGCTGGGTGATTGGACACAGGGTTCTTTCTCACACCATGATACGTAATGGTTCTTTTAATTCATCAGATCCCAATTGGAAGGGGTGGTTGGTTTGGCCTGTCGACACAAACGGGTGTCAATCTATATTCCTGGGTAACACCAAAGGGTTTAGGATCAATAGTTCTGATCAGCGATGTGTACAAATAGAACACTCCTGGGTGGTGATGTCATATTGTGTTGGGAAGTTATGCCTAGATTGGCTAAAAACCTCAACACTTTCCCAGATGAAGCAACACTTGTCCCTTCTTTCTGATGACATGGATCTCAGGGATTTTTTATTAGGTCCCTGAAACCCACGTCAAAAACGCTTTTTGTATGGAATATACAACGAGCTGTGGAAGATTTCTCAACAGGAAGCTGCTGAGAGATTGCGCGAGATCGAAAGGGTTAATTTAGAAAAGGCTTTGGCTGTGATTTACAACAGTATGAACAGATTATCATCCTGAATTTACTCACTGGGCAAGACATGTCTATTTTACAACATGAGCAGTCACAATTACGGTCCATCGTATTACTGAGCTCGACATTACGAACATTATGTTCTGGCCACGTGCCATGGCGTTACATCAACAGTACTAGTCTGTTTTCTGAATATGATCTAACGGACAGACAGATAGTAATGGCATGCAAAATATACCATGTTGCACATTTTAAAATTAGACCAATTTCTTTTCACTGTGGCACCATCCAAAGACTGGATAATCCATGCTTACATCACCCTACTGGTCACGACTTTCCAATTCCAATTTTGTCTCCAATACCAACAGGTAGGCAGATACGAAGCGCTAGGGTAAGGTTATGTGCATGAGTATTGGGGATTACCATTCAGGTTTATATGCAGGAATGGGGACACAGAAGTTTTTCTTAGTGGCTCTGACTGTGAAGGTGCTTTAAGCAGATCCTTGGTTTGCAAAAAATTTCCCTCCACTGAGCATTCAATGCTTCGGTAGCAAACTTCTCTTGTTATGTGAAGGGTTCTCCAGCTGCCGTGATTCATCTGGTGTTCAAGCTGCTCTCGAATGAGAGCTATTTGATGCTGAATGATAAAGGTTGCTCCGGGATGGAACCGAGCATCGCATATCTAGTGACGGTTAATTCCATAGTGACTTGTGGTACTTTTTTTCACCTGCCCACACAGATAGGAAGGCAGCGCAACAGCCTTCGATAAATGTTTCCAACATACGGTTTGATTCTCTGAGCAAACAGAAAGCCATGCTTTTTCAAAAGGATGTGGCCATAACTTCAGCCAGAGAGGCGTTTGATCTCCAGGTTGCAAGGTCCTTGTCTGAGAAACAGACACTACTCCAAACTGACTTCCCGCTGCATTTTGGGGAGCTGGTCCATCGTATCTTTAACATGTCTGATATGAAGGAAATAGTGCACTTTTTAAATGTATCGGCTCTGGCCTGGTTAGCACCTTTCAGAAGATTTTGGGATTTTTTTGGGGGGGGAGTTTTATATACAGCAAAATAGACCCAAAGGTATCAGAGCGCTTTACACGAGCACCAGTTGCGTTACAGATGGACACGTTCATTTATACCATCTTTCATGCACTCCGTGTTTCAAAGTGTTTTAGGAGGACTCCCGTTTGTCCTGCTACTTGTTGCAGGAATCTTGATTTATATGTTTCTGCTCCGTAATGTATGTCCCAGTTCAACACAGAATGGAGACAGCACTGCTTGTGCTGCGTTGCCATGAGCGCATGGTACACTGCTCGGCACACCTTGGCTTCAAGAACTGAACGAGCATTTGTTCTTATCCGTAAGGCCTGTCTGGCTTGACTGCATACAACCTGTCTTCGGCCGTTTGCTTTGCAGCCACAAATGCGTCCTGGATATATGTCTCGGATCACAATTGGTGGCACTACCAGACTTTGAGGTACTGATGGACCCTTTAAAGGCCCCAGTTTATTCCATTGATGATAAATGCATTCTTAGAGCCACCCTTGGATTCTTCAGCTCCTAGTGATGTGAACAGTGGCCCTGCGGAAAACTTATGGGCTACAACGCAACCCTCAGTGGCTGCTGTGGGAACTGGATGGAATCACCTTTGCTCCATAAACCTGCAACGCGGTGTGCATCTGGGGTCATCGTCGTATGTGGTTGTGGGCAACAGTAATGTTTGCGTCTACCACTCGGAACACATAAAACAATTGGCTTTTTCCATGTGGAAACAATTTGGCCTATTTTTTAAACAAAATGAACCAAACTGCTTTTGCTTTCTTTTTCTAGGCACCATGGCTTTTGGAATACTTGAGATCTCAAATGATATAATGACTGAAAAGCTTTTACATAAATATTTTAAAAGGAAGCCCGCCTTTAGAAGCTTTTAAGAGTTAAAATGGTCTGCTAACTTTTTTAGATAGCTTTTAGATATCGAACCCTAGTAGGAAGAGTGGGTGTTATATTCCCGGGTTAGGCCCATGTAGCGAAGCAGTGTATTTCTTACATTGTCCTCACAATAACATTTTCAGCTGTGACCTTTTGCACATATTTGCGTGCACAACACTGTTCAATTAGTTTCCCTGAAACTAAACTTGTTTACAGATCTAGCTTCACACAACATTATCACAATGCACTGAGCATCATGTAAAAGGTCTCTTTTCGCACTAGGTACAAATGTCATTTCTACCTTCATCCACGGGTCGACAGGGCTATATACATATCCATAACATCACTAATCCATACGCACATCGCAAGGCTGCTTTCTATTATAAAAGATGAGCATCCCAATAGATTAGTAGAGGGGGCTCTCCCGTTGATACCCAAGGTCCCTGCATGCTATGACTTCAACAAGCATCAGTCTGACATCTCGTGAGGGGTGTCCAGTTAATGACCAAGATGGGGTCCTTCATTCTATCCCATCAGATAAAAGAGTTGGATCATCCCTTGTGGGGATTCTTGGCTCTACACCGACACGGACTCTAGGTACACAGAGAGTAGGGTTTGTATAGTAGGAGCACGCTCGTTTACTGCCTTGTTTTATATGCCTGCATATATGCACACTGTTGTAGCACAATGGTAGAACTATATCTACTCTTTACACTTTTGGTGCGTGTAATCACTTTTATCTGCTTCTGTCTATTAACCATCGCAGCACATGTATTTTATACAAGAATAACATTGGTTCAATAAACCTATTGAAAACGTCCCATTGTGTATTCTCTGTACACTTCTCTAAGAATAAGTGAGCATGCGTGAATGAGCGAAAGGTTCTATACTGTTTCCATGATCCCTGAGGGGTCGGAGTTGTCATGTTCAGTGGTTGCCAGAAGCCATTTGCTCCCTGATAAGCACAGGAGAGCTTACAGTGGCACTGTGTGCTAGCTGGTCTATAGGCCAATATATCCTGTGGGGGTGTCCAGAATCAGTATTGGCACAGAGCCCCTAGTTTATGTTGTCCAAGCAATGTGCAAATGCTATAGATTAGTAGGAACTACACGACACCCCCATCAGTGAAGTACTCACTCATACCCTCAGTACCTGCATTGACAGAGTGGCCTTTCGGGAAGCCTAGAAACACCACTCTCACTGCCCTGCTAATGAAACCCTCAGCGTACCAAGCCACCTTCACAAACTACTGACCTATCTCCTTCCTACCTTACCTAGCTGATATCCTAGAGAAATCAATCAACAGATGCCTCACTAACAACCTCATCAACCACCAGCTTCTTAACACCATGCAGTCCTAATTCAGACCCAATCCCAGAATGAAAACGCCTCTCATTGCAGCAACAGATGACATCTACATGATCCTGGATGGAGGAGAAACTGTATCACATCCCTTATCAGATGTCTATACAAGATTGGCATGCAAGGGCCTGTCCTCCACTGGGTCTACTTGTTCATGACAGGAGGAACACAGACATTCAGCCATGCTCCATCCTTCTCAGAAGCCCGAGAACTCATATGCAGAGTACCCCAAGGCTCATCACTCTCTTCAACGCCTACATGACCCCTCTGGCCAACATCATCCACAGCCACGACATCAAGATCCTCTACTACACGTACAAAATGCAACTTACACTGTCCCTCTCAGACAAAATCCCCTAAATGAGAAACAGGTTCACAGCTTGCATCTCTGGGATAGTCACCTGAATAAAGTTCAAACTTAAAACTGAAAAATCAGAGTAGTGATCTGCAGAAAAAACAACTCCCTGTAGGACTCCACGTGGTGGCCAGTCGACATCGGAACAACTCCCACCTCTCTGGATTGTCATTGAAAACGAGCTGGGCATGTCCACCCATGTCAACGCGATTGCTGAATCCTACTTCCTCACCCTGCAGATGCTGAGTAAGATCTTCAAATGACTCCTGAGCAACACCAGAGGAACACTTCCCTATGATCGTTTCAGGAGGTGGGCTATGGAAACTCTCACTACACAGAGATCACCAAACATCTCACCAGAAGTCTGGCTGCTTCATCCTGGGTGGTTTGCAGACTCGTTCTCAGCCTCCAAGCAGGACTCACATCACAACACTCCTGAGGTGTTGTGTAGTTCCTACCAATCCGTAGGACCTGCGCATTGTTCGGACAACATAAACTAAAGGCTTGGTGTCAAGACTGATTCCAGACACCCTCGCAGGATATGTTGTTCTATAGACCAGCTAGCTCACAGTGCCACCATAAGCCCCCCTAACCTACCAGGAAGTGAATGGTTTCCGGCAACCAGACAACCACTGAACATGACAACCCTGACCCCTCAGGGATAGTGGAAACAATACAGAACCTTTTGCTCAGTCACTCGCGCTCACTTATTCTCAGAGAAATAAACAGAGAATTCACAGTGGGATGTTTTCAATAATATTTATTGAACCAACGTTATTCTTGCATAAAATACATGTGCTGAAATGATTAGTAGATGGAAGTAGATAAACATGGTTACAAGCACCAAGAACGTAAATAGTAGATATAGTTCTACCATGGTGCTAAACAATTGTATATATGCAGGCATATAAACAAGACAGTAATCTTGCAAACTCCTACTATGCGGACCCTACTCTAAGTGTACCTAGAGTGTGTGTAGGTATAGAACTAATAATCCCCCCAAGGGACGATCCAACCCCATTACCTGATAGGATAGAGTGAAGGACCTAGTCTTGTTCACAAACTGGACACCCTCACGAGATGTCAGACCGATGCGTGCTATTTGTTCAGCATGCAAGGACCCTCTGTGTGAGCGGAAGTACCTCCTCTACGAATCTATCTGGATGCTCATCTTTTACAATAGAAAGCAGCTGTGCGATTTATGCATAGATTAGTGATGCTTTGGATATGTAGGTAGCCCTGTCGCCCCTTGGATGAAGATAGTGATGACATTTGTACGTAGTAAGGAACGAAACATGTTGTTCAGGGCGTTGTGATAATATAGTGCAAAGCTAGATGTAAAATAAGTTTAGTTTCAGAGAAACTAATACAACATTGTTGTGCATGGAAATGTATGCAAAAGGTCACATCTTGGAAATGTTATTTGTGAGGACAATGTAAGAAATAAGCTGCTTCGCTACATGGGCCTAACCCGGGAATAAAACACTCACTCCTCATACTAAGGGTTTAAAAACATTAAAAAACTACTCTTTAAAAGCATATAAAAGTGGCCATCCCAATAAAATATGTAAAATGTTCTATAAGTCATTATATTATTTGAGATCCCAAGCACTCCGAAAAAGCCATGGTGCCTAGAAAAAGAAAAAGCTGTTTTGTTACATTTTGTTTATAAAGAGACCACATTGTTCCCACACGGAAAGATGCCAATTGTTTATGTTTTCCGAGTGGTTGATGCATCATTGTTGTTGCCCACATCTGCAGACGTTCCCAGAGGCGCACCCCGTAGCATGTTTATGGAGCAACGATGATTCCATCCAGTTCCCACAGCAGCAGCTGAGTGAGGCGTTGTGTCCCACAAGTTGTCCGCAGAGCCATTGTTCACATCACTAGGAGAGGAAGCATCCCAGGGTGGCTCTAAGAATGCATTCATCATCAACGCTGGGGACAGCAATATGCATGGGCCTTTAAGGGGACCATCAGTACTTCAATGTCCGGTGGCGCAACCAATTCTGATCCGAGACATATATCCAGGGCACATTCTTGGCTAAAAAGCAGGCAGCGTAAGACAGGTTGAATGCAGTCAAGCCAGACTGGCCTGAACAACAAGAACCAGTGCTCATTCAGTTCTTGAAGCAGAGGTGTGCATAAAGGAGTATATCATGCGCTCACGGCAATGCAGCACTAACAGTGCTGTCTCTATTTTGAGTTGAACTGGGACATCCTTTGCGGAGCAGATAGAATAAAATCAGTATTCCAGCCACAAGTAGCAGGACAAGCGGGAGCCCTCCAAAAACACTTCCCAACACGGAGTGTATGAAAGATGGTATATCTCCGAATATCGTCTGAAAGGTGCTAACCAAACCAGAGCCGATACATTTGTAAAAAGTGCACCATTCCCTTTGTATCAGACATGTTAAAGATACGATGGACCAGCTACCCAAAATGCAGTGGAAAGTTAGTGTGGAGTAGTGTCTGTATCTCAGACGAGGACCTTGCAACCTGGAGATCAAACATCTCTTTGGCTGAAGTTAAGGCCACATCCTTCTGTGAAAGCATGACTTTCAGTTTACTCAGGGAGTCAAATTTTATGTTGGAAACATTTATCGAAGGCCATAGCGCTGCCTCCCTAACTGTGTGGGCAGGTGAAAACAGTATTTGTGTACAACAAGTGACTATGGAATTAACAGTCACTGGATAAGCGATTGCCGGTTCCATTCCACAACAACCTTGATTGTTCAGCATCAAATAGCTCTCATTCGAGAGCAGCCTGAACACAAGGCGAATCACAGCAGCTGGGGAACCCTTCAGATAACAAAACAAGTTTGCAACAGAAGCATTGCATGCCCCATGAAGAGAAATATCCTTGCAAACTAAGGATCCGCTCAAGCATCCTCATAGTCGGAACCACTAAGGAAAACCTCTGTGTCCCCTTTCCTGCATCTAAACCTGAACTGTAAGTCCCAATACTCACGCATATAACCTTCGCCTAGTGCTTCGTATCTGCCTACCTGTTGGTATTGGAGACAATATTGGAATTGGAAGGTCGTGACCGGTAGGGTGATATAACCATGGATAATCCAGTCTGTGGATGGTGTCTCAGCCACAGTAAAAGGTAATTGGTCTAATTTTTCAATGTGCAGCATGGGGTATTTTGCATCTCTGCGTGCCATAGTTATTTGCCTTTCTGTCAAATCATAGTAAAAAAACAGGCTGATAGTATTGATGTAACGCCACGGCACGTGGCCAGAACATAGTGTTTGTAACATCCAGCTCAGTACTATGATTGATCGTAATTGGGACTGTCTATGTTGTAAAATAGACATGTCTTGCTGAATTATGTCGATTGCAGAAGACACAATGTTGACCACTGAATACATTCTGGATGATACATGGTCATACCATTGTCAACCACAGCCAAAGCCTTTTCTAAATTAACCCTATCAATCTTGCACAATCTCTCGGCAGCTTCCTGCTGAGAAATCTTCCAAAGCTTTTTGTATATTCCATACAAAAGTGCTTTTGACGTGGGTTTCTGTGACCTAGTAAAAAATCCTTTAGATCCGTGTCATCAGAAAGGAGAGACAAGTGTTGTTTCACCTGGGCAAGTGTCGCAGTTTTTAGCCAATCTAGACATAACTTCCCAACACTATATGGCGTCACCCCCTACAAGTGTTCTGTCTGTACATATCGTTGATCAGGCCTATTAAATCTAAATCCTTCAGTGTTACCCAGGAATCTAGATTGGCACCTGTTTGTGTCCACAGGCCAATCCAACCAAACCGTCCAATTTGGATCTGATGAACTGAAAGAACCATTACATATCATGGTGTCCAGTGTATCCTCATTAAAGTGTGTAAGTGCTGCCAGTTCTCGAAATGTGAGAATGCGGGAATATGAGGTGTGTTAAAATCCTTTGTTTTTGCTTTACCTAGACATGAAGTTTGTTACACTGTCTTGTTCAGGAAAATCATTTGGTGTGATATGAGGCATGCTCTAAGTAAGACCTCTGTCCCCTGAACCTGCTAATCTTTTGTCCTCCAGATAGACTTTGTGTCTATTAAGTCTTTCCAAAAGTCGAAACCCTGTGTACACAGTTGGGAAATAAAGGAAGCAGAGTATATCAGCTTGGTGTTTGTTAGCATATTTTTCTTTGCAGGTGTAGATGCAAGCCTATAGTAATATGAGGCTGGGTCTGATGTTTCAAAACCTGAAACATAGGCAAACATCTGTGCAAAAGTCTTTGAACTACCTTAAGGCGGTGTTTGGCAGTCTTCCTATTGTGTGTAATTATAAACAGCGCGTGGGATACTGGCTTTATGTAAAAAATGGTGACCATAATGCTGGTAGCAGAACATGTCTCCAAAATTACTTGTCCAATCATATAATTCATCATTTGAAACTGCAGCTGATTGCTCTAAATCTGAAAGCAAATTATGTACAGTTTCAATGTCCCAATCATCAGAGAAAGTACTAGAGGTGATAATGTCATTTAAAGAAATGTTGAACAAATAAGGAATTTTCAAATGTTAAGTAGGACCATATACATCATTCTATATCATGACCCATATAATTCCTTCAGGAACTGGAACCGCGGTAATATTCAACAGGGACAGGTCTCTTAGTTTACGGTGTGATGATGCATGTGGCTATGAACCAAGTTCACGTGTTGGACTGTAGAGTGTTCTGGGAGGTAAGGTCCATTCAGAAGTAGAAAAAGACAGTTACCAAACCAACCCATAATACCAGGAATAGTAAGCCAATTGTAATCCATAGATGTATCCAGGGAACAACGAAGTAAGTCTTTTTCAGCCAAAGATAGAAAGCATAAACTCAAAGCTTAAAAGGAAGAGGCTGTGTCAGCAGCTAAGGTTCATTTGGATCTGATGAAAAATCATCACAATACAGGAAGTAGCCAGATGCCATCCGGTCTATTCTTGGCAACTTAGTAACCCTGGGCGTAGTTCGCGTAGTAGTGCTACGCGTAGCTACGCGAAGTGCACTTCGCACTACGCGAGCTACGCGTAGCTACGCGAACTGCGTAGTGCACTGTGCAAAATGCTGTTCGCACTGATTGCACAGTGCCGGATGCTTGTCCGCACTGTGCAATCAGTGCAAACCGCATCTTGCACAGTGCAAGCGGTCGTTGTCTGCCGCTCGAGTAGATTTCTACTCGAGCGGCAGCTTTCTCAACGCAGACTGGTAGTTTCTCATCGCGAGCGGTCGCGAGCATACGCGACCACTTGCAATGAGAAACCTGACCTCCCCGCGTTGAGAATCTCGCCGGGAGGTTTATTTTCCACGCTCGCGATCGGCAACTTGATGTTGCTGATCGCGAACAAGGAAAAAGTCTTGCCAGGATGTCTTTTTGCTTGCTCGCGGTCGCCAACTTGACGTTGAGGACCGCGAGCAAGCAAAAAATGACCGCTACGCGTGTTTGCACTGTGCTACGTGCAATTCGCGTAGTGCGAAGTAGCGCAAACTTCGCATACTACGCGAGCGTAGCGTAGTACTTCGCCCAGGGTTACAACTTAGCAGGTTTTGTAGAACTGGGAGATGACTCGATCTGTGGCATGTTGACATAGACGTCGTCAATCTTTCAAATTGAAATTTCTGTACAGTTGTAGTTGTTTCAATAGGGAGAAGCATCATCTCATTTTCGTTGACAGCTTTTCTTTGAAAAGTGGAGTCTTCAGTCATTATTAAAGCTTCCATCTGAACTTCCTGTACAGTAGTGAGAGGAGTGCGATGGCTGCCCAGGAGCCGATTTGGCCTACTGTTGAGAATCGGCCAAATAGTGTAGTTTGATCAGATCAATTGAGACAAGCCTTTTGTCTCGACGGCCAGCAAGAGAGGGAAAAAGGACAGTTCTGGTTCTTTCGACAGCTAGGACAGGTACAGGTGCTCTATAAGATGTCCCAATTTCTTTTTTGTCCACAATTTTGTCTCTGACCAGGTCCCCAATCTCCGGGACCCCGGCAGGTCTTGCTGTTACTGTTTTCACTGCCCCAGTGGCGGTACATTTTACTTGGATGTCACTTCTTGAAGCTGCAAATTCTTTTAGGTCCTGTAAAACATCCCAATGATCATTGAGGTCAAATGGTGTTTCAGTCGCCACTGTGCTGACACTATCGAGGTTGGGTACCCACATTCTTATCCCGAACAGGAGCTCATAAGGTGTACGACCCCCCAGGGATTTTCTTGGCATGTTGTTAAGTGCCTTCTGGACCCCATATAGGTGATTCACCTAACTGCAACCCGAGCCTAATCCCCTTTCTGTTAAGGACTGCTTTAAGTCATGGCTTTTCCTCTCAACTACCGAATTTTCCTCAGGAGAATAGTTGGAGGAGTGCCGAAAGGCCACATCCAAAGTTCCCATGGGTTCTTTGTAAGCCCAAGAGCTAAACGCTGGGCCCTGGTTGGAATGTAGTTTGCTAATTGCGTATGTCAAGATAAAGACTCGCAAATCCTTTATAACAGTTCGTTCATCAGCCGAGCGCTGGGGCAAAACCCACAGGAATCTAAGGCTTGAATCCACTGCCACCAAGATGTGCTTGTAAGCCCTGTCAGAGTGTAAGAACCCGCAGTGATCCAAATAGACACATGCAAGAGGTTTGTCTGAGATCAATAAAGGTGTTTGTGGTGGACGTGCTATGTTGGAGCCCTTCATTTGCTGGCAGATGTTGCATTGAGGACAAAGTCCTTGGTCTGTTTAGTTAGACCTGGCCAGCAATAGCGCTGCTTTAGTAGTGAAACTGTGGCAGTGATCCCTGCATGTGCAGCTAGTATTAATCCCAATCTGCGATCAGTGTTTGATATTACTCTATTCCCCACTACTGGAATTTGAGTATACAGAATGTTTTGTACATCTAATTTGTAGGAGTACTTGAGCGGAAAGCCTTTCTGCAGGGCAGAGCTGTTGTGAGTGGCATTGACAGCTATCATAGTTGTTCCGTCTATTCTCGTGCTAGAACGAGTTATTGCAGCAACAGCAGCAGTACACACTGTTGCCTTGGCGGCTTCATCCGCCATTGAATTCCCTTCAACGTGAACGCCGACACGTTGATGACTCAATATATGAAGAACATGAGCCCGTGACAGGCCTTCTTTCAGCTTCGCCACTTGTTCCCAGAGCATCTTGGGCCAGATGTATCAAGCTATTTTGGGTTCGCAAATGGTGCGAATTGCATAATTCGGCCGTTTGCGAACGCAAAATGGCCTAATCCTATGTATGAAAGCTTTCGCAAAAACTGCGAATGCAAATTTTGCAAATCCCGATTTAGCGAATACCAGATTGCGAATTTGCAATTTGGGACACTCAAATTGCGAATTCGCAATTTGGGACTCTCAAATTGCGAATCGCAATTTGGGAATCGTAAGCCAATATATGAAACATTCGCAAATTGCGATTTACCCAAAAATCGAAATTTTGCACTTGCAAATTACCACCAAGTGCAAACTATTTAAACAGGCCCAGAGGGCTTCAGAATCTTCCACAAAGGCAGCGCTGTATGTCATAGTGAGGAGGATGCGGATTCAAGCAGCAGCACAGAGAAGGAGGAGGAGACAGGAACGCATTTACAGAGTGCGCATAACTCTGTTTCAGCAGACAGAGGAAGAAATCCATGACAAAAATATACTAGACCCAGCAACAATACTAGACCTGATAGCTGACCTACATCCAATACTGGAGCGTCAGACCCGCAGGACCCAAGCCATTCCCACATATGTGCAGGTCCTATGTTCACTGCACCTACTAGCATCAGGGAGCTTCCAGGGGGTGATAGCTGCAGCAGGAGGGGTGTCCCAAAGTTGTGTTTCACGCTTCCTGAATGCTTTTTTGGATGCAATGGTACAGAGGATACACCATTACATCAGATTCCCCACTACACAACAGGCATTGCAGCAGACCAAATTGTATTACTACCAGATAGCACAATTTCCACATGCAATTGGGTGCATTGATGGGACACATGTCGCCATCTGTCCCCCCTCAGACAATGAGTATGTGTTTAGGAACAGGAAATCCTTTCATTCACTCAACATCCAGGTCATATATAATGCCTCACACATATTAACTGACATAGTGGCCAAATATCCTGGTAGTACGCACGATTCATTCATATTCAGACACAGTGGAATATACACTCGTCTCACTGGGGGTGAATTTGGCGAAGGATACCTGCTAGGTAAATGCATGTTACTCACTCTGATATACTCCTTAGATCTGTAGAAACAGGACAGTGATTAACCATATGCCTTTCATCCTGTAGGTGACAGTGCATATGCTGTGCGCTCCTTAATACTCACACCATACCTCAATCCTGCAACTCAGAGTGAAAGGAAATACAATGTTGCACACAAGTTGACCTGCAATGTCATAGAGTGGACATTCGGCCTACTGAAGAGTAGGTTCCGCTCTCTACACAAAAGTGGAGGTGCACTGCAGTATAGGCCAGAGATCTGTTGCAAACTTGTGGCCACTTGTTCCATGCTGCACAACCTAGCAACAGCCAATGGCATACCATTGGACCTCACAGATTCAGAGTCTGATGAAGAGGATGAACCACGCCCACCTCACAGAGCAGCAGGTGGTGTAGGTGCAGCAGATGGCAGACAGAGACGTGATGAAATAACACGCAACTATTTCTAGGTGAGTACTGATGAGACAAAGCACCTCATGACTGTTGATCAACTGTGTTTTTATTCACCTTAACATCAGGTAAACTGTGTGCACACAGCCATCAACTCCTTACTTGTGTGTGGCTTTTGCAGGTGAACATGGCATATATACAGACCATGCACAACATTCAGCACTTTTCGTCGTATGCCATGGGTTACCTCACCCATTTTCATGCCTCGGTCACACCACTGACTAATTCTTACGGCCATGCACAGCACTAGAGCAGTCAATGTTTACACTGGCCTCCCTTGATGATGCCTCGGATGCTGTACCTTGCCTTGCACTCCGCCATCTGGGCTTAGTCACTGGTGGAGTAATGCTGCTGTGGCAAGAGCCCTCCTCACTGTCCCCTCCACCCAGTATACCTGTGCCAGCTATAGTGGCTGTCTGTATCTGTTCAACAGCAGTGGTGACCTGCACCAATTCCCTGGCAACATCATGACTGCAGTGGGCCATTTCCACCTGCATGGACACAGTGCGTCTGGACAGGACAGCTGTGGCATTGCACAGACGGTTAACTGCCTTTGTTTAACCATCCAAACGGCTAAATAGGTGGTGCTTTTCGCGGCGTTTGGAGGCATGCTCCCTCTGCATGGTGGTACAGAGCTCTTTAATCGCTGCTGTCAAGTCCCTTAGACTGTCTGCATTTGCCCTATGGCCCTCTGCCACTGTGTTATTCATCTCCCTTATGCCGTCCTTAATGTCAGTCATGTTGTGATTCAGACACACCAGCTGCCTTTGCATTGACCGCATGCTTTTTAATTGCAGCCGCTGCACCTTCACCATAGTGCCCTCCAGCCCTGCAAAGACAGAGGATTCCTCTTCTTCCTCAGCGGCACCGTGTGCTCTTGCTCTGCATCTCCTGCGATTGGTGTTGCAACGCTGCACAGGAGAATGATCACTTTGAAGCTGTGCCTGCTCATTGGGCCTTAACTGTGGCTCATCTTGAATGTCTTCCCCTTCTGCCTCCAACTCCTGTAGTGGAGTCACAGTGTACCTGCGTGGTCTTGGTGCAGGTGTTGGTGGTTTTGTGGTGTCTGACGCTTCTTCCCCTGCCTGTTCCTGGATCTCAGCTGGCTCATCTATTGGTGTGTCTTCACCCTGTGGCACAGGTTCATCTGTGAATATAACAAAACTACTTATTGTGTGTCCTGCTTTCTGTTATTTGGAAATAAAATGTACTTGAGTTGGTATACCTAAATGGTGTGTTTAATTTGTTTATTTACTGGTGTGTCTCAACTGCGGATATGTTTCTCAGTATCATTGCTTTACTATTTTATGTGTCGGACTGCATCTTCCATGATGCATTGCTGGGTGGTAACAAATTTGTGGACTGGAGTGGCAATCTTACTTTTTCATTAAGTCATATATAAGTGGGGTGCTTTGTGAGTAATGGGGAAGGGGTATTTTAGCATGCATCCTACCTTGGCTGGTGTTGGTTGTGGCGGAGCTGTTGATGTCTGCTATGCCATCTGCTATGCCACTGATGGATTCTGGCTGTAGGGTGGACTCCAGCAAGTCTTCAAGGGGTGTGGACGCTGGCTGTGTTGATGGTCCTCCACCAGTCTTCTTGGCGTCCGCAAGCCTGCTTGCCACCTTCTCTTTTGCCCTTGAGCGCAAGTCGTACCAGCGCTTGCGTAGATCTTCTATGTAGCGCTGTGTGACCCCTATAGCATTTACTTTGGCTTGGATGTCCAGCCAGATCTTCCTCTTCTCTGACTCTGGGATGTGTAAGGATTTTTTCCCGAACAGTTGCTCATGGCTCTTCACCATTTCCTCAATGAGGACCTCCAATTCTTTTTCACTAAATTTTTGCTTTCTCTTGCATCCTGCAGCCTCCTTTGCCTTCTCCTGTGAGGCCATGATGTGTATTTGTGCTTGTCTCTGCACTCCTGATGTTCTCCTGAGTGGTATGCTCCTGCTCTCAGCCTCTTCCACAGCCTGAGACACTCAGAAATAGCATGGGCAGACACACTTCCTGCTTGTGATGTCATCAAACTGCATCGGAATAGCAGATTCGCTATTTCGGATTTTTTAAATTTGCGAATTCACTATTACAGAATCGCTAATTGGGAATCTATAATTGCGAATGTGAATATTACCGAATCACAATTTTTTGCGATTTTTTTCCTGCATTGCTTTTTGCGATTCACAAGTAGCGATTCGGTAAACATCGCTATTTGGAATCGCAAAATGCTTTTTTGATACATCTGGCCCCTTGTTCTTTACTGTGCAACCTTTGGAATCCCTAAATCCATTCTGGCCCCAATAGTGTAAATATTCGCTATAGGACTGGACACAGTAAAATGAATCACACACTATGAGTGTGGGGAATTCATGATCCACATTTTGTAGTGCCATTATCAGAGCTTTTAGTTCAGCCAGCTTCACTGTACAGTCTCCTAGAGTTTGTGTTTGTGTTTTTCCTAGAAGAAACTTTCCGCTCTGCATGCGCCCTTTTACAATTGCGCATGCCGCGGAATATTGCTGTTTCATTCCTACGGCCGGCATTGCAGATCCATCGGTATAAATGATACATTCATATCGATCTAGAGGCATTATTTCATTCAGTAGAGGATATTCTTGTTCATACTGCAGGAATGCTTGTGTTTGCAATGTAGAATCAAATCTGTAATCTACATTTGTTGCAGTGAGAGAGTTCACCCATTGAATCTATCTTGGATGCAGTGCTTTAGCATTTGGAATGATTGCCTTCGTAACAGCCTCCAAGGTCGGTACTAGGCTTAGGACAATTATGCGTTTCCCCTGTGATAGTGCTCTCTCTCTCACTACAGCAGTCTGTACTTCTGTGAGTATTTTTTCTGTTGGTGCAAAATGCATTCCAGCGTTCGTCTACAAATGTGATTTGTATGCAATAGGTACTATATCAACTTCATTAAAAGTAATGTAGGTGTACCTGGTTGGCCCAGCGACTACATGGATCACCAGGTTAGCCGTGTTGACACGTGTGTGTAACTGTTTTGAAGCTAACATGTCAGCTTATATGGAACATAAGATATCAGTATTCTCCTGTGTCCAACGGTGCACTGAAAAATCAGGTCTAATTAAGTCGTAGAAAGGTTTTACCCTTTCGGCGTGATCCAAAATGTATGTCCTGCCAAAATTCAAGAATCCCAAAATGGATTGTAGTCTTTTCAGAGTCTTTGCAGGTTGGAGCAGTGCACATTTAGCTAAAGACTGTGACGCCAGGCTTTTGCCTTCACTTGACAACTCATATCCTAGAAATAGGACACTGAGGCAGGCAATCTTTGATTTTTTTTAATTGAATATTGAATGTGTAACCCAGGTGAGCAAACCCAAGGATTATGTGGTTCACTCTGGCCTCTTTGTTATCCTTGCTGAAAACAACCCGGGGTTGTCAGTCAGTCAGAAATCTTTATTCGGCTATATTCCAAGCCATAAAAGAATGCATCATACAAATATTTCTGAATAAAAACATCATAAAATTGATATACATTTAAAAAAGGGAGCAGTTTACAAATGTCCAAGAAACAAACTCTTAAAATAGGCCTTACAAATCTATATAGGACAATGTTTAAATTGAAAGATGATGATAGACACAAAGGACGATCTTTGTACATAGTACTTAATAGCAACAGTTTCAAACATCGTCATCATCAAGAACATGAGCTCATTTTCCAACAATGTTCGGAGTCGAACTGCAGAGGAGATGTATTTATAGACCATTAAACAGATAAATTCATCCTTTAAAAGCTGGAGATAATACAGTGCAGCCTGACATTTCCTTATATTTAAAAATGTTAAAACCCGCGGTTGTTCATATACCCCTGGGGTAATCAACAAAATTGACTTTGAGAGCCTAGCACTGAAAATGCTGTCAAATATCTGCTTCCAGGTGCTATATTTTGGTAGAAAAATCAATTTGAGATGTCTAGTGTTGTTTTGCATTCTGTACTGCAAATTTGTGTGTGGATGAGTTTAAATGTCTATAATCTAATATTAGACTATATGAATTGTCGGGTTTCATTGCGGGAAACAAAAGATTATTCATGGGTGAAGGGCAACTCTCAATCATACCCTGGTATTCACTCTGATTTAGGATCTCCCTGACTTGTTTCTTTGCCTCATGTTTAATCAGGTATTGTCTTTATGGTAGAGGAATTGATTTTAATGGGATTTCGTGATGAGGTGACTCATCAACCCACCCAACATGGTTGCAGTATGGTGCAGGAGCTAACACTCACGCCCACTCCTGTGTGTATGAATTTTCAACTAATTTTGTTACGAGGTCAGAAAAAGCAGGTAAAATAACTTCTTCTCCCATTGGGCAATCCATTACAAACTCAGGTGGCCAATCCTTTTCGGCCAAAAGAATGTCGTAACCATAGGTCAGGTTTTCCCAAAAGAGACCCTTCACTTTCCTGGGTATGTCCCTCTCCATTTGGAGAATTATTTCGTATAAACGATGTGGGACACTTACCCTTGTATCAGGTATTTCCACAGTGATATGCTCACTGACCGATATGACCCCCAGAAAGTCCATCAGGGTTCTGGCGAGCTATGGTGACTTCGGCCACGCTATCCAGCATTGTCACTATCCATTCTCCATTCAGAAGCAGTGTCCTCAGTAGCCTGGGCATTTCTAATTTCAGTCCCAGCTACCTTCTTCTTTTTGAATTGAGGTTTTCAAGTCTTTTGTTTGTCTTCCTGTTTAATGATGTATTCTGAAGTGCGGTGTCTCCCTTTTTGGCTTTTACTCACTCTTCCGATCTGTAGTCTGACCGTCCGTCTCTCTTCGAATGCTTTTTGAATGTTACCTGAAAGGAACGAGATGAACGTGTATCAGTATACTGATACCTATCAGGCTTTATAATATTGTCAAGGTTTCGCAAATTATATATCTGCGGTCGGTGTGTTCCTGTTGAGGAGACCCACCCTGTGACTGTGTTTTGCTTTGTTTATATTTTTTGTAAATTATCCCATTTCTTCTTTAAAGATTCGGGTGCTTGCTTAGAGTTATCTCTTTGAGAGCTACTCCTTACTATTGGTTTCCCAGGTTTGGCTCCCAGATTATCTCTGCCTAGAGAGGCATATGTATCTTTGATAATTTTAGGCAATTCGCACTGCTATTGTACGGGAGAGATTTCCCTCAGGCATTGGTATATAGCCACCGCGGCTCCCTCCCCTTTTATGTTAACAAATTTTTGCAGAAACTTAGGAAAAATTGCCCATCAGTTTCATTCCCAGATCTAAGGCAGGCTCTGCCCTGTACTCATCCTGAATCTGTTTCAGTACATCTGGTATGACTGCTATTGAAGGGGTACCATGCGTTCTGGTATATACAGCAGCGAAGACTGTACCACAAGTGTCCCAATCTTCTAACTGGGGAGCCAGCCCCATCAGCAAGCAAATTGTCAGTATTCTGTGTTCTCCTGCATGCCCCTATGGGGACAAATTGCTTCCAGCTGTGCTGTTGTTTGTGCTATCCAAAACAGGATTTGCTACCCAGCTGGTGGGAGTCTTTCCCATGATCACATTTAGTGTTTGCAGGCTAATACCTGTGGTGGCCATGTGTGGTTGTGTAGTCTTCCCATCCCCCACAGTTGGACTGTCACTGTTCTCAATGCATATTGTATTAGATTGCTGTAAATTTTTACTAAATCTCTATAAAGATGTCACATTCCTGCTGCTTTTCAGGCAGCAACATCTGGATGCGGTGTCTATGATGCTAAGACTGGACAAGTAGCTCCTTCTCTGCTGAGCGGACCAAGTCTCAGGTGTTCTGTTATATGGGGTAGGGTGCCTTTAAACTAATTAATGTGCTCTTTGGTATGTTAATGGGACTTCTAAGTCCACGTATGGAAAATACTCATCAGGTGGTTCATCTTCAATGTATTCATGAAATAACCTTGTGTGTGCATCTGCAGGTGGGAATTTTAACCAAGAATAGAATACCTCTGTTCTGAATGCGTCATGTGCCTCCACCATGAAGGTAATATTTCCACCCATTGCTGAGAGGCTATGTTATAATAATTTCATGATAACTGCCTGCCTGCAATTGTATGAAATATTTAAGTCCCTCTATCTGTTCTCCAATGTTTTTATCTAGTTGTTCGGTCATTGTTAAAGCAGTAGTATTTAGCCAAATTGTTAAAGAGATATGGTTCGCACAGAGTGGAAACTTCTAATCCTCCAAGCTTGATTTAACCTACAGCCAATACATAGGGTATACCTACTCAGCTGAGGCGGATTTGTTTCCCTTCTCACTACGGACGTCTCTGGTTAAAAATGTGAGTAGGGGGCGTGGCTTGCCTGGCTCTAAGATGGCCGCAGCCTGAGTGAGCTCCGGCAGCCGCCCGTAATATCCTTCATTATTTGGCGCCATCAAGGCAGTAGATGGCTTAATCCTGAGTGGTAGCGGCAGAGAAACTGGCGGTGCACCTCCATTCGAGGTTTGAAACAGCTGCGTGCAGCGTGCTCGGAGTTTGGCTGAGCTGCGATATTGGGCCTACCTGCGCACGGCCGCCGCTGCCTGGAGCGCCTCGTGGCGTGAGTAGGTGCCCGCGGCGGACTGGGCCACGCGTCGACTGCAGTGTGTCACCGCTGCCTCTGATGTCCCTGGCGGCTTGGCCGGACCCCTGGGCAGTGAAGTGGGGCTGACCGGACATGGATGCGGAGGGTGCCCTGTGTTGCTGACCTGGCTCGGTGAGTCCGGTGCGGCTGCGGTGGATGAGAGAGTTGGGTGCCGCTGCTGCGCGGCCCGTGGCGCCGCTTGGATCTGCGTGCAGGGAAGCTCCCGTGAAGATATCGGAGCCCCTAGCAGGCCTGCCCTCATCCTGTCTGAGCGGACCTCGTTGCGGAGTGTGTGGTGGGTCCGGAGCGTACTGCCTGCACTCCAGGAGAACGGTAGTGCACGATCCCGTTGTGCACGGGCAGATCGGCAGTTCGGCAGGATACGACTGACTGGTGATCTCCTGCACCGTAAGTAATGCATACTTTATGGAAGCTGCGCGTAGCGTCACTGGAACGCAGGGCTGAGTGAGCCTGTGGCGACTGGAGGCAGTACGCCGCTTGAGTGTGTGTCGACGGAAAGGACTGGTCTCTGCTCCGAACACATACAATAATCAGGCACTGGCTTGGTACTTTGGAGGTCTCCCCAGGACGCTCGTCAGATTCATCATCAGCCATAAGGGAGTGTATGGGGTATTGACATTGGGGCCAGAGGTATATTGGCGCCCCCAGTGCTCATAGCGGATTGCTTCCGGCTGCTGGGACCATGGGGAAAACGGACAAGACACAGTCAAAGCTCCACTTTGACCAGCGCAAATCTTCCAGGCACAGGGAAGAGGATTCCGATGCAGGGGTGGCTGACCGCGCCGCTGACCACAATGACCCTGATGGAGATATCAGACAAATCCTGGGGGCGATGCAGCACAGTCTCACCTCCATTGATGCTAAAATGGACTCCCTCACATACCGCCTGGACAGGATGGCGGAAAGGGTGGATAAGCATGCGGAGCGCATCGACTTGGCGGAACGCAGAATCTCAGATGCCGAGGATACCCAGACGGAGATGGGGACAGCACAAAAACAAGTGGAGAAGCTTCAATCGGCGATGAGAGACAAGGCCGAAGACCTGGAGGCACGCTCAAGGCGTAATAATGTTCGCCTCTTGGGTCTTGCTGAGACGACTTCCACTGGCCCCATGGAATCTTTTATTGAGAAGCTTTTGGTGCAGCTCCTGGGACACGACACATTCTCCGACATCTTTATAGTCGAGCGGGCACACCGCTCGCTCGGACCGCGACCTCCGCCGGGCGCGCCTCCACGCCCGGTGATAATTCGTCTACTGAACTACCGGGACAGGGATGCTGCATTGAGGCGCACCAGAGAACTGAAATCTCTCCAATATGAAGGTTCAGTGTTGTCCCTTTTTCCAGATTTTACACAGTTAGTTCAGGAGGCTCGTAAGAAGTTTGGTCCGGTGAAACGTAAGTTGCGAGAATTACAGTTGGACTATGCGATGTTATATCCGGCTCGCCTGAAGGTGAACTTTGATGGTAAAGCCAAATTCTATGCTGATCCGAGTGTGCTGCAGAAGGAACTCAAAAAGTACAGCGATGAGAGGGCGAATAGGCCTCCGCCGGAGCAGGCGGAAGGCGGTGTTTCATTGGATGGCATAGATAAGGACATAGAGTCGCGTGCGGAGTCATTGTCCTCTTCACCGTCATAACTTGTATGTTGCACTCCGTACATCATGGCATGTTCTTAGTTGTTCCTTCCTTTTGGATATGGGCCCACGGGGTAGGCTCTATTGTTATGTATATTTGTCTACAGTAGGATATGCACCACCACTGCGCAGTCTGAAGATAAGTCTTGATGGCACAATATTTCTTGGGCAATGTCAGCCCCTCACTTACGATTGAGGGCCTTTCGGCCATTGCCCCAGGGTGTGTTCCACATGGGTTTTGAATTTGGGGTCCCTGCCCGGTTGGCAGGCAGTAAAAATGGGGAGGGTGTGGGGAGGGGTGGGAGGGGACAGAGGTTGCCATATTCAAGTTGTCAGATATGGTGTGGGAGGGCGGGGGGGATGTTTAGTGTTGCATTTCAGCCAAGAAAAATGATTTCACAAAGATACCACAGACCTATGGAGGGATTCAGGCACACCATCTACACACGTCAGCCTCCATAGACGACTTAGCTCATGACCAATGCCAGGGATAGTCCAGTCATAGTCCGCTTCCTATCCTGGAACATCAGAGGTCTCAATGATCAAAGGAAGTTACGCAAAGTGGTGGCTTATTTGCTTCGGCACGACACAGATGTGGCTATCCTGCAGGAGACACACCTCTCCCCGCAGACTGGCCTGTTATCCCAAAGACGCATGAAAGGTCAGTGTATTGCAGCTGGGTACACGACGCATGCCAGGGGGGTGCTAATCTGGGTACGTAGGAATTCAGGTATACATATACAAGCGGTTGATGTTGATCCAGAGGGCCGTTTTGTGCTGGCGCGTTGTCGCAAAGACCATTTTAGTTTACTCTTGGTAGGGGTCTACGGGCCGAATTATGATGACCCACAATTTTATCACTCCTTACATGTTAGGATCATGAAACACTCACACTTACCAATTTTGTGGGGAGGGGACTTTAATTGCATTCAAGACACCAACTTGGACAGGTCGAAGGGCCCGCCACGACCCCTTTCATGTGCTGCTAGCGCAGTGGCGCACATTGCTGGGGTTGAGGGGTTGAGGGACGTCTGGCGCCAGTTAGACCCCCAGGGCAGGGGATATACCCATTATTCAGCTGCGCACGACACTCATACAAGAATCGACTATTGGTTTGCCTCCTTATCATTGATCCCTTCCATTAGAGAATGTCAGCACTTGGCCAGGACACTATCGGACCACTCCCCAGTTAGTCTTTTCCTGGAACTCCCATGGTTGGTTCCCCAGACATACATGGCGGTTCCTGCAGTATTCTTTATTGGATGCAGTTTTCCGCGCGGAATTAGGCGAGACGATAGATGAATTCTTTCTCACAAATCTGGGCAGTGTTCCCGCTATGGGAGTAGTATGGGAAACTTTTAAAATTTACCTACGAGGGATAACTATCTCCAAGCATGCGGGTGTACTCAAATCAATACGCACACAGATCTCTAAAGTCGAGGACACACTCCGTACCTTGGAGGCCCCTCACGTACTAGCACAGATTCGTGCCAAAATTAGTGAATATCAGGAGTTGGCGGAAGAGGAGGTCAAACACTTGGGGAAGTACGCAGTAGCCCGATCCTATTCTGAGGGGGACCGGCCTAGCGCTACGCTAGCAGCGACTGTTAGGCCTCCCAGAGAAGATAATTCCATAGCGCAGGTATATAATGCAGAGCGGGATCTGGTGGATGGCACTCCAGCCATACTGGATGCTTTCGCAGAATACTACTCTGGGCTATACACCTCCAGGGATGCAGTGACTCAGGAGTCTGACGACGACTACCTCGCTCACATAACTATGACATGGTTGGCCAATAGTGATAGGGAGAGGCTTATTGGACCACTCAGGCCTACTGAAATTACAGCGGTGTTGAAAGATATGCCTAGTGAGAAGGCCCCTGGGGCGGATGGCCTGACGGTGGTATTTTATAAGGCTTATATAGATAGGTTGCTCCCTCATCTGGTCAATCTCTTCGAAGAGATGGAAAAAACGGGGATAATGCCCCCATCAATGCAGGAGGCCATCATAGACGTATTACTTAAGCCTGGGAAGCCCCCGGAAGACTGTTCCTCTTACAGACAGCTTTCCCTCCTGAACACCGATACGAAACTGTTCGCGAAGGTGTTGGCGAATAGACTGGCCCCCCTGCTGCCTCGACTGATCGGACCGGAACAAACGGGGTTTGTCCCGGGTAGGTCATTGTCCAGCAATCTTCGGACATTGTTTGGAACCATAGCGCGAATACATCCACAGACAGAGGCGGCTGCCCTGTTTATTGATATTGAAAAGGCGTTCGACTCAGTTGAATGGTGGTTTTTGTATGCTGTCCTGCGAAAAGTGGGAGTGGGGGATATCTTCCTACATTTAATAAAAGTGCTATATACCGACCCAATAGCTAAGGTGAGGATTGATGGTCTGACGTCACGGAATATACGCATCTCTAGGGGCACGAGACAAGGGTGCCCCCTCTCTCCCCTGCTATATGCCCTGGTGGCGGAGCCCTTAATGTGCGCTATGCAGGAATATCACGCATATAGGGGTATATGGTCCCCGAATTATAATCTTACCATTGCCGCCTATGCGGATGACACTTTGTTGTATATTCGGAACCCACAACAAAATCTAACCCCGATGCTGCAGGAGGTGGAGCGATTTGGCAAGCACTCGGGGCTCGTTATCAACTGGCGTAAGTCCATGATTTTTCCATTGACCCCTGACACTGCGCCGCTGCAGTCGCCTTACCCATTAGAGTGGACCACAGACCCGGTGAGGTACCTGGGCATTAAGATACATACAGATGCCGAGGTGATACTGTCAGAAAATTATGGGTGCGCAGTACAGAAATAGTCGGATGCGGTAGAAAGATGGATAAAGTTACCACTATCATTGGTAGGGCGTGTGGCACTGTCTAAGATGGTGGTGTTGCCCCGTTTTTTGTTTTTGTTCGTAAACATACCTATTGGGTTGCCACAGTCCTTTTTTAATACTTTGCGCACATTGCTGAGCCGCTTGGTCTGGGCTGGGAAGCAGCCGCGGGTAAAGTGGGAGGCTCTAGCAAAACATTATTCGGAAGGGGGATTAAATGCCCCAGACATGGAACGATATTACAGAGCAGCTCAGGCAGTGCATGCACATGTATGGCTGCATGACCCCATGTATACGCTGCATTACCTTCTCGAACATAATATGGTATCACCTGCTGCTTTGCCCCGCCTGCTGACGGGGGCAGCGCGGATCTCCTTACGCACTATAGATCCAGTCAACTGCACCGGGCACCAGTTTACTAAAATAGCCCGTAGACTTCAGATAACATTGATTTACTCTCCTACGCTCCCGATCGAGTGGTGTGATTGGCTGCCACATAAAGAGGATAAAACGATAATGAACACACTGGGGAAGTTAAAGATTCATTGTATGGGGGATCTGTTTGCGGACGGGGTCGCCAAAACTTGGGCGCAGGTGACTGCACAGACGCAGGGACTGACGGCGCTAGACGCATTTAATTATCACAGATTGCGCAGTGCCCTACGTGATTTACTGGGAGTCGGCATGGGTGTACCGGAGGAGATGCCAGCACTTACGTACCTGTTACAGTCGCAATCCCCGCAACGCGGGATAACTATGCTGTATTCACTATTCCAAGGCCCTCGTTCCCAGAATAAACAAAAATTTCAGTTAGATTGGGAGGAGGAATTAGATATTGTAATTACTGATGCTCAGTGGACCTGGTGCTTCGCCTCAGTTAAGTCCGTCTCCTTAAATGGCAGGCACCGTTTGATACATTTTAAATACATACACAGAACATACTATACGCCTGCACGGGTCTATAGATATGGTCTACGTGAGGATGACACATGCGTGAGATGTGCTGCAAAAAATGCTAATTTTACACACTTGGCTTGGGAGTGTCCGGGGGTTTGTGATTTCTGGGGTGCAGTCTTTGGGATCCTCTCTAAAATGTTAGATTGTGTGTTGTCAGAGACGCCACTGGTTGCGTTATTGGGGTTTGTTAAACAAGTACCGAAGGGAGTGCGTAAGCTAGCTGCCCTTGGCCTCTTACTGGCGAAAAGGCGGGTGGCAATGAGATGGATGAGAGGTCCCTTGCCCACTACTAAGGAATGGGAGAAAGATTTAGCATATTGTTCAATTCAATCAGACAACTATAATGCCTTGATGCCGGTACGATGTGCTCCGAAGGATATCTGGGGCCCGTATCGTCAATATATGCTGGGTGCGGAAGCGGATATAGTATCACCGAATGAGACTGATCGGACCGGGGTGGGTTGAGAAATCTGTATTTGTTGGACGCTGTGGGCACAATTGTGATTTACCCGGTATGCTTCTTACTGGATATGTTACCAATAATAGTGGAGGTGTGCGGAAGATGCTTAAGGGTAAGGCATGGTTCTATAGTGGCATTGCATGGTTGGGGCAATTGAAAGTTGACATTGCTAACCTGTACGGGGTGTGCACCATATTTCCGCTGTGGAAGGTACAATGTATACTGCTGAAATGCATGATGTTTTTGTATTGTGAAAACGAAAATAAAATTAATTAAAAAAAATTTTTTTTTAATTAAAAATGTGAGTAGGGTTCTCTGAAAAAGCAGGACTGAACTACTCAGATTTGACCATTAAATAAGAGCCTAACCAACGTTGGCGGTGCCATGTTGTGTAGTTCCTACCAATCCATAGGATCTGGCACATTGTTCGGACATAAACTAAGGGCTTGGAGTCAAGACTGATTTCAGATACCCCGCAGGATATGTTGGCCTATAGACCAGCTAGCTCACAGTGCCACCATAAGCCCCCCTAAACTACCAGGGAGCGAATGGCTTCTGGCAACAACTGAACATGACAACCCTGACCCCTCAGGGATCGTGTAAACAGTACAGAACCTTTCGCTCAGTCACTCATGCTCACTTATTCTCAGAGAAATATACAGAGAATACACAGTGGGACATTTTCAATAATATTTATTGAACCAACGTTATTCTTGCATAAAATAAGTGTACTGCAATGATTAGTAGACAGAAGCAGATAAACGTGATTACAAGCACCAAGAGCATACATAATAGATATAGTTCTACCACGGTGCTAAACAATTGTGTATATGCAGGCATATAAACAAGACAGTAATCTAGTGTACTCCTACTATGTGGACCCTATTCTAAGTGTACCTAGAGTGTGTGTAGGTGTAGAGCCAAGAATCCTCCCAAGGGACGATTCAACCCCATTACCTGATGGGATAGAGTGAAGGACCCAGTCTTGGTCACAAACTGGACACCCCTCACGAGATGTCAGACCGATGCATAAGGATTTCTCAGCATGCAAGGACCCTCGGAGTCAGCGGAAGTACCTCCTCTACTAATCTATTGAGATGCTTATCTTTTATAATAGAAAGCAGCCTTGTGATGTACGCATAGATTAGTGATGTTGTGGATATGTAGATAGCCCTGTCGCCACGTGGATGAAGATAGTGATGACATTTGTATGTAGTAAGGAACGAGATCTTCAGGGCGGTGTGATAAAGTTGTGCGAAGCTAGATGTAAAACAAGTTTAGTATCAGAGAAACTAATCCAACATTGTCGTGAGTGCAAATGTATGCAAAAGGTCACAGCTTGGAAATGTTATTTGTGAGGACAATTTAAGAAAGGAGCTGCTTCGCTACATGGGCCTAACCCGAGAATATAGCAGAGGGAGCTTCACTAGCTCCAGATACACAAGCAAGCACAGTTCAAGCTTCTCACCTACACTTTCAAAGGACTACACAATGTGGGCCCAGCCTACCTGAAAAGCTGCATATTCTTCCGCCCCCTGTCCAGGCACCTCTGCTCAGTTGGATACTTGTTCATATGCATTTCAAGCCTACAGAGGAACAGAGCCTGGGGCGATTATTCTCATGCATAATTCCCAAAGCATGGAGCAACCTCCCATTTCACATCAGATCCTTCTCCTCAATTTTTGAATTCTACAAGAGGCTAAAAACTGGCTCTCAAGGCCAGGCCACAGCACCAGGATTCCCTTGAGTGTGATAGTGTGCTCTACAAATAAACATGACGTGACATAACATAACTTAACTTAACATAACATATAACATAGCACAGTATAACATACATAGCAGAACATTGCATCACATATATAGTGGTTACTCTTTTATCCAAGAGGAGCCACTGAGCTTCCCTCCAACTGCATTAGTCATTTGCCTACCTCCTAAATAATGATATATAAGTTGGCTCTTTGTCTACGTATGTGACATAGGTCTTTAAACAACATGTGGCTATATTATTTGTTAAATGCGCTCTAAATGTCTATGCCATTGTGCACCCGTATTTGGGTGCATCCAACATAGACCCATGCACTACACCCAATTACAAAAACATATGCACTTCACCAGGGCATATGCAAACTCTGACAGGTCGCACCTGCTCTAAGTTGAATGCATCAGTGAGAGACTGAGATGCAGTTCGAAGCTGCCGCTCTGTCTGTCACTGTCAGAAGAAAACCCACATTTTGAACATTTTGAGGAGTCATTACCAGACAGGAGAGAGCACTGTGTGGCCTCACTTTCCTGTGCTATGATATCTATGGTTCCCAGGGATACACAGGTGTAGCACAAGTTCCTACAGGCCCTGCAGTGTAGAGAAGGCCACAATGCCTGGGGACCCATTAGCACTCATGCAATTATCAGCTGCAATGATCTCTGCTCCAGACCTGTAAGGCAAAAATAACTTGAAAAATGAACCATCTCGCAAGATAGAATTGAGACTTCCTCTTCTGGGATTAGATGGGCTTCCTTTATGCAGATAAGCATGCGTGGGCCACGCTTATATGGGAGGGTCCATCCTCCACCAGTCTGCATCAGTCCGTGTAAGACTTGTGATAGTGGTGTAGAAGCTGCAGTCCAACTTAGAAGTACTCCCTCCTTCTGCTCACCTTTCACTCCTGAGTGTGGATAAATAGTAAGATGGCATCAGTCAGGCATTCTTCTGTCACTGTCCTCGCCCTTTAAGATCTTCATAGCATGCTGTAAATTGCCGAAATTCTTCACTGCCTTCCCTAGTATACTATTCGTAAGAGGCTGCTGGCGCACTCTCCTCTCTCGCGCTGTAGGCTCCAGTGCATCTACCCATGGCTGACTGACAGGAGCAGGGACCTGCTGTGCCCTGAATCGCAAGTTCAAGGACTTGCAGAGAATGTAACTTGAATGTCTAAACATCACACACACGCAGGGCTTTAAGTGGACCTGGTCTGGCCGGTGCTCAACACCGGTAGTTCTGAAAAGCAGGTGCCGAGACGGGTCCCTATCGGGCTCTCCATTTTTACCTTCAGGCTGAAAAAAAAAACCTGCAGCTGTCACTGCTTTAGATGTAAGTTTAAAGAAACTCATTTTTCAGTTTTATACAGCGCAACCTTGGAGCGCTTTACATGAGCTCCACCACACAAGGACATATTCTTGTTTTGAATAAAACATAGGATGCTGAGTCGACATGAGGCCTCGAGCAGCAGCTCTAGCCTTACGCCGCAACCTCACGAACAAGAAATGAAACATTTTCAAACTGATATACAACTAAGTCATAGTTGTTGTTTATTTATCTTATGCAATTTACAATCATTGACAAAGCCAATAGTCCTTGCTTGTTGTAGGTGTAATGTTACTTGTTGTGTTATATATCTGGATGAATGGACAGAAGCAGCAAAATACCATTCGGGGCAGCACACTATACTAAGTGCAGATTTTTAGCTAAAGTGTTTTAAGGCACGTCCTTAATTACATCGGCCACGCCCCTATGAGAGACGCCCCCAGTTTTTTCATCCTAGTTAAAGCCCTACACACACCCCTCTGCTGTTACTTAATTGCGGACTTCATTCCAAACCTAAGTCACGTGCAGATAGAGACGTGCAGATTGGCACAGAAGAACACTCACTCTGGCCCTGAGGCAAACACTCCTCTTGGCCCACAGGTGTAGCACATTATGGACGGGTTTAGGAGGCAGCGGTGCCCCGGCAGAGGTGCATACATAGAAAACGGGCCCCCTCTCCCGAGGTGCAGATTGGACACTTTAAACATGCCTATTTCACAGTGGAATGCTCTGCTAAATCAGTTTACATTGATTTAAGGCTGAAAAGGAATTATTACGAGTAAAATAAAGTGCCGCAATAATGCCGCTAAATTTCCATTTTTGTGCCGCTAAATTTCCATTTTTGTGCCGCTAAATTTGCAAATCTATGCCGCAATATCCTGGGGGGTCTGCGTAGTGTACACAACCCTTTGCCTTATTGTAACTTGCAGTGCATAGATGTGAGCAGGAGGTCAGTTATATACACTGACTGTCCTTGTTTCTCTGAGTGGCCACAGCCTCTAGTGAAGTCCCACGGGCAGAGTGCCAGTCTCTGCTTCTATATGGCCCCACTATTTGCCTCTGTTACGAAATGCCACTGTGACTCTCAAGAGCCACAAACAACCTTACCTTGCCCAGGTAAAACAAAAGAAAAGGACTGCTTGTGCATGGAATGATTTGGTGCAGTGTAGTCACCACTCCATAGGGAAATCTACAATAGGGAATGTCTGCAGAAAATAAAACTGACAGGCCTTGCCTGATCTATGATTAAGGAATTATTTGTGGTGCATAGCAGGCGGGGAAATGGAAAGGTTTGCCGGCCTGGATAGTATCCCTGGCCAGTCACAAATAATTTATTAGATTTTACTCTATTTTTCCTAATTGGTGTGGAATTTTTCTTATTTGGTATCTTCCCTTTATTACTGTTGGTGTGTTCCATAAATACTTTACACATTGTCTCTAAACTAAGCCTGACTGTTTTCGTATTACACGACCAGAGAGTTAAGCACAGATTCATTTTGTGACTATTTGCCCCACTGCTTTTGTACCAAGCAACCAGAGGGCTAAGCACAGATTAATTTAGTGACTATTTGTGATTCTCCATGATAAGGATTGTGGCTGCTGCTTGAGTAGACTTTCACCTCCCTCAACCAACAGTCCAATTTCTCACAACGACCCTATGCCCATGTAAAGGAAATACCAGTGAAGCTGCCCAAACCTTCCACGTTTCTTCACATGTTCCACAGGGTCTGCTGGATAGAATGTCCACTAGTGGTCCATGCTTTGTAAGCATTGCTAATTAGGCCCTTGTCACTTTTCTGAAAAGAAAATCTTCTGAATCTCAATGCAGAAAAAGACTTTGCCACTTTTTAAGAAGAGCAATCCTCCTCGATTGGGCTGCCCTTGAAATTGTAGCTGCTGCTCTGGAACTGAAAGCCGGATATCTAAAACTGGTTGGCTATGCTGGAAATCTAGAGCCTTATGGATTTCTCACTAAAAAGGGTCTAAGTCTCAACGCATGTCAGGACATAGTTGTTTTTTGAAGATGGACGTACCTTTGAGCGTGACAAATCTGAAATCCAATCTGACGCTGGGGAAGTCAGGTCCTGTTAAACCTCTAGGGGAAGGGTTATTAGAAGTTTCCAAACTTTCTTCGGCTGCCATACAACCACAAGAGTACACTTCTAAGATCTCCAGGACTGCAGAGGAAGGCACTTAGAAACTCACAGGGTGTTAGGCAGAGGCCAACAGTAAAGTCCAGTCCAGGTCCTGTTGCCACTGATTAGCTGGGCACTTCAGGTAAAAGCAGCTTCTTGTGACCTTGTAGCGACCCAAGAAGTCTGTCAACTGACCCTTGGAGTCCACTTCTTTATTCTGGGCATAAGAGGGAGCAGGCCCAGTCCTTAATGGCTCCTCTCAGGTCCCAGACAATAAGTCCAGCCCTCATCTGATCTTCCTCAGGTCCATAAGGTTTTCTAAGGAGGGAGACCTGGGGTGCCATATTTATGGTTGGCACTAGTTAATGGGTGAGATTGACTACTGGGCACTCCCCAACCAATTGGGTAAGTTTCCAGGGGCAACCTACCTGCTTTTTCAGCAGTTCCTGTTTGCTCTACTGCAAACAATCCCACAGTGCCCTTCACTCTCAGATTTCAAGATGGAGAAACCCTTCTCCCCTTGTGCAGAGCTTGTGTGCCCATCCAGAGTTGTGAACAGGTAATGAACAGTCCTCTCCTCTGTGATCACTCAAAACTGGTTCTAGGGGTAGCCTTCCTTCTACTGGGTTTAGTGGCAGCCTGTCTGGGGCCTTTCCAGGTGTCACCTGACATTTACTTGTGACAGTGGAGGCCCCTATGAAGTAAATTAAGTTCCTGGGCCCATCCCAACTGCTTTTCCAGCCAGAAGAAGAAAAAACACCTCCTCATTCCCAGGCCATCACCCTTGCTCTGGAAACAGTTTTCACACCTATTTCAATGTTGTTTTCAGGCCAAGTACAGGCTGGGCAGTTACTGGAGATTTAAATTAGCCTCTAGCAGCTTCAGGCAGGGTAAAGGTAGCTTTCTAAGTTACATTTTTAATATATTTAATAAAAATCCAACTTCAACATTAGGTTGGATTTTTATTAAATATAAGAATAAGCATTTGAGTTGGTTCTGTATCTGAGAAAGGTCAGAAGTTACAGATTTAAAGTGTATAATCTACACGTTGACTTTTCTGTATGCCAGTTATAGCCTGACCAGTGACAGTGTCGTTTTGGGCCTAGCCACCTAGGGAACATGCCTTTTCTAAAATCACACATTGTTAGATTGCTATAGTCAAGAAGAAAACTGACATCAAACCAGAAAAACAGTTGACATCACAATGTTTACTTGTGTCCCATAACTAACATTTTTACATACAAAATTATAAATTTATTAGCAACATACATTAACCAAAATGTCAGAGAACAACATTTATGTGCAAGTGAACATTAGGACCGCAGTGACGGACAATACAACGTTATTAAAGGGGGCAAAAATGCTAATCTCCAGATAAGAATGCCAAGTTATAGTAGACCAACTCATATAGTGCACAAATCAATTGCATACAAATGTGGCTTCGACACTGGTCTACAACAAAATTCAAATTCTTTATTATTTCTTCTTGTTTGGCGTAATTTCTGGGGAATGTGGGTCAACGCGTTTCGGCATTGTAATTTGTGGCCTCTTGTCATATGTCAGCAGAACCCCGCTGATGAGACTAGGTAAGGAAGAGTACACAATATGAGGTTGAGACGTTCCTTATTAATTATTTGGAGCTTGTATTTAAGCAATCAAAGACAAAATAACACGAGAAAAAGCACGCCTGATAAGTGCGGGCCCAAATGTGAAAGGCTTGTAAAATCCAAAGGCGGGGTGTGATATGCAGTCATCATGGGTTAGGGTTGCTGTACGAACCACAAACCGGCGTGTGGAAAAAGTAATATTACATATTTTCAACTCTTTACTACTATGCACCCCACCTTGTGAGCAGCAAGGAGTGCTTAGCGTTAACTTATTTAATATTTAAGATCAGAATTTCCTACCTATAAACAGTGTTTTTGACAGGTCTATGTTTGGAGGGTTCCAACTCCTGCTGTCTAGCTACACAGGGCAAGTCTGAAGCCATGTTTTCACTGCCACTGTAGTGAATGGCTCAATACGTGCTGCAGTTCACAGCTGGCATTCAACTTTCCATGCCAAATGTGTATTACTGCACCATATACTATGGCATTGTGGGAAATGTAATTGTGTCAATTAAGTCTAAACCAACGTCAACATGTTTTAATGGGAGCACAGACACTTTACTCCTGTTTAGCAGGGGTAGCAGTGCACAGAGTTCTAAGTCCAACAAAAATAGGGTCCAGAAAAAGGTGAAAATCTGTGGTGGCAGCTCAGAAAAGACAGATTTCCTACAGAGACAATGGCTAATTAAACACTGTCTGGAGACCACCTGATTTTGCAGTAAGTTTTCGAATGGATGTCAAGTCTGAAAATCTTATTTTTCCTTTTTCACTGCTCTTTGCACAACCCCTTTTGCTTTGCTTCCAATCCTTAGCCTAGTTTATTGTGTCAGGGCTGAGGATATGCAATCTGGCATGTCTCTTAGGGGTCTCTCTAGTCACCCAACAAAATGTTTGGAGAACGAATATGTTACAATTAGCAGGACACTGTCCATTATTGTTGAACAATTGTTGTGGTAACACAGGAGCACCATGGCTCCGTGCTGTTCTAACGGCAGCCATCTTTCTCCATTCTGTCTGCATGCAGCAAGCTGTGATAACAGAGAATAATGCCCAGTTCAATATTGACTGTTGAGTTATTCAACATGATTGCATTCTGGCAGGAAGCTTCAACGTTAAACGCAGCATAAATGGCAATATCTTATTATTGCAAATTAGTATCTACTCAAATTGAGTGATACAGAAACCATTAACAACCTCGGGAAAATTGAGATCGCACCATTTCCTGTTACTGGGTTGTGTGAGGTCTTCTTAGTGCTGTAATGATGTATTGGACTGCATTTATGGTACACAAGCAAGCTGTTTCTTATCTGTGCTGGAGACTGCTATCGTTCAAGTGCAGAACAAGATATAAATAACTGTTATCTTGTAATGTGATTAATAGGTTTGGTTAAAGTTGTATTTGCTGTCTGGCACAAAATGTTCCTTATTTAATGAGAAAGATTGTTTAAGCGACTGCTATTGAGGCAAGCCTCTGCTTTTTAATGTTAATTTAAAGAGAGTGTGGAAAGCATTAACCTATACAATCTGCTCATCTTAATTTTATGTAACATTTCGAAACAAATGTAAAGCAAGGAAGACAGGAAAACAACATTACAAATATGCAGTGAGAGTAAGGGAAAAAGTTATCAAGTTCAACTTTGGCAAAAAATGTTGAAGTGTGTGTATGTGTGTGTGCATGTATAGCTCTATATATCTATATATGTAAACTATTCGCTAAAAGGTTGATATGGATACCAGGACACAGAATCACAACTTGTTGGCTGAAATTAGAGCAAAATTATGGGGATGGATGTCATACCAGTCCATGGAACTCAGTCATGCACACCTACTTAAAGTAAATAAACAATGGTTTAAGGGCTCATTCTAAGATACATACTTATACTCTTTGTGTGACGTCTTTACCAATGCACTTCAAAAATGGGTTGATGGCAGAATGTAGGAAATCTACCTTTTTTGTATGGTCACCCAAGATTTTTTGCCTTTTTCCAGACCCTATTTTTGCTGTACTTAGACTTCTGTGCACTGTTACTCCTGTTAAACAGGAGTAAAGAACATGTGCTTCCCCTTTAAACATGGTTACATTGGATTGATCCCGATTGACCCATTTAATTTTCCTGTAAGGCCATAGTATATGGTGCAGAAATACAACTTTGGTCTGGAAAGTTAAATGCCGCTCGTGTACTGCAGCACCTATTGTGCTATCCTCTACAGAGACAGAACGAACATGGCTGTATAGCTTGACAGCAGCAACTTGAACCTTGCTGCACAGAGCTGTCAAAATCGCCCTTTTGAAAGGTAGGAAAACCTGATTTTAAATATTAAATAAGTGACCTCTTTAATACACCTTGCTGCCTACAAGGTATGTTGCATATAATATTACAGTGGAACATGTGTGACATTGAAAGGGGCATTTTCCCCCATTGACCAGCACCAAAACGACATTGTCACTGGTCAAGCTATAATTGGCACATAGAAAATGTTTTAAAAAGTATAGATTTTATTCCTTTTGGTCTGTACCAGCTACAAAAGCCTTTCAAAGACTTTTATTAAGGGGTGAGTGAAATTGACCAACTTGTTTAATGCCCGTCTTTTGGTTCTCTGGACTGTTCTGGTGCCAGGATATCAAGAGATGTTAGTACGTGCTGGTAGAGGTTAACCACACAATATCAGGGTCTGATGAGTTGTGTAGATTAGGTATGGTAACGCTATATATTGGCTTGCATTTCCTATACACTTTTGTCTCTCGTTTGCCTTGAAGTGATGGAGACAGTTGTTGATGGAGGCGGTGAGGTTTTTTTTTCGGTTAGTGAGGTTGATAGAGATGAAGGGTGTGGTCTAATATATTTATGGGTCCATCATCAAGTGTGATATTTCTGGCAAACTGTGCTCATGACAAAACTATATTATAAAGTCACTAACCTTTGACCCTGACTGTCTGCGGGTGAGTCTGATCTGTCTACATGGTGTCAAAAAGCCTCCCACGATTATTTCAAACATGAGTGATTACAGTAGTCTTTTAACATCGACCTGCAGACTGCTTTTTTCTCTAGGACTATCACTCCCATGAATACAGTTTACCGGGCCTTATAACATACTGTTGAAAAATAGATAAGAAAGCTATCTGTTATACCTGCTGCTCAGCCAGTGTGACTGGGGTGTGGAATATTGGTGTGTGGGATGCTGTGGAATGTTGGTTGAGTGAGAGAGTCAGTTGGAGAATGGGCTGAGCACCAGGAAAGCTGCTCCTGGTGGGGCTCTTGATCTTAACATCTAACTTAACAAACCATCTTACATAACCTACCTTGGACTACTGGGCGTCTTTCCTTTACAAAATTTTGGTGATCATTTACAAAGAAGAACCTGCATGTGCACTCTGGAGGACAGAAGGAATTTTTAAAGAGGGAACCATTTTTAAAGCAGGAACCAAGAACCAACGTTTGTAAGCTGAACCACAGTAACTTTCACAGAGAATCTGAGAAACAAATAAAAGCATCAAGAGAACTGCTGAGAAATTATGGATAACTTAACAGCCTGCATGGATCCGCCTAGCCCAGGAGATCGCCCCACCAGTGTTCTAAAACATCTAACGGCCTTCACTCCAGGGCATTGGTTCAGGTGTCCACGTTTTGACTCTGCCAGCGTTATGCAACCATATCTGGCTGCTCTGTCAATATTAATCATCTAGCAGATTTATCTTGGCAGAAATTGGAAAAGTGGCAGAGCTTTGTTTTCGGGACCTGTCAGGCACCCACGTGATTTTCAGACAAGAAAGGAGATAATTACAAAGTGAAGGAGTCGTGCCTGTGCTGAGGGTTGTTATTCTCACCGTACTTTTGTCTGTTATGGCGCGTGGACTGGGAGGCATATCAGTCCATTGGCGTGAGCTGCCACCGTTACCTTAGGCCTTCAGATGCTGCTCTTGGCGGCAAGTGCACACATTCCATCAACAGTGAGGGAGAGGTCGGCGGCATCTTGTTTGTTTTCTGCAATGCAGCTGCACAAAGACGTTGCGTGCACGCAAGCGCCTGGAGCCACCCGGCGCTGCTCTTCCGAGCGTGCCGGCCATCTTGTTTGTTTTCATCATTGTTTTCGGGTGCCGCCATCATACTTCGTACTGTGGTATTTACTATCCCTTGGGTTACGAGCTGGCATTTCATGTCTTGCCGGCGTGTCACTTATTCATGGAGTACAGCTTTATCAACATGATAAGGATGTGATTTGAGATGGAGATCGCAGAGTGCTAACTGTACTGCCTGTGGGATCCGTAACAAGTACCTGTTGTTCTTTACCTGGAACTCAGAGATTTTGTGATTCTTTCATCGACGACTACTCTTTCCAGATCAGCAGCTTTTGGCTTGATGATTAAGCGCTGGCTTGATGATGTTTGGTGGAACGTTATTTATCTGGAACTGTAAGGGTCAAGCCTGATCTTATCAAACATTGCTAGTTTTTCTTCAAGCTACACCAACATGCCTGATACAACTTTCCAGCTACAACAGTTCTCTCTGCACCGAGATTCTGAGGTGGCAATGTGTATTGTAATGGTTGGTGCTCAGTGGTTTTGTCACTGCAATGTGGAGGTAGCTGGTTAAGTTTCCACTATTGATGTGGTATCAGTGGTTCATGTGCGACCGGGGATCAGTGTCCTATACTTTGACTGGTTAGGCCTTCGTGTTGTTTCTGATATGCTGCATGGGGTGCTTTTGTCCATTGAGGGGGTGTTTGGGTACTCCATACAGTAAGAATGACTTGTGTTTGAAGCCTGTTGATGTGTGATTAAAATTGTGTTCCACCATCACTATGGTTAGGGGTGAAGGGTGGTGAGTGAGCCAACTCATGGGTGTTTGAAGATTTGATGTGTGAGTGAAATTTTATTCCACCCTTTCTATGCGTTAGGGTTGAAGGGCAGTGTGTAAGCCAACTCTTGAGTGTTTGAAGATTTGATGTGTGATTTAAATTTTATTCCACCCTTACTATGGGTTAGGGTTGAAGGGCAGCGATTAGGCCAACTCATGGGTGTTTGAGGCTTTTCCACTCTTTCTTCGGGGTAAAGGTGAAGGGCAGAGAGTAAGCCAAATTAGTGGTGTTTGTAGTTTTTTTCCACCCTTCCTATGGGGTAAGGGTGAGGGGCAGAGTTTATGCCATGTATGACGTGTCATTGAAGTGTTGTTCCACCCTCACTTTGGTTAGGGTGAAGGGCATTAATTAAGCCAAATGACTTCTGTTTGAAGTGTTTTTTCACCCTTACTGTGAGTTAGGGTCAGGGGTAGAGTTAAGCCTAGGTGTTTCACCTTCCCTGTTGGGTTTCAATTTTTTTGGGCGGTTCTCTTCCGTGCCTCTGGTGGTTGGTTCCCTGTGTGCTGTCTTTTATGTCAGCCTGGCCAGCTGACATGTTTGTGGCATTAGGGGTCTGTTAGGAGATTTGTGGTGTGGTAAAGTGTATGTTGTTGCTGGTTAAGAAGGGAGAAGATGAGTGTATTCTAATTTATTTCTATGTCAAGATGAGTGTATTCTTATCATTTGGTTAAATGTATTTTCTTTATTTGCTGTGGCAATGTCCATGGTCCTTTCCAATTAATATGTTATGACATGTTGCTTATTCATTTTTGCATCATGTGTGTGATGTTTTCCACCTGTTATTTCCATGCCCTTTACTACGCCTTGTTTGCTATAGTATAAACATGCATTCAAGAGCTTCTATTGTTATCCTTTGTAAAGAAGGGAGATATGTTATACTGCTGCTCAGCCAGTGTTACTGGGTTCCACCTGTTATTTCCATGCTCCGTTATTGCATCTCGTTTGCTTTATTGTAAACATCCATGCAAGAGTTTTTAATGTTATTCTTTGTAAAGAAGGAAGATGTGTTATACCTGCTTCTCAGCCAGTGTGACTGAGGTGTGGAATGTTGGTGTGTGGAATGCTGTGGAATGTTGGTTGAGTGAGAGAGTCAGTTGGAGAATGGGCTGCTCCTGGTGGGGCTCTTGACCTTAACATCTAACTTAATAAATCACCTTACATAACCTACCCTGGACTACTGGGCATCTTTCTATTACAACACTATCCTTACCGAACGCAAGGCTTAGACTCGGAAAATGTCTGCTCTCAGTATTATAAATCTCTCAATATTCACGGCTAATATACTTGTATACAAGTATTTAGACACCATGGGACTGTAAGTCTTGACTTGAACTTCTGAAAAATCTGAGGCTTCATATGTTAGTCTCTGTTTATATGATCACTAGTTCACCACCAAAGCAACTCACCTGTTGGTGTATCAAATAATCTTCATTAAGTTGCATCATTATTTTTTAAGTTTTCTCTTCTTCCAGTATTCCAAAGGAAATGAGTCCTTTCCACATAATTGTTTTCCAAATATTACTTTCCCCGATTGCAAGAAAGGGAATTAATATTTAGGGTAGGCAGATGCCCACCTCAAAAAACAATAACACCATCTCATTAAGGTGACCTCAAAAGTCATTAAAATAACTTGAGCCCAAACCCCTAATGGCGATGGGACAGAGCTGGTAGGCTTAACATAGGGCAATCGTAAAATAGTTATGAAGTACTACAGTAATAAAGTCAAAACACCAAACAAAAACATTCCCAAATCAAATTAGAAAAACATAGTACATTGTAACAACAAAAGTGACACCAAAATGACAAAAATCTATGAAGGGGAACCTGAAAAATGAAGTTTTAAAATTTTAAGTGAAAATAGCACCAAAAAGTGCTAAGCACCAGTGTTGGTCCATGGCTGCAGTAGTACAAGACAGAGGCACACTTTGAGGCTCATCAAGATGGTTCCTGAGCCCGGATACACCAAGCAAGATGCCCCGCTCAAGAATTTTACCTTCACCTTTACACTGCAAAATGAAAAAAATCAGAATCTCTCAGAAGGGCAAGACAGCAGGCTGCATCCAGGAAAGGCTCACTGAAGTAAGATAAGCCTTCAGAAAATTCCAAGGGAAGCTGTTGATTTTGACAGAAAAGGTTCTGAGCAGAAAAAGTCAAAATTTGCACCTAAAACCATTTTTGCATTCGTCCAATTATATCTCAGAGCCTTTGACTTCTACCTTGGGACTTCGTCTCTAAAACTGAGCTCAGATTTTTGCAGCTAGACACAGCAGATGGCTGTATCCAAAGAGTGCCCAATGGGATCAGATACTTTCTCATCGAGGTCTCACTGAAATGGATTTGCTGCTGCATAGAAGCTCCAAGTGGGACAAACCTGTTTCTTCAGCCCAGCAAAGGCATGCCTTCATCTCATCAGCTCTTGTGTTTGGTTTCGGTCCTCTGGTGGCTGGAAGTCAGAACTTTTCTAAGTCACAAATATTTATTGTGCTAAGCCCCTTTTTCATCAGCTCTTCACCTCAGGTCCCCAGGCATCAGGGGATCTTATGACTTCAGGTTTTGGTACAAGAAAGGCCTTGTGGAGGGTCCAATGCATGTCCAGTTGTGACTGGCCAACCAGTCATCCATGAGAAAGTAGTTATTCTGCTTGATATGTCCCTGTAGCTGCACAGCAGGTCAGTCCATTAAACTTTAGTTTGGGGTCCACTTCTTTGTTCTGGGTACACAAGGGAGCAGGTCTGGTCCTTTGGAACTCTTCTCAGGTTACAGCAAGCAGGGTTTAGCCCTTTACTGATCTTCCGCAGGTCTACAAACTATTCTGAGGAGAGTTGCTTGGGATGCCACATTTGTGGTTGGCACTAGCTAGATGGTGGTGACTTCTGGCTCCTCTCTAACCAATGGGTTAAACATTTCCAGGTCCAGCCCTACCCACTCATTCAGCAGTTCCTGTTTGCCCTACTGCAAACAATCCCTCAGTGCATCTTACTCCTAAAATCTAAGCTGGGGAAACCCTTTCTCCCTTGTTTAGAGCCTGTGTTCTCACCCAGAGATGTGCCAAGGAAAATGAGCAGGCCCTTCCTTTGTGGTCACTCAAAACTGGTTCTAGAGGTAGCTTCCTTCCCACTGGATTTGGAATCAGTCTGGCTGGGGAGCAAAGGTTTGCCTTCCCCAAGTCTCACCTCACATTTACTTGTGAAAGGACAGCCCCTTTACAAGTTAATGAAGTTCCTGGGTACACCCTAAGTGGTCTTCCTGCAAGGAGAAGAAAAACAACTCTGTACAGCCAGGCCATTGTTTCTTCTCTGGAAGCAATTTTCACACTTAGAAGGAGGTAGGAGGCATACTACCTCACATACCAGCATTCAGTTCACTCAGATGCATTATGGTAAATTTGAAGCATGGTAACATTAACTTCAGTGAAAGCCTTTAGTTTTCAGCATTGTTGGTGCAGCCAGTCATGTGTATCTCAACAAGTGTTTCAGGATTGTTGTCCTTCAGTAGAGAGTAACACATTGTTTTAAAGGTGCTGGAAATGCTGCTCACAGTCTTCTCAGGACTCTGTATCACTCACTGAGCACAGGTGCATACACAAGAGATCATCAGCTCATCAGCTCAAGGCAGCGTTATCAAACGAAGGAGGAAGGGAGCACACTGCCTCACATATTGGCACTCAGTTTGCTCGAATGCATTATGGTAAATGTCATGTATGGTATTACTTACTTCAGTAAAATTCTTTGGTTTTCACCACTGTTGGTGCAGCCAGTGCTGTGTATCTCTAGACGTGTTTCAGGATTGTTTTCTTTCTTCAGTAGAGAGTAACGTGTTGTTTTAGAGGTGCTGCAAATGCTACTCACATTTTTCTTAGGTCTCTGTACTACTCACTGAGCACAGGTGCGTCAACCATAGCTTATCAGCTCAATGGAGCCTTATCAAAACGAAGGAGGAAGGGAGCACACTGCCTCACATACCAGCACTCAGTTCGCTCAGATGCTTTATGGTAAACGCGGTGCATTGTAACTCTTACTTCAGTAAAATTCTTTAGTTTTCACCATTGTTGATGCAGCCAGTGCTGTGTATCTCTAGACACGTGTTTCAGCACTGGCTGCACCAGCAATGGTGAATACTAAAGACTTTCAACTGAATTGAGTGTTACTGTGTACTGCATTTACCCCAATGCATCTGGACTAATTGTGTGCTGGTATGCCAGGCAATGTGCTCCCTTCTCCATTTGTGAGTAGATCCTTGCTGAGTTATTGGTCTGACGAGGTCTGGGGTGCACCTGTGCTCCGGGAGTGGTATTAAGCCCGAGAAGACTGTGAGCAGCATTGTAAGCACTCCCACATTTCACTTGTTACTCTCTACTGAAGAGGGTCAACAATTTTGAAACATGTGTCTAGAGATACACAGCACTGGCTGCACCAACTATGGTGAATACTAAAGACTTTCAATGGAAGTGAGTGCTATCATGCACTGCATATGCCACAATGTATCTGGGCTAATTGTGTGCTGGACACCTGCCGCCTCCTTCTGTAATTGGCTCCTTGCTGAGGTTTCAGACTTCATTAAGGTATAATACTGGAAGATCGGCTGTCAGTAGGCTAATGCTAATTAGCCAACTGGAGCTCAAGGCAAGTTAAAGGTAATTTTCTAAAAGTTATTTTTGCTACATTATATATTAACAGTCTGACTTTACCATTAAAGTGGATTTCTTATCAATGTTAAAAATAAACTTGAAATGACTTTTGTGGCGGTTTACTGTAAAAGATTACAATTTAAAGTTTGTAAGCTGTAATTTACCTATTCCTTTATTCAGCTACAAAAGGGGAAGCACAGGTACCTATCTTTTAGCAGGGGTAAAAGTGCAACAGTGTGTAGGGCGCTAGCTCTCTATATAGTGCACTAAAATGAAGTACGGTCTTCAGAGTTAGAAGTCCGTACTGCTGCCCACGCCAGCCAGTGGCCTTGTACATCCGGCTCCGAATCTCTTGCCTTTTTGCGCTGTGCACTGCTGCGTGTTGCAGGGTGCACAGCCCTTCTTTCTACCCTTATTTTCTTGCTGATTTTAAAAGGTTAATAGGTTTTAATTCTATTTTACTGCGCTGTGCACTGCTGCGTGTTGCAGGGTGCACAGCCCCTCTTTTTATCTTGTTTTTACCAGTGCTGGTTCTAATGTTTTTTTAATGCTATTGTCGCACTGCATATTGCACTTTTGCTTAACTGCTAAACCTCAAAATACTGATTCACTTGGCCTCAAAGGGGCCGCCAATCTCCCTGCCCACCCCTCTGCTCACCTTTGTCTCGCTGTTTGCTTGCTCCGCGGTGCTGGCACCCCTCTCTTGGTTGAGCAGAGCAGAAGCAGAGTACCTCAGCGGCCATTGACTGGCATGGAGACGTCCCGCTTGAGCACCATTTTTTCTCGTTCCTGCGGTGAAATTCTCCGCCAACATTTTTTCAGGTTAGCAGACCAGCTCTCTTGACTGTGCAGTCTCTCGACTGGCTGCTACTTAATCACCACGGCGACACGGACAGGCAGCGGTCTTCAGAGTTAGAAGCCCGTACTGCTGCCCGTGCCTGCCAGTGGCCTTGTGCATCCGGCTCCGAATCTCTTGCCTTTCTGCGCTGTGCACTGCTGCGTGTTGCAGGGTGCACAGCCCTTCTTTCTACTCATTTTCTTGCGGATTTTAAAAGGTTTATAGGTTTTAATTCTATTTTACTGCGCTGTGCAGTGCTGCATGTTGCAGGGTGCACAGTCCCTCTTTTTATCTTGTTTTTACCAGTGCTGGTTCTAATGTTTTTTTAATGCTATTGTCGCACTGCATATTGCACTTTTGCTTAACTGCTGAACCTCAAATTACTGATTCACTTGGCCTCAAAGGGGCTGCCAATCTCCCTGCCCACCCCCCCTGCTCACCTTTGTCTCGCCGTTTGCTCGCTCCGCGGTGCTGACACCCCTCTCTGGGTTGAGCAGAGCAGAAGCAGAGTACCTAAGTGGCCATTGACTGGCGTGGAGACGTCCCGCTTGAGCACCATTTTTTCTCGCTCCTGCAGTGACATTCTCTGCCGCCATTTTTTCAGGTTAGCAGACCAACTCTCTCGACTGGCTGCTTTTAATCACCACGGCGACGCGGACACGCAACGGTCTTCAGAGTTAGAAGCACGTACTGCTGCCCGTGCCTGCAAGTAGCCTTGTGCATCCGGCTCCGAATCTCTTGCCTTTCGGCGCTGTGCACTGCTGCATGTTTCAGGGTGCACAGCGCTTCTTTCTGCTCTTATCTTCTTGCTGATTTGAAAAGGTTTATAGGTTTTAATTCTATTTTACTGCGCTGTGCACTGCTGCATGTTGCAGGGTGCACAGCCCCTCTACATTATCTTTTTTTTACCAGTGCTGGTTATAATGGTTTTTTAATGCTATTGTCGCACGGCATATTACACTTTTGCTTAACTGCTAAACCTCAAAATACTGATTCACTTGGCCTCAAAGGGGCCGCCAATCTCCCTGCCCACCCCTCTGCTCACCTTTGTCTCGCCGTTTGCTTGCTCTGCGGTGCTGACACCCCTCTCTGGGTTGAGCAGAGCATAAGCAGAGTACCTCAGCGGCCATTGACTGGCATGGAGACATCCCGCTTGAGCGCCATTTCTTCTCGCTCCTGGGGTGACATTCTGCGCCGCCATTTTTTCTGGTTAGCGGACTAGCTCTCTAGACTGGCTGCTACTTAATCACCATGGTGACGAGGACGCGCAGCCGGCGCGCTAAAGGCAAACCTGTCTGCGTCCGGATCGCGACCAGCGCCAGCCATGCTGCCCAAATCGTTCACCGCAGAATGGTAAGATGGGGGAGAGATGAATTGCTGGCGCTGAGGCCTAATAAATGCACTGATACTCCTCGAGCTACTCTGAGAGTGGGGGACAAGACATATTACTGCCCGGCCTGTAATTTCACCCTTATTTCTGAATTCACCAATCAGGACGCGGAGGCTGTGGGTCGCGTTCCACCCCAGATCTCCAGCCTCAATTAAATAAAAGCCTGTCTAATTATCTGTAGATCATTACCTAAACACGCACTAGAAATCTACCAATCCCTCGAAGATAACGAATGGGACATAATGTTTCTCATGGAGACTTGGCTAAGTGAAGACTCGAATCCCGCAGTTACCCTGGCAATTCCTCCGGGCTATCGCATAGTCTGCGCCAATAGGGGGGGCAACAGACATGGGGGTGGAGTGGCTATTGTTTATAAGGACATCAGGGAGACTGCCACCGCCAACTTCGGTGAAATTGGCAGCATTGAAGGACTCCCTTTCTGTATAAAACTATCCCCACCTTCTCCTTCTTGGGACTTCTCCTTTACCAGCCGCCTGATTGCTGTCACAGTGTCACGCCGACTCTGGCAGACTACATCGCCCAAGCATCTACCCGGTATGCAAACTTCAATGTCCTAGGTGACCTTAACCTCCATGTCGATGACCCTTTTTGCACTCATAGTGCGAATTTCATATCAACTCTTGCTGGCTTCAATCTTGTCCAACTGGTCTCCTCCCCCACCCATAAAGCCGGACACACGCTTGACCTCATCTGCTAAACTATGCAGGAGGCGAAGGTTGACAAGCTGATACAGATTATTTGGTCAGACCACTGCCTTGTCCCTTTCCGGCTCCCCCTGAAGGCCACTTCAAGGGTCACAGTTCGACCTAAGGAAGTCAGGAGGAACTGGAGCAAGGCCACCCCTGAGACACTAGGCCCTTTACTGGAGGGCTCAAGGCTTCTCCTCACGAACAACCCCGACCACGATACTGCGAACCTGAATCCTTGGCTGACGGCTGCGCTTGATAAACTTGCCCTTCTGAGATCCGTTAGCTCCACTAGAGCTATACCATCTGCACCTTGGTTCTCAGAGGAAATTAGATGCAAAAAAAGCGAGTGCAAAAGACTGGAACGTGAGTGGAGAAAGTCCTATGCACAAGATGCCAAAACCATCTATAAAAATGCCTTGAAAGAATATCATAAATTTCTCAACATCAAAAGAAGGGACTTCCTGGCTGATCGCATCGCCAGCTCAAAAAGCTCCTCCAGGGAAGTGTTCAAGATTGTGAAATCTTTCACCAATGCCACAGTACTTGAGCATGAAGCTCGACCATCCCAGGACCTGTGCACTAGTCTCTCAAACTGCAGATTTATGCCTCCTTCCCCACGTCTCCCGACCCCAGAGCTGCGGGTGGCATCCACTGCCCCACCAAGAACCAGCCGGTGTTTGCTTCCTTTTCCTTGATTCCTGCAGAGGTGTCGCTGGCTGAACTGCGGAAATGCAAATCCGGGTCGCCTGGGGACCCTTGTCCAGCACGGCAGTTCAGGTTACTAGCCGATTGGCTTAACCTGGTCCTCAACCCCATATGGAATTCCTTACTTAGGTTGGGGGTTTTCCCTTCCGCCTGGAAACATGCCCACCTATTACCTATCCTGAAGAAGCGCAATGCAGACTCGGAAGTAGCCAGCAACTTTAGGCCTAACTCCCTACTAGAGCTCTGGCTAAAATACTAGAGAAACTGGTCCATCTTCAACTAGCCGACTTTGTGGAAGCCAATGAGCTGCTACATGATTCTCAATCTGGCTTCCGTACAGGGTACAGCACGGAAACTGCGCTGATCGAAGTAGCAGATTCCATCCGCTTGTCTGTTGACGGAGGCTCATCTGCCATGTTAGTGCTCCTCGACCTGTCAGCAGCATGTCACACTTGATCCTGCTAGACAGATTGAAGCAGATAGGCGTCCAGGGGACGGCATTAAAGTGGATTTCCTCCCACCTCCACGGCCACGACCAACAAGTCTTTCTCTGCCCCTATACCTCCTCTGTAAAACCGCTCAGATGTGGAGTCCCTCAAGGCTCTGCCTTGAGCCCACTACTTTTCAACATTTACTTGACGCCACTGGCAGCTCTCATCGCAAACAGTAGTGTCAAGGTGATATCCTATGCGTATGACACACAGCTGATGTTTTCCTTTAGAGATCAATCTGCTGCAGCACTCAATTCTTTCAGAGACTGCCTCAAAGACATAGCGACCTGGATGAGCGGAAACTTCTTAAAGCTTAATGCCGATAAAACGGAGGTTCTATTTTTTAACCAAGCCTCCCCCCCTCCCGCAGGCCTATGGTGGCCTGGAGAACTCGGCACCCCACTGGTGCCTAAGGACTCAGTTAAGAACCTTGGTGTCAGATGGGACAAAGATCTGACCCTGTCGGCCCACGTCCGCCAAGTCTCTGCAGCCTGTTTTGTAAAGATGAGAACATCAGAAAATTTCTAGATTTTCTGCTGGATGAAAGCCGAAGAACCGTGATTCATGTCCTTGTGACCTCTCACCTCGACTATGCCAATGGCCTCTAACTGGGCTTGCCCAGGTGTCTGATCAGTAGGCTGCAAACAGTGCAGAATGCGGCCGCGAGGCTAGTCTGCAAGGTTCCGCTGCGTCATCACATCTCTCCACATCTCAAACAACTCCATTGGCTACCAGTTGCCAGGAGAATCGAATTCAAGGCCCTAGCAATTGCGGTTTGGGCCAACCAGTGCAGGGGCCCTAGCTACCTGAGGAAGAGATTCCACCAATACCATCAGGAGCGGTCCTTAAGTTCCAACCACAGATGCTACCTCACTGTCCCCCGCTTTTCCAAAGCTAGGCGGGGGGTAGATCGTTCTCGGTGGGAACCACCAAACTGAGGAATGACTTGCCTCTCCACCTACGCATGTTGAACTCGGAGCAGGAATTCAGAAAGACACGGAAAACCTGGCTCTTTAAGCAAAGGGATTAGCGGCCCGGTCCCTCTTCTCTGATGTCCTCCGCGTTAGCACCGGGACACCTTGATCGAGGTAGCTGTGCGCTCTATAAATGTCCTTTCTTATTATTATTATTAAGTACACTGTGCAGGAAGTCCAGTGAGACCCAAATTGGTATACAGAGGCAAAAGTAGATAGTACTAAAGCTCTATCTGTGGTATTCTGTGGGTGCAGTTAGGCTTATTAGAGGGTAGTGCTAAGCATTTGTTGAACTCATAGAGGCAATAAATGAGACACACACTCAAGAATAAATCTGAGACCAATTTATAAAAATGTATAAAAATAACACTGATGGAGGGAAATGAAAAGTGGGCTCCACATAACCTGCCCCCCCATATGGGTGGTGATGGTTGAATGGGGACCTATCTCCTAATGTAACTAATTTTGCTGCTTGTCCTCCTGCCAAATGTGGAGCAGGAAAGGTGGGTTGGCATCCTCCACTATCTGGAGCTGTCTGGGTCGCATTTCAAAGGTGGTATCACCTTTGAAGCTTCCCGCCCTAGAAGGCCATCGCGACTTGGAGGAGGTGTGAAACACTTCTGCCCAGAGCAGGCTTTGTTTCAGGCCTCTGAGCACGCTGTCCCTCACCCCATGAGGTCAGAAACATGTCTGGTGGTGGCAGGTGGGCAAAGACTAGTCAGAGACCACACCAGTGCTTGGTAGGTTTTCAGGGGATCCTCTAAAGGGTCTCCGGTGTGCATGTAGTATTAAATCCAACACTGGCATCAGTGAGGATTTATTAAGATGAGATGTTTGGTACCAAACATCTTAGGGCACAGTGAAGCGATCCTGGAGGTAGGAAGCTCATAATGACAAGAATCCAGCCCATGCACTCTCTATGGCTTCCCTGTGCACTTACAATATCCAAGAACGGACTTGATATTGTAGGGTCATATCTGCTCATGCAGATATGTTCACACATGGGATATAGTGCCACCTGCCTTTGGGCTATAAGGCCTGCATGGGTGACTTACCTATACCTCAAGCAGTGTATGTAGGCATGGTACATAGGACTGTGTGCCATGTTGACTCTTCGGTTTTCTCTGCACCAAGACACGCAGCCTGCAATGACAGTTTGCATGTTTTGGTGAGGAGCCTCTGGGGTGACACATGGTGCTGCAGCCCCAGTGGACCCTCTTCAGTACCAATGCCCCAGGTAGCAGGAGTACCATTTAGTAGGGACTTACTAAGGGGTTGCTGAAGTTGTGCCAATCGTGGTAAACTTTTAGGAAAGAGATCCGGCACTGGGAGCCTGATTGGAAGTGACACAGTGCACATTCAATTCGAAATCACATCATACAGTAGGCAAAAAGAGGGGGCTAACCATGTAAAAAGAGGCACTTTCCTACACAGTGCACAGCAAACATTGGGTCCAAAAAAAGGAAAAACCTGAGGTGACCATGCAGAAAAGGTGGATTTGCTACATCAATAGTTACCAAAGCTCTAAAAAGTGCATGTTTACGTCTCTTTTGTACGCATCTTAAAAGTTGCAGGAATCTGTTTTTACTAACCTTGATTTTGTCTTCTTTTGCAGATTATAGTTGTCCTGCATGATGACAGATTTCTGAAGCACAGGAGCACAAAGTCCAGATTCTGGATTCCCCATCAGGTGAGTGCTGGTTTATCTTTTCTTTGGAGCGGAGCATAGGAATAACAAATTGTGGGAAACAGATTATTTTGTCCAAGATAGGTGCCACTTTCCAAACATTGCTAGATCCTGTCTTCAATCTCTTTCTGGAATGTTCTCAGTTTAACTAGATGTACCGTCACAATCATTATGCCATGAAAGGGGTCTTGGGGACAAAAGGGGTTTGTATTCTTTAAGTTAGGTGGGAATTCGCCACGTTAGTCCTCTCATCATGAGAGAATATCATTTGGCAGTCTTGTACTTGTAATTTTGGGGGATTAGATTGTTGCTGAAATCATTGCTCATAGTTATCAAGATTACTAACTGCAACACCCCATCATTACCCTTACTGGATGGAGGGCAAGTCTGGACAGTTTCACCACTGTTGGTGAAGATAAGTTCCAGAAAGTGACCTTTGCTCAGTTTTGGGCTGCTCACCAGCTGTTGGAATCTGTAGAAATACATGTTGCCAATGAGTTTCCTTGTCTGTTTTGAGTCTGGCCTATCTCTGATGATGAAGATTTTGGGTTATTACTAGAAGTTAATTGTCAGTTCAAACACTTCCTAGAGGGAGAAGCAACCATTTCGACTGAGGGCAAATTTCACTCGTGGGACGAGTGCATTGTATTTGGGATTTCTGTGGCTTAGGCTAAAGCAGCCATATGCTACATTTCTACAATTTGCTGTAAATAAGGTTTAAAAGGCCTGTTTTCCTTTTAGTGGACTGTTCCCTTCCCTGCGCAGATCTACCTGGTAGCTGCTGCCCCCATCACTGCCGCTGACCCTCTGGTCAGGAGTTCTAGTCCTCGGTGGCCTAGTGGTAGAGCATCACTGTTCTCCTGCTGGGCTGCCCTTCTGTCTCTCTTTTTTTTGCTTTTCTGCTTTGTTTTTCTGCTTTTGCTTTTTTTCTTCTGCTTCTGCCTTTTTCTTCTGATTTTGCCTTTTTCTCTGTTTCTTTCTGCACTTTTTTCCTTTTTTCCTAGCTCTTTTGCTCGCCACCCTTGCAGCTGCAATTCCCCGCGGCCCGACCCCCTACAGTGAATTTCCCTCTACCCATGTTTCCTGCCTCCCAGCTGTCCAACCCTCCCGCAGCACTACTTAATGACGGCCGCGCCGCTGGGGTGCCAAAGGCAAGCCTGTCTGCACCCGTCCATGCCTGGACTGCGCCCAGTGGCACGGACCCTGATTCTCGGACCCGCCACTGATACGAACGACACTAGCACCCTCTTCGCCCTCAACATAGGACGCCACACTGCCTGCGACCTCGCCTCAACGGAAGGACATCCAAATACCGTTCTTCTGGAAAACTGCAGCCACACTTTCACCCACACCAACACACTAGCTCCTCTCACCACCCAGCTAACCATCAGTACCCCTGTCCGGCTCAACTTCATACTCCTCAACACGCTCCTTCCACAAACGTGCTACAGTAATCTGGGACTTCTTTGACACCGCCTCTCCCGACATCGCATTCTTCACGGAAACCTAGACCATCCCCTGCTCAGGTCCAGACATCAACACCGCCATCCCCCACGGCTACAAAAGCACCCTCAAGGACTGTGCCAACCAACCAAGACGAGGCATCGTCATGGTCCATAAGAACACTCATCGCCTGATCACTCACTTGAACAACCCAACGACAACCATGGAACACCTCCACTTCCAGATCCAGACCAACCCCATCACCACCCTCCGTGGCACCCTCATCTACAGGGCTCCCAGCCCCCGCCTGCCCTTCCCTGACGCCATCATATAGCTCATCGCACCCCAGGCTCTCGCATCCACTGATTACATCCTACTCAGCAACCTCAACTTCCACCTGAATAACCCCAGGGACCAGAAAATAGCTTCCCTACTGGAGAACCCCGCCAACATCGGACTCAAGCAGCTAGTCACCGTACCGGCCCACACAGCCGGACACACACTCGACCCCGTCTTCTCCGCCAGCGGAAACATCACCTACAACCACACCACTGAACTCCTCTCGACCGACCACCACTGCATGCACTTCCCCTTCGTCACTCCCACCGCTTACCACCGTACTCACCGCCCCCCGCTGTAGTTGGAACAAGGCCACTGAAGAACTTCCAGTCGACTTCCTCAGCACTACCACACTATCAACTTCAACCTCAGCACACAACCTTCACCAATGGATCTCCAACTGCGCCGACACTCTGGCCCCCTCAAGAAGACACCAGGAAAGCAACACTCCAAGAAAGCCAGCTGGCACACTCCCATCCTCCGTGAGTCCAGACGCACTTGCAGAATACTCAAGAAGAGCTAGAGGAACAACTATACAAAACACATGAGAGGGTCCCTGAATGTCAGAATATAAGGAGAAGAAGGCAGGGAAAAACAAGATATATAACAACAAACACTACTCCCAAATCAGTAATTCAATGTTAGGTAATACATCCAAGATAAAAATACAATGTCTCACAAACCACTAGTTTTCAAATTTTATTATCAAAAGTATAAATCATTTTTATAAATTAATTATATTAGATATCACACATATATACATAACAAAAATGTACATCAATATATTTTAACACATCAGTCGTATGGGAGCCCCACTAAAATGATGAGAAACAAATGACATACTATAGCAATCAATAAGAAAGACATAACAAAAAACAAAACAAATTTGTCAAAATAAATAAACATTACACAGGAACAATAATGACAAACAAATACATATACACGCCAAATTACAATACAATGTTTGTTCAATAAGTTGAAAACACAAAGCAGCGAAAAGGAAAGCGCAGATGCGCGTTTCGGAAGTGGAATGTACACAAGCAATTCCTTCATCAGGGCGCTGAGAGAACAACTGATTCAGTGGCAGCAAGCCATCTGTATGGCATGCACTGTCACCGAATATGTGGTGCAAGGGGCTCTGTGTCAATGTACGCTTTCAAATGGTCTGTGGGAACAATAAGACATCATATAAACATAAAACTGATCATAAATATCGGAGCATTGGAACATAAAATGTGATCACCAATAAAGTGTGTAACTGTTGACGAACAGATCCCTCAGTGAGAAAACTATTGACAGAAATAAAGTCAAGTACACAGTGACGCCAATCTAGAATCACCGGAAAAAAAGGGTAACAAAATAACAAAAATAAAAGAAATAAAAGAAAAAGAGAAGAAAAGATGGTGAAAGAAGGAAGCGACCAGAGATAAGAAGGTCTACATATGTACTAAATACATTTAAGGGTTTGTTCTGTTGATGGAAACATCCCACTGTAACTTCTTGGGGAGATCCATGAAAACCGAATCTGGGTTATTAGTCACAAAAGCGACTTAACTTCTGAGGAATAGCAAAATTTGATATGAATTTGCCATAATACTTGGCCATACCCAGCAACTTAACCAACTCGTCTTTCTTGCTAGGAGGTGACATCTCACTCATTACAGTCACCAAATCTCTTTTAGGCCTAATGCCATCCACTAAACCTTGATGGCCTAAGTACTCTATGCAATCTACCCTGAACTTGCACTTAATCAATTTTAACGTGAGACCACTCGATTCTTGCCTTTTGAGAACAGCACACAACCATTCTTTGTGTTCATTGACCGCACTCCCAAACACCAACACATCTTCCTGGTATATCGTAACACCAGGAACTCCTCTCAAAACCTCATCCATTATTCTCTGGAAACTTTGAGAAGCCGATAACAATCTAAAAGGCATACTTATATATTTATAGGTACTATATGGAGTGATGATCGATGTTAGCTCCTGCGATAAGGGATGAAGTTTGATCTGATGTTAGGCGGATATTATGTCCAGTGAGGAAAAATACTTAGCATCCCCTAATGAGTTTACCATCTCCGTTATGTTGGGCAATGACTACCTATCAACAATGACACATCGATTCAATTCCCTCTAAACCACACAAAGCTTCAAATCTTCACTTGCCTTCTTTGCCATGACCACCGGAGACAATCACTCCGACCTTTCAACCTTCTCTATTACGCCCTCAGAATCCAACCTTTCCAACTCACGGAAGATCTCATCCCTCACCCGTAAAGGGACACCCTCTACTTTGCATGTCTTGGGGACGAACATCGGTTTCATCCTAATGAAATGGGTGTAATGCCTCAGACATCCCAACTCTTTCCTAAAAACATTACCCTGATACACGTTTTTCACTCCTTCATTTTGATTTTACGTATCTTGAGAATCATGTGTCTTAGTTAAATAGGCTTACTAAAATTGAACAAATAACCCAGAACGCATTGATATGGTAAAAGAAAGCCATGACCTAGAACAGATTAGTCCCAATGACATGGATTCATTTGGTCAACCTTGTGCTACTTGATATTTTTAATATGCATTGTAATGGCTCCTGAGAGTTAGTACATGCAATCTGATTATAATGACAGTCAGTGCACCTTAGAGTGGGATGAGTAACTTGATAGATGTTGTCGTTATAAAGTGGAAGGTGTGGGCTGTTGTCAAAATGTGATGCTACACCTATTTGCATGGGTTTATAATATGAGTTGTGTTAAGGGGAATGGTGTGACAGAGTGAGGAAATGGTAAATTGTCACTGCATTGGAAATGTAATTAGTTAATAAAGACAACAGGTAGCATACTTTCTTTTAAAAATTATTTTATTAAACTTTGCTCATCACATGATGTTTGCAAGTAAACAGTTCTGTTCACATATTACATAATTGCAAGTGTATAGCACCCCACAAAGTATGTGGCCCATTTCCAACATCCACTTCAGTCTGCTAATTCCCCTACCACATCCTAGAGGCAGTCATAGCAATCCCCACACATTCTAATCAGAATCTCCTGCCATGCCCCCCACACCCATTCCCATTTCTTCTGGCATCCCCTACTCAGGTAGATCACTTTTTCTGCCCCTTGGCACCAATCTAGATTCAACTTCCACTCACTCAGTCTGGGGGTCTCAGGCCTTCCCCGCGCCCTGGCTATGTTACGTTTTGCCATCCCCTTCACCAGCATTAACTAAATCTTCTGATATTTTGACCAATCTTCCCCCCCATAACTGCCAGCAGCAGCCACTTAGCACACAGAGGAACGATAACCAATAGCACTCGGGACATTGTCTCAGCAATCGCCCTCCAGTCGTCCTGTATTTTGGGGCTTGCCCAGAGAATGTGGAAATAGGTCCCCTCCTGACCACAGCCTCTCAGGCAATAAGAGTTAGTCGCCCTCCCCATTTTTACCAACCAAGAGCGTGAGTAATAGGAGCGATGTAGGATCCAAAGCTGAATCAGGCGGAACCGAGCATAGATAGCTATCTCTTCTGGGCTTTGGATCACCTCCACCCACTCCTCATCATCTAAGTCTTCGAGATCCTCTCTCCAGGCCTCCCTCAACTTCACTAATGGGTTTAGGGAGTTGTTAACCAACTTACGGTATATAACCGAGATCTTCCGCTCGGGAATGTCCTCTGTGAGGAGACGATCCTCCAGAGGGGAGGCCTCCAGCAGTTGCTCCCCCTCCAACAAGTGCCTCGGTAGTGCATGCCCAAGTTGCAGGTATTTAAATCTCTCGGTTTCCCTCAACTGGAAGTCATTTTTAAGGGCTCCAAATGAGACATAGGCCTGAGCTTGCCATACAGCCCCCAGATACTCCACTTCTATGAGTTCCCAGCCAGAGAACCCCCTCAGGCTCCCCAGCTCTCACAACTTGTCACTGCTCCATAGTGCCCCATAGTGGGGTCATATTAGTTAGTCTGCCCTTCCTTACCCTGTGGCCTCTGTCCAAGTGCGAACCACTGTCTGGGGAAGCAGGGGCAGGTCTCATTCCCTTCTTTTCTGATATAGATCCCCCTCTTAACCTCTTTGTCCCATCACTGCCCTATCCACTCTATACGCTGGCACCTATCAGTCCGCAAAAACCCAGTCGTTGACCACTAACAGTTAGGATGCCTAGGAGTACTTCCTGATGTCTGGTATTGCAATACCACCACCATCATTCTCCACTCTCTGTAGCTTGAAAAGCGCAATACAAGGTGCACCCCACTGCCACAGCAAGGTCCGCACTTCATGTTTGATTTTGACAAAGAATTCTTTAGGGATCCAAAATGGCGTGTTCTGAAACACATATATCAAGCATGGGAGACACATGATCTTATACAACGCCGCTCTCCCCATCAATGTCAATGGCAGGGTACCCCAGTGCTGGATATCACCCTTCCGTCTGTCTAGTTGTGGACTCAGGTTCAGGCGTATGAAGTCCTGTGGGTCTCGGGTAATGTGTATTCCCAGATATAGGAAATTGTCCCTCTCTACCAAGGCAGGACAGGACCGGGGGAGCTGCAACTCCCCTCCCATCAGCAGGAAGACCAACGACTTAGCCCAGTTAATACGATAACCAGAATAGCTATCAAAGAGCTTGAATATGTGTAGGATTCTGCCAATGGAGGAGGCGGGTCTGGACAGATATAAAAGAATGTCATCCGCACACAAGGAAATGCACTCCTGCCACTCCCCCCAACATTGTACTCCCCATACCAACTGGTCCTGTCTCACTCATGCCGTGAGTGGTTCAAGAGCCAGGGCAAAGAGCAAGGGGTAAAGGGGGCTTCCCAGCCTCATATCCCTATGGTGGGTGAAGATTCTGGAAACCGCAATGCTGACCTGCACTCTGGCCAGTGGCTCCTAATACAGCAGCCTGACCCATGCACAAAACCTTGGGCCCAGTCCCATCCATCTTAATGTGGCCAGCATATAATTCCATTCTATACTGTCAAACACCAATTTGGCATCAAGGGACATCACTACTGCAGGGTCAGCCTTAGGCCCCCAGTTTCATGGAACACTCCAAATATGTGCCGTATATTCAGACGGGTACTGCGTTGTGATATAAAACCTGACTGATCATGTTGAATTAAGGATGTGATGACAGTCCTCATTCTGGTCACGAACACTTTGACCAGCACTTTCATCTCAACATTTAATAGAGATATGGGTCTATAGGAACCACAGTCCATAGGAGGCTTGCCTTTCTTGTGTATCACCACCACCGTGTCTACCCTCTGATCCAGCGGCAGTGTCCTCCTATTTTGCGCTTCACAGAACATTGCCAGCATGTGCTGGGCCACCTTTCCCGCTTTCTCCTTATACAGTTCCACTGGCAGGCCATTAGGCCCCGAGGCCTTCCCAAATTGCAAGTCCTGCAATGCCACAGTAAGTTCGGCCTCAGACAGGTCGGCGTCCAGCGCCTCCCTATCTTCTGTCAAAAGCTCAGTCAGGGGGAAGTCTTGAAAAAATGAATACAGTCCTCCGTCCTTCTAGTCATTGTAGACTCATACAACCATTCGTAATAAGCGGGAAAAGCATTGGTCGTTGAGAAGTTTGTTGCTGAGTCACCCCCAACTCCCTTCACCTCCAAAACCCAAGACCTCTCCTTGCGTCATCTGGCAAGCCAAGCCAGTAGTCTATTTGCTTTTGTCCTCTACATCATATAGTCACCTCAGCGTCGCAAGCGCATGTCTACGCGCACTATGTTCTACCAAGTTCCTAACATCCTGTTGCTTATGGTGCATTCTATGGTGAAGATCTTCAGACCCCCCATTCACCACCTTCACTTCAAGGGCCAAGATCTCTGAGCCCCAGTGCATTTGAGGTGATGGTCCTTCTTGATTCCACCAATGGGTGCTTGAGCCTTTCCCTTCAAAACAGTCTTGAACACCTCCCACAATACACAGCTCAAATCCACTGTTCAATTCTCGGGGCCGGGCAAATTCCTTTGTGGCCCCTCAAATGTTACTCCCACTGGGGAATGATCTGATACACCTCTTGCATAGTGTAGTGCAGGCTTGAATCTACCAGCATGTAACTATTGTGTATACAGATGGTCTAGGTGGGAGAAGCTACCATGCGATGCCAAGTAGTAGGTAAATTGTCTATTAGACAGTGATGGAGCTGCTAGAGGTCTACCAAACCCAATGCCTCCAAAAAAGGACCCAGTGGCCCAGGCTCCTCCGATAGGACTCAGAAAGACTCTCTATCGAGCCCCGGCTCCGCCACGCATTCATATCTTCGCCCATCACCAGTATTCCATCCTGCATTTCCAACAAAAGGGTGCTCACCACTGGGACGATACCCCCATGTAAGCACGGTGGGACATACACTGAGCAGACAGTGATGATCTCTCCCTCCCAGGATCCCGAAATCATCACATATCTACCTTGGGGGTCGTGCCAGACCCAGCGTATGACAAGTGGGACATAGCGTTTGAGCAGGATTCCCACTCCCGTGAGTCTGTAGTATAGCCTGCATGCGACACTAGCTGGTGGCCAAATCTATCAAGGGCTTTGTAATGTTGACACCTTAGGTGGGTCTCCTGAAGTAATACCAGATCTGGGGCATGTCTGCGCAAGTACTGAAGAAGCAACGTCCTCTTAACCTTGTTACAGAGGCAGTTCACATTCCAGGTCCAGATCTTCAGGTCTTTCTTATTGGGGTGTCCCATCTGGCCAAGGTAACTTCTGCCCTATCACTAGTCCTCCCACCCTCTGACCCCACTTTCCCCCATTTTGCAATGTAGATGTAGGATGCTTCAAATACAATGTGTGGTCTGTAAATGAGCCATTGTAACATCTGAACAATCGAACAAACAGCAAATGCATATGCATCAAACCCCAGAACCCCTCCCACCCACACTTGTCTCAACATGATTACCCCTCTCCCTGCTACCCTACTTCATGAGCCTGAAACCGCCCACTCCCCCAACTTGCAGAGTGCCTGTCGCCCCTTTAGTAACATTTGCTAACTTGACTAGGTTGCCCTCACCACCTACCTACAAGCAGAGATAACCCTTTAGAACAAATCTAAACATCCCACCATTGACAAATGTGTGTACTGAGTCCGCAGCCCCTTTCCCAAGGGGTAATACCCATCATCAGGCTGTCCCTCCCTGATAGGCCTCCTGCCATCAGGCCATATTAACCCCTTCAGCCCCAGAGAGACAGTATAGAGCAGTTCTACATGTCCAACTGACACAACAGTGCATAAACCATAGAAGTTCAGCAATAGGTACTCATCTGCTCACGTGTCATCCTGGGAGGCGGTCGGATCCAGACCATCGACTGGACTAGCTCATCTAGTCCTCCTTGGGGTCCAGATGGATCTCTTTTCCCCTCTGACCCCCTCCTTTTCACCACTCTCCAACCTTCCACCCAGGAGCAAACCTTGTCTGAGGTGGTGAAGCGTCAAGTCTTTCCATCTGCTATGACTCTCAGTTTGGCAGGGTACATCATCATGTATTTGATCTGTTTCTCTTGCAGGGCTCGCTTGACCCCCCTCCAGCTCCTGCATTGTTTCTGCACCTGGAGGGTAAAGTCGGGGAAAAATTTGATTGACACATTGTCTATATGGAGATCACCATGCTCTCGAGCCGCCTGCAGAATCGCCTTGCAGTCCCTGTAATTAAAAATTCTTGCAATAATTGTCCGGGACAGGGCTCAGTGCCCTATGAACCCTCTCAATTGAAAAGAAGTTGGACAGTCTTTTGGGTTGAAGGAAATTCAATATCAAGTCTTCCAAATAGAGATCAGCTCTCGGTCCCTCCGCCCCCTCCGGGACACCAACCACCCAGATATTATTACAGCAGGTTCACCCCTCTTGATCTTCTTGTCTTGCCATGAGAATTGAATTTTCTTTGGATAGGGTGCGGACCTGCTCTTCCAGTCTTTTGGTGGTGGATTGCAATCCAGAGATCTGTGTTTCTACCGTCGTTACTTTATCAGACATTTTATGTAGGTCCGCCCACAGGAGGTTCACATCAACTGTGACTGCATCCAGTTTAGGTTCCAGCATATTTCGCAGTGCATTAATTGCCAACATGATTTTCTGGAGAGAGGGCACCTCCTCAGGCAGGAAGTTCACAGCCCCCCATCCACACTATTAGTAGACGCTGCAGGCGCAGCCATCACCACAGTGTATTTATCAATATTGTTTGTCTGGGGTGGCTTGCCTCTGCGGTTCCTGACCATCTCCTCCCATCACTTCTCTACCAATGGGGACCCAGGGACTCATGCTCTGCTTATCATTTCGTATCGAAGCGCCTAAGGCCCGCGTCCAGGTTCACTCAGGCAAAGCAGCTCTATGCAACTGGGGGGAATCCAAGCCCCCAGGTCACCTATCCCTCCTCCAAGGCCGCTCCCAGTCACACCCGCTGCCCCAAGATCACCGGGGTTAGGATTATACAGTATTCACAAGGCCAGGGAGCCCCAGTCCCATGCCATAGGGTTCAGCATCGGACTCCGAGTCCAGAAGTGCACGGGGTCATGCAGGCAGTGCAGCCCTTACTTCAATGTGCCACTCTTTGGTGGGGGGCAATCCAGCACCACAGCCCCAGTTCCAGGCTCTATTCGTAGAGGGCAACTGGGATGGGGGGCAGAGAGGAGCATCCAAGGGTCCCTGAGGGGTGTCCCTGCTCCACTCACCTACCACCCTAGCCAGGAAACCAGTGGCCCTGTCAATCGACCTCACCAGTAGCAGGCCGGGCCCTATCGTCTGGCCCACCTGTCTTTCCTCTACTGCCTCCACACACAGGCAGCTGTCTTACCACAAGGTTTTTGGGCAGCCCGCAATGCAGCCTTGGTCCTCCAGGTGGGCCATGGGAGTCACCGCACCTCTGACCTCCTCTCGCCACAGCCGCAGTTTCAGGTTCTGACTGCCTCAATACCGGGGGCCTCCGCCTTGGGCCCAGAGTTGCTCCGCCTCAGGCCTCACACTTCGCACCATCCCAGGTCGTCAACTATTGGGTTCAGTCTGGGGAGCAGGTCACCCGATCTTAAACTGGACTCCGCAGTCAGGCAGCCCCCATTTTGCGTCTTGCTCGCCGCCCTCCCAAGCTACTCCGCTGCAGTCTCAGAGACTCTTCCGGAGTCCACCCGGGGGCACGCCCGCACTCCTCTCACTGAACAGCCACCAGAGAATCGTTCTGCGGTCAGGTCTGTCCGGATGATGTCAGATTTAGTGGGTTTCAATCGAGGCAGTTACAGAGCTATCTCAGATCGCAGCCATCACGGTCAGTGGCTTGACACACTCCCACAGATGACATACTTGTGCAAATAAGCTGCCATAAGTACAAAGATGTGCATAAGGAAATAGGAGTGCCAGACTACAGAGATGGCTAATTTGTTAGTGGGAGAGAGCTAGTTTTTACTTACCAGTTTCCACTCCATATGGAATTCCCAGGATGCTTTCAGTGTGGAGAATGGTTAACACCTTCTCCTCCTGGGACATGAGGTTGAGGGGCTACCCACTAACAGTTGCCAGCACCTCTTGGCGTGCTTTGGAAGATAGGGAACCGACTCTCCCCCACTGGTCATTTCACCACTTGCAGAAGTCCTTCTGTGAACATCTAGTTTTGGGGACAGCATTCACCTTATTCAAAATTCTGGCCCACATTTCCCTTTTCCAGCTCATGATTGTTTTTCTGGAACCGAGCTCCTAACAACCGGGCATCCACCATGACTGTTCTTTTTCCAAGAATCTGGGTTGTCTTCTAGTAGCCATCTTTAAAAATATTTACCCAATAACTGCTGCGTATTGTCAGTTACAAATGATTTGTGTGGCTTAAGAAATGTCTTTTGTAGTGAAAGTTTCAAGTTTTGATGTTATATTATGTCATGGCATTTCATGTTATGTTGTGTTATGTTCTATTTGTAAAGCGCATCATTCATCCAAAGGCTTCTTGGTGCTGACAATTCAAAAAGAGTAGTAACCAAACCAGAGAAGCTATAGCTGTTTATTGCAAGCTTGCTTGAAAAGTCATGTCTTTAGTGCTTTCCTAAAAGGGGACAATTCAGCAACCAAATGAATTCTTATTGGGAGTGTGTTCCACTTCTTCGGTGGGAACCTAAGCCTTCCTGCTCTAGTTTTTTTTAATCTTTGCATCGGCGTGGCTAAATGGCGGCCAACTGAGACGTTCTTTTCTGTCTCTCGGCCTTGCCGCCAATATCCGCCGCCATGACTTCACATCTCCGCCATGCTGCAGCTGCCGGCAAACGGCCATGGTGCGAGGTGTGTAGAGCTGCTCTGGAGCCCCCTTGAGACCTGATTTGATACCGGGGCACTGCCGGCCGTGAAGCGGAGCGGGCACACTGGAAGTGGCCTGGGAAGGAAGGCGCCCGCCCGGACGGCCTGCCCACTGCGGCTGCCCCGCCCTGCACTAGCGGGCGGCCACGACCTAAAAAAACTTGAGTAGCAGCTCTGCCTGCAGGCACGGCAGGAATCCCAGCAGAGAGATGGGAGCGGAGTGCCCGGGTCTAGTGGGCACAGGTCCGTGGGTGTGAGATGACCGGACCACGTTGCTGGGGAGAATGATTCAGGCCCAGCAGGGCCTAGTGCCTGCCTGACCTGCCTGATGCACTTGGGCAGAGTGGACTGCCAGAGAACACTATTGTCCTGCAGTAGTGGAGGAGCGGCTGGGGGCCCTCCGGTCCCGAGTAGAGCCTGGGACACCAGAGCGGCAGACTGGTGAGGCGCACACACCAGAGAGAATGCCCGGTGGTGGAGGCGTAAAACAGAAACCAGTGAAGGGCTGCTTGGGCTGTATTAACTCACTGCTCAATCAAGAGCCCACCCCCTGGAGCTGTTGGGAACGGAGCCCGGGGCCCATGCCCTGAGTAGCACCTGGCCTAGCGAACAGCACAGACCCGGCGGACTGCAGCAGTGAACTTCTGGGCCTGTCGGTTGCAGTGTGCCCTAAGCAGACCGAATTCACCAATCTGCAGCATCTCCTGGGGTGAAGCGCAGCTTGGCTCTTCACAAGGAAAGCCCCCGGAAGCACTGGGTTGACCCTATTTCTGCTCCAGCATTAACTGGTCGTGTCGCATGGCCGGCTGGGGCACACCCCTGAGTGAGGGCACGAGAATAGACTTCACTGATCTACAGCCCAAAGGGGAAGGCACTGAAGTACCCAAAGCATTGGAGACCACTGCACACACGGAACCCCTGGTGCTCTGACCAGTCTGACCGGCAATGGCTACAACTAGAACCAAGAAGGGTCACAGTGTTAAGGAGATGCTCTCTAGGCTGGCCGGAGGAACTTCTGGGGATTGCCTCTCTACAGCCACCCCTCCCCCCATGATGCAGGCGGAGAACTCAGAGGAACTGGTGACACGCTCCTTCCTAGAGTCCTTGTTCATGTCTCTCCGGGAGGACCTTCAGGAAGTCAAGAAGGACCTCTCCAGTGATATCAGAGAACACAGGAGAGTTATGGACTCCTTGGGAGGTCGCGTAGCTACTCTAGAGGACCATGACAACAGCCATGTGGAAGACGTCGAACTGTTGCAACAGGAAATCCTTCGCCTCCGTAACCAACAACTGGATTTACAGGCACATGTGGAGGACCTCGAGAACAGATTGCGCCAGAATAATGGTCGGATCAGGGGTATTGCCCCTAAAGTAGAAGGCAAAGACCTTGCTGCCTATCTTCCAGATCTCTTCTGCGCAGTTCCCGATGCACCACCGACCACAGAAATAAAGATGGACTGGGCACACCGGGTCGGGCCTCTACAGGCAGAGACAGCCCCCCACCGGCGGACTTCCTGGTATGCATCCATGATTTCCAACTGAAGGAGGACATTCTACGCAAGGCCCGGGAGAAGCATCCCATCACCTTTCGAGGTCAAAACCCGCCCTCTTTCAGGACTTGGTGGCATCTACTTTGCAAAAGAGACCGGTGACCTCCCACCTTAGGAACATCGGAGTGGCTTACTCATGGGGGCACCCTTTTCACCTCATCTTCGGCCTGGATGGGAATCTCTTTAAACTACAGTCGCTGGAAGAGACATGCAAGGTGTTGGATATTGAGCTACCACCAGAAGGCTCGTTGCCCCGAGCATCTCCACCCAAGTGGCTGGGGGCCGCCCTTGGTGGCGTTCTCGTGGATCAGGGAGGAGATCTGCTCACTCAGATCTGGCTATGATTGCCAAGGGCCAAGAAACTGCGATGGACTCAATTACTGGGGCATTGGCTAAAACGGACTCTTCTTGACGCAGCAGGGCAAGTAAAACTACAAGCTGCACTGCGGGGGTGTGGCGGGGCATTGATGCGGGGGGTGAGGCCACAATTTGACCCTCTTACTGACACTTGGATTTTCGGAACTGTTCCTCCTTCACGAACACCCATGATTAGGTATGTTTGCTTGTTTACTGTTTTCACAGGGGTTTTCATCTGTTTGGGGACCCGCTCAAGTTCACGGTTACTACGACACACACCGTACTGATGGGCTCATTGGGGCACAACACTATCGCCGCACCACGCAGTGGGCGCTAACGGGGATAATTGTTTGCTTTTTCCTGTCAGACTATGGGGGACACTCCTCCCAGAATTCTTTCCCTTAATGTGAAGGGCCTTAACAGCCCAGTTAAGAGTAGGGCAGTCCTGTCCTACCTGGAGGACTCAAAGGCCAACCTTTCTCTCCGTCAGGAGACACATCTCCTTCCACAGGACTACCACAGACTCTGTTCACGGGGCTTCCCTCAGCAGTATTTCTCTTCGGGACTCACTAAAACAGCAGGGGTGGCTCTGTTGGTTGCCCGTACGTTTAGGGGAAGAATGGCCCAACAGTGGAGGAGGCGAGGGGTCGCCTCCTAGCCTACCGATTCACATTTAATGGCTGGACCTTTGTAGTAGCTTCCATCTATGCCCTAAATGAGGGCCAGGAAGCATTCCTGTGCACATTCTCTACCGGACCACTTTCACTCTCCCGAGCAGAGAATCCTGGTGAAGATCCTTCCTCCATCATAACAGATGCCGGGCCATCAGCCCAAACCCTAAATATGGCTTGACAGATGGATCAATTCCATCATGACTGGGGTATGATAGTCTTTCTGCTAAACTTTAAATCTAGCTCGCAGAGATCCAAATGTAGGAGTCACACAATTCCACAGTCCACCTTTTTGGGCTACATCATCCATCTCTGCTGGGGTTAATAGTGTGCTTTAATGACAAATAAATCCAGATTCGAAATATTATTTTTAAAATAGCCATTGAATGATTTTGAAAAGCACAAATGAAATATTTGGAGACATAACTATGGGAAACATGTTTCTGGACAACACTACCCATATCCCCCTGCATCAGTACAGTGTGGTCATCTTACATAGTAAAGAAAGACACATTGAAATGCCAACATTTACCATATTACATTTCTTTCCATAAATTACAAGAGAACAGCCTACTTTCTATCATTCCACCAATTTTACCATAAATAGAATGTTTCATTCTATCATTCCACCAATTTTAGCATAAATAGTATGTTTCATTCCCATGGCGGCCGCTGCGCGGTGAGGAGAGTATATGGCGGCTGCTGCGCGGTGAGGAGAGCGACCCTTGACCTTGCCAGGTAGGTCGCTCCCCCGCCACACAGCTCCGCCTGTGTTGTCCTGCCCGCTGCTGCTGCTGGTAAGCTCGCCCCTCTGCTGTTGCCTCGGTGCCCGTTTTGCTTCTGTTCCCCTCGTGCCCCCATTTTGTGTGTCCATTTTGCTTTCTGTTTCCCCTCGTGCCCCCATTCTGTGTGTCCATTTTTTGCCTTCTGTTTCCCCTCGCTGCCCCCATTTCTTGTGTCCATTTTGCCTTCTGTTCCCCTCGTGCCCCCATTTCTTGTGCCCATTTTTGCCTTCTGTCTCCCCTCGTGCCCCCATCTCCTGTGTCCATTTTGGCCTTCTGTTTCCACTCGTGCCCCCATTTTGCTGTGCCCAACTTTGCCTTCTGTACCCCCCGCCGCTGCGTCCCCTGCGGCCCCGCCCCCTGACTGCCCATTCGCTGCCCCTGCCTCCCGCCTCCCAGCTGCTCCTCCCTCCCAGCTCCCCATATATGGCGGCTGCTGCGCGGTGAGAGAGCGACCCTTGACCTTGCCAGGTAGGTTGCTCCCCCGCCACACAGCTCCGCCTGTGTTGTCCTGCCCGCTGCTGCTGCTGGTAGCTCGCCCCTCTGCTGTTGCCTCGGTGCCCGTTTTGCTTCTGTTCCCCTCGTGCCCCCATTTTGTGTGTCCATTTTGCTTTCTGTTTCCCCTCGTGCCCCCATTCTGTGTGTCCATTTTTTGCCTTCTGTTTCCCCTCGCTGCCCCCATTTCTTGTGTCCATTTTGCCTTCTGTTCCCCTCGTGCCCCCATTTCTTGTGCCCATTTTTGCCTTCTGTCTCCCCTCGTGCCCCCATCTCCTGTGTCCATTTTGGCCTTCTGTTTCCCCTCGTGCCCCCATTTTGCTGTGCCCAACTTTGCCTTCTGTACCCCCCGCCGCTGCGTCCCCTGCGGCCCCGCCCCCTGACTGCCCATTCGCTGCCCCTGCCTCCCGCCTCCCAGCTGCTCCTCCCTCCCAGCTCCCCATATATGGCGGCCGCTGTGTGACCGCGCCAAAGGCGCGCCAAAGGCGCGCCTAAGGCAAGCCCGTCTGCGCCCGTCCGCGCCTGGACCGCGCCCAGCGCCAGAACCCCTGGGCCGCGCGCCCCCCGCTCCAGCCTCGAGGACCGACGCCGTTACGATGCCACCACACTCCACGCTCTCAACCCCGGACGGACACACAACTGCTTCAAGGCCGCCCCGAAATGCACACATGGCCCCTTCACCTGCCGGAACTGCAGCTACACCAGCCTCAGAGCCACCGAAGCGCCCGCCAAGAAGGACCTCAACCACCTCCAATGCATCCTACTGAACACCCGCTCCGCACGCAAACACGCCGTCGAGCTCTGGGACCTGCTCGACACATCATCACCAGACGTCACCTTCCTGACAGAGACCTGGATGAACGACTCCTCCGCACCCGACATCGCCATAGCCATCCCAGACGGCTATAAGATCACCCGCAGAGACCGCGTCCAGCGGAGTAGGAGGAGGAATCGCCATCGTCCACAAGAACTCCATCAGGGTCTCGACCAGCACCGACGACTTTCTCTGCACCGCCGAACACATGCACTTCCAGATCCACACGGACCCCAACACCACCCTTAGAGGCACCCTTGTCTACAGACCCCCTGGGCCCCGACCCCAGTTCAGCGACTCCATCGCCGACTTCATCAGCACGCACGCCCTGACCTCTACCGACTACATCCTCCTCGGAGACCTGAACTTTCACCTGGAGAACAACAACGACAGCAACTCCACCACCCTGATCGACAACCTCGCCAACCTCGGACTGAGACAGCTCGTCACAACACCGACTCATTCCGCCGGCCACACGCTCGACCCCGTCTTCTCCTCAAGCTCCCACGTCTCCTTCAGCCACACCACGGAACTCCTCTGGACTGACCACCGCTGCATCCACTTCACCTTCCAGAAACCCACCACACACCACCGCACCCAACAGATCCCACGCCGCTACTGGAGCAAAGTCACTGAAGACCAACTACGGGCAAACCTCGCTCTCAGCCCTCCCTCCGACCCATCCAACACCGACGACGCTGCCTGCAACCTCAGACGATGGATAGACGACTGTGCCAACACCCTCGCCCCGCTGAAAAAGCTCACCTACAGCAACACCACCAAAGAGCCAGCTGGTTCACCCCGGAACTCCTAGCTTCCAAGCGTACCTGCCGGAAACTTGAGAAGAAATGGCACAGTGATAAGACACCGGACAGCCACGCAGCCCATAAAGACGCCATCCGTAACCACCACCACCTCATCAGGTCCGCCAAGAGAATCTCCTTCAAAGACCGCCTCGACAACAACGCACACAACAGCAAGGAGCTCTTCAACATCGTGAAGGAACTCTCCAACCCCAGCTCCAACACCAACGACATCCCGCCGTCGCAAGCCCTGTGCGATTCCCTCGCCACCTTCTTCCACCGCAAGATCGCCGACATCCACGACAGCTTCAACACCCAGACAGCCCCCACTAAGATAGATACACCAGACCCGCCGCACACCATCGACCATGACCCCTTGCCAGCCTGGGCCAGCGTGAACATCGATGACACCATCAAGACCATGGGCACAATACACTCCGGCTCCCCGTCAGACCCTTTCCCGCACCACATCTTCAACAAAGCCAGCAGCTCCATCGCACCCCACCTGTGCAACGTTATCAATCTCTCCTTCGAGACCGCGACCTTCCCAGAGAGCTGGAAACACGCAGAGATCAACGCCCTACTCAAAAAACCCAAGGCGGACCCAAGAGACCTCAAGAACTTCCGGCCCATCTCCCTGCTTCCGTTCCCAGCCAAGGTCATCGAGAAGATCGTCAACAAACAGCTAACCCGATACCTCGAAGAAAACAGCATCCTGGACCCATCCCAATCGGGGTTCCGCAGCAACTACAGCACTGAGACTGCCCTCATCGCCGCCACCGACGACATCAGGACCCTGCTGGACAACGGTGAGACCGCAGCCCTCATCCTGCTGGACCTCTCCGCCGCCTTCGACACTGTCTGCCACTGCACTCTACGCGCACGCCTCCACGACGCAGGGATCCGAGACAAGGCCCTGGAATGGACCACCTCCTTCCTCGACGGCAGAACCCAGAGAGTCCGCCTCCCACCTTTCCGATCCGAAGCCTCCGAGATCATCTGCGGCGTACCCCAGGGATCTTCCCTCAGCCCAACACTGTTCAACATCTACATGGCCCCGCTCGCACGCATCGCCAGACAGCACGACCTCAACATTATCTCCCTACGCCGACGAGACTCAACTGATCCTCTCCCTCACCAAGTACCCCCTCGTCGCCAAATCCAATCTCCATGAAGGAATGAAGGCGGTCGCCGATTGGATGAAGATCAGCCGACTAAAGCTGAACACGGACAAGACAGAGGTCCTCATCCTCGGCTCCAACCCCTCAGCCTGGGACGACTCCTGGTGGCCAACGATGCTGGGAGCAGCCCCGACACCCACCGACCACGCACGCAACCTGGGAGTCATCCTCGACTCAACGCTCTCCATGGCCAAGCAAGTCAACGCAGTCTCCTCCTCCTGCTTCAACACCCTCTGCATGCTTCGCAAGATCTACAGGTGGATCCCGACAGACACAAGAAGAACAGTCACCCAGGCCCTCGTCAGTAGCAGACTTGACTATGGAAACGCCCTCTACGCGGGAGCCCCGGCCAAGCTCATCAAGCGACTGCAACGCATACAAAACGCCTCCGCATGCCTGATCCTCGACATACCACGCCACAGCCACATCACCCCCACCTGAGGAACCTGCACTGGCTCCCCGTCGACAGGAGGATCTCCTTCAAACTCCTCATCCACACACACAAGGCACTCCACAAGACTGGCCCAGCCTACCTCAACAGACGACTCTTCTTCTACGTCCCCAACCGCCAGCTCCGCTCCGCCGACCTCTCCCTCGCCACCGTCCCTCGCATTCGAAGAACAACCACCGGCGGCAGATCCTTCTCACACCTCGCCGCCAAGACCTGGAACACCCTTCCACTAAGCCTACGACAGACCCAAGACCTGCTGACCTTCAGGAGGCTACTCAAGACCTGGCTGTTCGACCAGTAGCAGCACCCCCCCCTTTCTCTCCCCAGCGCCTTGAGACCCTCGCGGGTAGGTAGTGCGCTCTACAAATTCTGTGATTGATTAATTGATTGATTTCATTTTTTTTATCAAACACAGGGCAGATCAAAGACAACAATTCCCTTCCCAGGCTTCATATTAGACGCCATCTCCACACAGAGATCACACACGGACATGGATAAAATGGATTTATTTCTACGGTTAGGTTCACAGTCCTACCTTTTTCAGCCATGCCTAAAATATTTTACACTATTTGTCTCTGTCTCTCATAATGATAATTCTCTCAACTAGACATCAATACCTCAAGGCACTGCACCAAATTGAGCTAATAATGGAGATGGTTATCTTACGCGTAAGGCAATATGTTGTTGAAACAGTACCATGGATGAGACTGCTGTCTTAGCATCACTCCAGCAGACAAAAGTACCTGAGGGTCCATTCAGAATTTTTTATTTTGGATGAAGAAAGCTTATTATAGTCAACTAGCATAACATTGCTCACAGTGAGCGAGTAAAAACTTATCTTCTTCCGACTTCCTTGAATAAACCCCAATCGACATCATAACAGGAAGTATTGTGCTTTTGCATTATTAGCTTATATGTCCACAATATCATTCTCCTCCCTACCACTTTTCTAGGGCCTGCTGCTCCTTGATGCTGTTTCTCATCTACAACGGGTGATTATTTTCTGCATTTATTTCTATTATGTTATATTTTTTGAGTTGTGACAATCAATGTGCTTTCGGGTCATTTATTCATGCAACGTGTAGGTTTTTAATATAGGACTAGTAGAATTGTATATGGACTACTGTTAGAGAATTCTTATAGGATTCTTCTCACACTACATCACTAAGCAGGAGTATACTCTCTCAAGATAGCATGGAGAATCATTATGAAGATATTTCTTTAGCTCTCTCAAGGAGAGAGGAGCATTTTCAACTTCCAGGCTATTTTCGCATGCATTCACAAAGGGGAAAATGTCCCTTGGGGACTCCTTCCCGGTTGCAACTGGGTTAACCTCCGAATTGAATTTGGTTGTAAAAAGCAAATGTTTTGCAACCGCATTTGGGTCACAAAACATTCTTACATACCATTGGGAGTCGCTATTAGGAAGGGACGCCCCTAACACGCCCCTTTCCAATATCGAATCGCTAGCCTATTTGGCAATTTAATAATAGATTACCGAATAGCAAAAGAGGGTTTGGAACATAGAAAAAATATTTTTACCAGTCGCAAACGGCCTGAATCGGGCCATTTGTGACCAAGAAAATCCTACATAAATGTGGCCCTGTATTCTAGCAGATAGAACTTGACCTTCTCTGGTTCCGGGCTGCCAGTCTTCAGAATTCAGATATGCAGTGGATGTGCTGTATCCCTAATGATAGATGACCTTTCAGTCCAAATTATTATTAGGCAGAAGGTAATAAGAAGGTAATTCAGATTTTGTAATATGCTGTTTTCTTTTATATTATCTGATATTTGTTCAGGCCAAATTATTATTAGGCAGAAGGTAATAAGAAGGTAATTCAGATTTTGTAATCTGCTGTTTTGTTTTATATTATCTGATATTTGTTCATTCATAATTGCCACAATTTTAGATATCTGCAGTTATATTTTTGCATGTACTTTGCTCCAGTGTTCCATAGTCTTGATTCCACATCATGCCTCTCGGCTTGGGTGTACGCCTGATGAGTAAAAATAAATGTCAATCCCTTAAATGAGTGCGGATGGGCCCACCCATACCTACTGCCTCAAATTAAGCACTGAATAACCTCATAGTGAATGGAAATATACAGAGCTTAGCCAGTGTTGACCATTTCATACAACAAAAGAGCGTACATTTTTCTCACAATAACATGCAAAAAAACAGATCAATTGACACATTGGATTACCTTTCGTAGAAAACTGTCAGTATCATATGCATATTTTCAACTTGAAAATGTATACCATTCAGTTTTAAAACTTAGAGCTTTACAAATCTTTTGAAATGTGGTATAGAAACGGCACTCACAAACAGGTGCCATTGTCGATGTGGAAATCAATGTAGGGCTACGAGTACCACATGCTAAGGAAACATTCACAGAACTCAGTGTAGGAGAGTAGGATCTGCTTCACAGGGGTACCCCCACTTTTTGCTGATACTTCACTGGTTTTCGACATTAGTCTGGCTGGGGCCCTGCTATTCAGAACCCCAGCCTAGCTGTTTCCTCTTTAAAAGGGTCTCCATGTGCCTTAGGCACATCACTGATTGGGATCTGGAGTGCCCTTGTAAGTCCCTAGTATATGGTATACTATGTACCAAGGGCATAGGCACCTCAGAGGCCTGCCAGGGGCTGCAGCATGTATTATGCCACCCCTGGTCGGCCATCCAAACTGGCACCACAGGTCTGCTACTGCAGCCTGGGTAAGGTGGTGCATGCACCCCTTGCAGTGGTATAGGTTACCTATATCACTAAATGCATACACACATATAAACCTATAAGTCACTCCTAAGGCAGGCCTTATCAATCCTAAAGGCAGAGTGCATGGTTCCTATGTGAGAGGGTGCCCCTGCATGAGCAGGGCCCCTCTGCAGCGTTCGGAGACCATCTCTGATGCTGTTTGTAGTGCAGCCTGACCATATACTCTTAAACGCATTATATCCTCGCGGTAAAATGCTAACTATGGAATGGCTGCACCTAAACATGTCGTGTTTGGTGTCAAACATCTTGGAATACTACCCCCCGCCAATCCTGGCGGCGGGGGTAGCATTCCACCCTTCTAGAGGGAAAGGCATGTTAACTCTGACGAGTCCGGTAACTTCTTTCCAGAGCCTGGCATCACAAAATGGATGCTGCTGCCACAGACACGAGTCTGGCCTCCTGCTGCTGGACGAAACTCCGGCAGGGGAGGCCTGGACAATAGGTTTCCTGTCCCAGGGAGGTGTGACCACCTCCCCAGACAGGACAATGTGTATTGGGGCTGGGCGGGAGCACTTTCGGGTGCTTTGAAGTCCTGCACTGGGGGCACATTTGGTGTCCCTGTGCATACCCCAGTTCAAACCGGATCAGGGGCTTGCAGCCCCTGCTTTAGCGCGAACTGGACAAAGGAAAAGGGTGTAGCCACCCCTCTGCCCTGACCCACCCATAGGTGGGGCCACAGAGTAGTCCATCCCCTATTTTTAGAATAAAGGTAGGAACCCAGTCCCTAGGACTTTAGATTATACCTGGACGAAACTCTGAAACAGAATCCTGGACCTTCGACGCTCTACTCACGATTAGAGGACTGAAGAATCTCCCTTGGGGTCAAGGAGTGACTCCCCTGCTTGGCAGGCACCAAAGAAGCATCTGTCCGGTTCGCATCACTGAAGCTCCCGTCGGACGCCGAAGTCATCGCATCACCAGAGGTGGATTCTCAGACTTCCCCGAGGCTACCCTGAGTCCCCAGCAAAGCTGAGGCCCGTGGCTATCGTGGGTGACGTGAGACCGTGACCCCTGGACACCGAGCACATTTGCAAGTGCACCATCTTCTGGGTCTCCCAAGAAGTCGTGCTTTGGGCTCCGAGTAGCCCTAGCCTCCAGCACCACCTGCACCGAAGATCACTGGCCCCCACTCCACGAGTGTCCTGTAAGCCAGCTCCACGTGCGGCGTCACGAGGCTCCTTCGCGGTCGCTAGCCCGTTGGCTAGTAGCCCTTAACGAAGGCCAATCTTTTCTTTACTTGGCAGTCTGGTTGCTCCAGGCCTGCCCTCACTTACCCTCGCTGGGTGAGTTCCCCAGACCTTGCTGGTCTGCATCATCGACGATCTACATCTTACTCGAGACTTGCCGTTGCCAAGGCTTGTTGGGTCCAATCTGGTCGCCGACACCTCTGCACTCGACAGACATCGAGCAACAGCCCGAATCCTGCTCCTGGTCGCCGACAACGCCTCCCGGACCTCGTGGCTGAAGAGTCAAGACGACCGTCATCGAATCTGAAGCACTCGACATCGGTGGGCATCTGTCCATCGCCTCCCTGGTCACTGGCTAGTGACCCAGACTCTGTCCCCTCTGCTTTCAGGTTCTTCAGAACTCCGATCCACTCTTGGATCCACCCGGACACTTTTCTCCTGGTCGCCAGCAGCACTTTGCAGCAGATCGCCATAAGAACCGACGACGAAACCCGACCCCGAAAGGCACCTATGCACCCGGCTTCCCTGGGTGAGGTAACACGAGTACTCCGGTGCTCCCGTGGGTAGAGACTCTTCAAAGTCCTAGATCTCAAAGGGTTTTGTCCTAGTCCTCTTCTAAGTGTCCCTTTCCTCTATTTTCCCGATCCCGACTTTCTCCATAGAAGTTAACGGCGTATCGCGGTTGTGTATTTGCACTGCACGCGTCTCCCGTGGGTCCCCTGTGTCACTACCTTGGGTGGTTCCTTGTGGTCCAAGCACTTCTAGAGGCTCTAGGCCTAGTGTCTAGTTCAGTCGTGGTTCGCATACCACTTTATTGGTATATGGTTTGGTACGCCCCTAGGGCCCAAACGTGTATTTGTGCTATTACTGTGATTTAAGATCTTATAACCTATGTACTTCGAACTCTAGCCTCATAAAGAGACTAGAGGGGTGTGTTTAGTAATAAATACATATATTTTGAATATATACCTGGTGTGGTGCTCTTTCATTTGGTCACTCAAGAGATTATAGACTGGTAAAACAAGCTGCTTTACATTCCTTCAAGACTTAGCCTGAAGGCTGCTCTCCACAGCTACCACTAGGATAGCTTTCAATAAGGTTGTCTTTAACCTACCTACCATAAGAGTCGATTTGGACTGGTGCAAGGTGCCCACTATAATTAGTGGACAGCATATGCCAGGCCAACTTCTCACATTGGTGTGCAGCGTGTGGGATTCCAGCTTGCTATTGTTTTACCAGATAATCTCAATTGAATTGATCAACTGAAAACCACTAAAGGTACCTAAGGTACATATAATTTAAGCTTAGAATATCAGTAAGTTCTACTGAACTTAGAGTTGTGTGTTAAGGGATAGCACAACCCTTTCTACAACTCAAGAGAGTTTAGTAGGCCACACTAGAGTAGGTAGTGCATACACCACACCACACTAGTAATGTCTTTAAAAGCAGGATCTAGAGATGCCCTGCAGGAAGCCATTGAGCTTCCCCCTCCAAGTATGACACACTCCCATTCTTGGAACTGAGAGCTTTGTGTAACGTGAGGAAATTAAGGACAGGCCAAAGTCCCACCACCCAACACCTCCAGGAGTTGTTGGTGGCTTATGATCTTAGTAAGTCTTCAGAGACTGAAGGGGTAGGAGCAGAGGGTGGGCCAGCAGATGAGGAAGGGGCCAGGGGTACTACTACCCCCAGCCCCCCTCTGAAACTGACCAGGAGGGTGACAATGACCCTGACCTGGAAAACCCAATCCCTTCTGGGGAAGATGAAGATGAGGATCTTGAGAACCACACCTTTGTCCCCCCAGGAAGGATTATGAGTGTGCTCAGAAAGTCTAGGTCTCCTTCTCAGGAGTCTAACCACTCTGGCACCTCAATAGGGAGCTCTGTTTCTTCTCACAGGAGGGAATCCTCTCATGAGAGAAGAAAGAGACTGGTCCAGTATGAGGAAACTCAACTGGAGATCAGGAAGAAGCAATTGGCTTTAGATAGAGAATCCCTAGATCTCCTTAAAGAGAGAAGAAAGTTGGGACTAGAGTCCCATGGTGGCAGCCATGTCCCTAGAGATAGGGAAAGGTCCTATGACCATAGGAACCTGAGCAAGATTGTCCCTCCCTACCAGAGTGGGGATGACATCCACAAATGGATAACTGCTTTAGAGAGGGCCTGTAAAGTACAGAAGGTCCCTCAGGAGCAGTGGGCAGCAATCTTGTGGCTCTCCTTTGCTGACAAAGGTAGAGACAAGCTCCTCACTGTTAGAGAGGAGGATGCTGATAATTACAAGGTCTTGAAGAGTGCTCTTATTGATGGGTTTGGCCTAACCACTGAACAGTACAGGTTGAAGTTCAGAGACACCCAAAAAGCACAGACTCAAGACTGGGTAGACTATGTGGATTGTTCTGCCAAGGCTCTGGAAGGCTGGTTGATGGGCAGTAAGGTGTGTGACTTCTCAGGATTGTATAATCTGATAATGAGGGAGCAGATTCTTAATAACTGTCAAAACCAGCTGTTGCATCAGTACCTGGTTGACTCTGATCTGACCTCTCCCCAAGAATTGGGAAAGAAGGCAGACAAATGGGTCAGAACCAGGGTGAAGCAGAAGGTACAGAACCAAGGTGGGGAAACCAAGAAGCAAGATGCTAAGAACTCTGACAAGGGTGGGGAGAAGGGTAAAGATCAAAAGTCTTCATCAGGCCCCCAAAAATCTTCTTCTGGTGGGGATTCCCAGTCTACCAAGGGTAAAGGCCAAAGAAAACCATGGTGCAAGGTCTGTAAGCAAAAGACCCACTGGACCAGTGATTGCACCAAGTCCAAAGACTCCAGTCCAGCACCCACCAATGCCCCTAAGGCACCTGTTCCCCCTAGTACAGTTGGTGGAGGTGCTCCAGCAAAGGGTTTAGTAGGGTTCACCCTGGGAACTGAGTTGGGCTCTGACTTAGTCAGGGAACTGACTCAGGCTGTGTTAGTCTGTGATGGAGGCATGGATGTGACCTCCACTGTGAGTCCCAGTAATCTGGGCAAGTACAGACAACAGCCTTTAATCAATGGACGAGAGGCTTTGGCATTTAGGGACACAGGGGCAAGTGTCACAATGGTGACACAAGACCTTGTGCTACCTGGGCAAGTTATACTTGGTGAAATGTACCAAGTGACCAATGCTAGCAATGTCAGAACAGACCATACTCTGGCAGTTGTTAACTTCTCCTGGGGAGGGGTAACTGGCCTTAAGAAGGTTGTGGTAAGTGCAAACCTACCAGTCGAATGCTTGCTTGGCAATGACTTAGAGACTTCTGCTTGGGCAGAAGTGGAGCTCAGGACCCATGCAGAAATGCTGGGGATCCCTGCAGATGTGTTTGCTGTGACCAGGTCACAAGCTAAACTGTCTAAAACTGAACAGGCCTTGGATTCTGGAAGAATGGACCAAGTGCCTTCCAAGAGGAGGAGTAGTAGGGTTAAGGCAGTGCCTTCCCCCTTGGCTCAGGAGGAAGATCAGTCCCTTGAGGGGGATGATCTCAGCCCTGAAGAAGGAACTGTCCCAGAGGAACTTGAACCTGAACAGGTTGAGTTCTTGGGGACAGGGGGACCTTCTAGGGCAGATCTGAGCCAGGAGCAGCAGAGCTGCCCCTCCCTTGAACCCCTCAGACAGCAAGCTGCTGCTGAGGCTGCTGGGAAAGCTAGTGGTCCCCATACAGTGTATTGGGATGATGGACTCCTGTACTCAGAGAGTAGAGACCCCAAGCCTGGTGCTACCAGGAGGTTGGTAATACCTTTGAAGTTCAGGGGCTTCCTATTGACCCTAGCCCATGATATTCCCTTAGCAGGACACCTGGGCCAGAACAAGACTTGGGACAGAATTGTCCCTCACTTTCACTGGCCCCACATGTCTGAAGACAGTAAGGAGTTTTGTCGCTCCTGTGTAACCTGCCAAGCCAGTGGCAAAGCAGGTGGCACTACAAAGGCCCCCTGATACCACTACCTGTGGTGGGGGTGCCCTTTGAGAGGGTAGGGATTGACATTGTTGGTCCCATGGATCCCCAAACAGCCTCTGGGCACAGGTTTATCCTGGTGGTAGTGGATCATGCCACCAGGTACCCAGAAGCTATTCCCCTCAGGACCACTACAGCACCTGTGGTGGCAAGGGCCCTCCTGGGAATCTTCTCAAGAGTGGGCTTTCCTAAGGAGGTAGTATCAGACAGGGGTGCAAACTTCATGTCTGGTTACTTAAAAGCAATGTGGAAGGAGTGTGGAGTTACTTATAAGTTCACCACACCCTATCACCCACAATGCAATGGTTTAGTTGAGAGATTCAACAAAACCTTGAAGGGCATGATTAAAGGGCTCCCAGAAAAGCTTAGGCGTAGATGGGACATACTCTTGCCCTGCCTTTTATTCGCATATAGGGAGGTGCCTCAGAAGGGGTTGGTTACAGCCCTTTTGAACTTCTGTTTGGCCACCCTGTGAGGGGTCCACTGTGCTTGGTGAAGGAAGGATGGGAGTTACCTCTCAAGCCCCCAAAGCAAGATATAGTGGACTATGTACTTGGTCTCCGCTCCAGGATGGCTGAGTACATGAAAAAGGCAACCAAAAACCTTGAGGCTAGCCAGGAACTGCAGAAGGCCTGGCATGACCAAAAGGCTGTTCTGACTGTTTACCAGCCAGGACAGAAGGTGTGGGTGTTGGAGCCAGTGGCCCCAGCAGCTCTCCAAGACAAATGGAGTGGACCCCACACTATTGTTGAGCAGAAGGGTGAGGTCACTTACTTAGTAGACCTGGGAACACCCAGGAGTCCCCAAAGGGTTCTCCATGTCAACAGACTTAAGCCATATGTGGACAGGGCAGACATGGGCTTGCTCATGGCTACTGATGAAGGGCAGGAGGAAGAGAGTGACCCACTCCCTGACCTGCTCTCACAGAACCCTGACGATGGGTCAGTTGATGGTGTAGCCTTGGCAGGCAGCCTCACTACCCAGCAACAAACTGATTGCAGGCAAGTCCTCAATCAGTTTAGACATATGTTTTCACTGACACCCAGTCAGACCACCTGGTGCACTCATGAAGTGGACACTGGGGACAGTCTGCCTATCAAAAACAAGATTTATAGGCAACCTGACCATGTCAGGGACTGTATCAGGACTGAAGTCCAGAAGATGTTGGAATTGGGAGTGATTGAGCCCTCAGATAGCCCTTGGGCTAGTCCAGTAGTCCTAGTACCTAAACCTCACACCAGTGGTGGGAAAAGAGAGATGAGGTTTTGTGTAGACTACAGAGGCCTCAATGCAGTCACTAGGACTGATGCCCATCCAATACCCAGGGCAGATGAGCTCATAGATACTTTGGCCTCTGCCAAATATCTCAGCACATTTGACCTAACAGCTGGCTACTGGCAGATCAGACTAGCTGATGCTGCAAAGCCCAAAACAGCATTTTCAACCCCTAGTGGGCATTATCAATTTGTGGTGATGCCCTTTGGTCTGAAAAATGCACCTGCCACTTTCCAGAGGTTGGTGAACACAGTTCTCACAGGACTGGAAGCCTATAGTGCAGCTTATCTAGATGATATTGCTGTCTTTAGCTCCACCTGGGAGGATCACCTGGTCCACCTCAGGAATGTTTTACAGGCCCTGCAAAAGGCAGGCCTGACTATCAAGGCCACTAAGTGCCAGATAGGGCAGAGTCAGGTTGTGTACCTGGGCCACCTTGTGGGTGGAGGCCAGGTTCAACCTTTGCAGAGCAAGATCCAGACCATCATGGACTGGACTGCTCCCACTACCCAGACTCAGGTGAGAGCCTTCTTAGGCCTGACTGGGTACTATAGGAGATTTGTCAAGGGGTATGGATCAATAGTGACACCCTTGAATGACTTAACTTCTAAGAAAATGCCCAAAAAGGTTCAGTGGACAGTTAGCTGTCAAAAGGCATTTGATGACCTCAAGCAGGCCATGTGCACTGCTCCAATTCTGCAGAGTCCTGATTACTCCAAGAAGTTCATTGTTCAAACTGATGCATCTGAGTTGGGGGTAGGGGCTGTACTGTCACAATTGAATGAAGAAGGTCAGGATCAGCCAGTAGCTTTTATTAGCAGAAGGCTGACCCCTAGAGAGAAACGTTGGTCAGCCATAGAGAGGAGGCCTTTGCTGTGGTCTGGGCTCTGAAGAAGTTGAGGCCATACTTGTTTGGTACACACTTCCTGGTTCAGACAGACCATAAGCCCCTCTTATGGCTAAAACAAATGAAGGGTGAAAACCCCAAACTGCTTAGGTGGTCCATTTCCCTACAGGGGATGGACTTTACAGTGGAACATAGGCCTGGGAGTAACCATGCGAATGCAGATGGACTCTCTAGGTATTTCCACTTAGAACATGAAGACTTAACTGGGCAAGGTTAGTTTAATGTCCCTACGTTTGGGGGGGGTTGTGTAGGAGAGTAGGATCTGCTTCACAGGGGTACCCCCACTTTTTGCTGATACTTCACTGGTTTTCGACATTAGTCTGGCTGGGGCCCTGCTATTCAGAACCCCAGCCTAGCTGTTTCCTCTTTAAAAGGGTCTCCATGTGCCTTAGGCACATCACTGATTGGGATCTGGAGTGCCCTTGTAAGTCCCTAGTATATGGTATACTATGTACCAAGGGCATAGGCACCTCAGAGGCCTGCCAGGGGCTGCAGCATGTATTATGCCACCCCTGGTCGGCCATCCAAACTGGCACCACAGGTCTGCTACTGCAGCCTGGGTAAGGTGGTGCATGCACCCCTTGCAGTGGTATAGGTTACCTATATCACTAAATGCATACACACATATAAACCTATAAGTCACTCCTAAGGCAGGCCTTATCAATCCTAAAGGCAGAGTGCATGGTTCCTATGTGAGAGGGTGCCCCTGCATGAGCAGGGCCCCTCTGCAGCGTTCGGAGACCATCTCTGATGCTGTTTGTAGTGCAGCCTGACCATATACTCTTAAACGCATTATATCCTCGCGGTAAAATGCTAACTATGGAATGGCTGCACCTAAACATGTCGTGTTTGGTGTCAAACATCTTGGAATACTACCCCCCGCCAATCCTGGCGGCGGGGGTAGCATTCCACCCTTCTAGAGGGAAAGGCATGTTAACTCTGACGAGTCCGGTAACTTCTTTCCAGAGCCTGGCATCACAAAATGGATGCTGCTGCCACAGACACGAGTCTGGCCTCCTGCTGCTGGACGAAACTCCGGCAGGGGAGGCCTGGACAATAGGTTTCCTGTCCCAGGGAGGTGTGACCACCTCCCCAGACAGGACAATGTGTATTGGGGCTGGGCGGGAGCACTTTCGGGTGCTTTGAAGTCCTGCACTGGGGGCACATTTGGTGTCCCTGTGCATACCCCAGTTCAAACCGGATCAGGGGCTTGCAGCCCCTGCTTTGGCGCGAACTGGACAAAGGGAAAGGGGTGTAGCCACCCCTCTGCCCTGACCCACCCATAGGTGGGGCCACAGAGTAGTCCATCCCCTATTTTTAGAATAAAGGTAGGAACCCAGTCCCTAGGACTTTAGATTATACCTGGACGAAACTCTGAAACAGAATCCTGGACCTTCGACGCTCTACTCACGATTAGAGGACTGAAGAATCTCCCTTGGGGTCAAGGAGTGACTCCCCTGCTTGGCAGGCACCAAAGAAGCATCTGTCCGGTTCGCATCACTGAAGCTCCCGTCGGACGCCGAAGTCATCGCATCACCAGAGGTGGATTCTCAGACTTCCCCGAGGCTACCCTGAGTCCCCAGCAAAGCTGAGGCCCGTGGCTATCGTGGGTAACGTGAGACCGTGACCCCTGGACACCGAGCACATTTGCAAGTGCACCATCTTCTGGGTCTCCCAAGAAGTCGTGCTTTGGGCTCCGAGTAGCCCTAGCCTCCAGCACCACCTGCACCGAAGATCACTGGCCCCCACTCCACGAGTGTCCTGTAAGCCAGCTCCACGTGCGGCGTCACGAGGCTCCTTCGCGGTCGCTAGCCCGTTGGCTAGTAGCCCTTAACGAAGGCCAATCTTTTCTTTACTTGGCAGTCTGGTTGCTCCAGGCCTGCCCTCACTTACCCTCGCTGGGTGAGTTCCCCAGACCTTGCTGGTCTGCATCATCGACGATCTACATCTTACTCAAGACTTGCCGTTGCCAAGGCTTGTTGGGTCCAATCTGGTCGCCGACACCTCTGCACTCGACAGACATCGAGCAACAGCCCGAATCCTGCTCCTGGTCGCCGACAACGCCTCCCGGACCTCGTGGCTGAAGAGTCAAGACGACCGTCATCGAATCTGAAGCACTCGACATCGGTGGGCATCTGTCCATCGCCTCCCTGGTCACTGGCTAGTGACCCAGACTCTGTCCCCTCTGCTTTCAGGTTCTTCAGAACTCCGATCCACTCTTGGATCCACCCGGACACTTTTCTCCTGGTCGCCAGCAGCACTTTGCAGCAGATCGCCATAAGAACCGACGACGAAACCCGACCCCGAAAGGCACCTATGCACCCGGCTTCCCTGGGTGAGGTAACACGAGTACTCCGGTGCTCCCGTGGGTAGAGACTCTTCAAAGTCCTAGATCTCAAAGGGTTTTGTCCTAGTCCTCTTCTAAGTGTCCCTTTCCTCTATTTTCCCGATCCCGACTTTCTCCATAGAAGTTAACGGCGTATCGCGGTTGTGTATTTACACTGCACGCGTCTCCCGTGGGTCCCCTGTGTCACTACCTTGGGTGGTTCCTTGTGGTCCAAGCACTTCTAGAGGCTCTAGGCCTAGTGTCTAGTTCAGTCGTGGTTCGCATACCACTTTATTGGTATATGGTTTGGTACGCCCCTAGGGCCCAAACGTGTATTTGTGCTATTACTGTGATTTAAGATCTTATAACCTATGTACTTCGAACTCTAGCCTCATAAAGAGACTAGAGGGGTGTGTTTAGTAATAAATACATATATTTTGAATATATACCTGGTGTGGTGCTCTTTCATTTGGTCACTCAAGAGATTATAGACTGGTAAAACAAGCTGCTTTACATTCCTTCAAGACTTAGCCTGAAGGCTGCTCTCCACAGCTACCACTAGGATAGCTTTCAATAAGGTTGTCTTTAACCTACCTACCATAAGAGTCGATTTGGACTGGTGCAAGGTGCCCACTATAATTAGTGGACAGCATATGCCAGGCCAACTTCTCACACTCAGCACAGACATTATGTAGTTGGGTAAGAGGGGAGCAGCACAGATCACTGACACCAGGTTTGTGTGAAAAAGGCCGCTTCATTGAAACAGGTGCACATCACAAAACAACCTTGGCCTTTGCCTTATAAAACTACAACCTCACTATACAAAGTTAATCACCTACGTTAAGCTACTGCCCACCCCTAAAATGTCCTCCCACCACAACTTAATTCAGCAATATTGTACATGCTCCAGAGCTGGTCAACTGCAACTGAGCATTTTAAACTCCCTTCCCTCTTTACTACATCAATTAACCTCTTAACCAATGAAACTTCCTACAGGACATTAAACTTCCTGGCTCGTCCAGGCGTGAACTTGCCTACCTATTCCCTTTCAGCCTGAATTGCCGCTTACAACAACAATAAACTTTGGTAAACCATGGCAACTTCTCTGCCAACCGCCTAAGCACCTGCTTCAAGCGACAACCTTCACAACATAACTCCTTTTGCACACATGTATGCAACAAAACTTGCCCAATGAGGATGATGTACGAGAAAAGGAGGGAAACCCCCACCTGAAAAGCCGAAGTAAAGAGAAGGGAGGGTGGGACAAAATTGTTATCTACCAGTTATCAGCTACTGTGCCACCGAGATAAAATAGTGCCTGGTAACGTGAAATGGCCGCATATATAGCCTGGGCTACATAAGTAACCCAGAAAACGTCCAAATCCTAGCAGTCGTCCGACTGCTCCACTTCCCCAAAATCCCTGGGGGGCAGACTTCCCTGTGGTCAGCTGCCCCCCAAATCCCCCTTGGGGAAGAGGGGATCAGCACAGACCACTGACACCAGGTTTGTGTGAAAAAGGCTGCTTTATTGAAACAGGTGCACACCACAAAACAACCTTGGCCTTTGCTTTACAAAACTACAACCTCACAATACAAAGTTAATCACCTACGTTTGTTGCAGGGATTCTGCACAAATACAGAACTATGGGCAGGAATATGGGACCTTGGTGTATAGGGACTGGGTCTTCTTACCACCTTAGTACCCACGAACCCAGGACCGACTAGCTATGGTGTCTCACTTGCTCTCCTACTCACTCACAGAGAAACAAATGATTAGACACCCCAAAACACAACACTCCCAGATCTCTCAGGAATCACGGTAACAAGACACACCCTTTCGCTAGCACTCTTGTACTTGTCCACAATAACATCTGACAAAGGCACGGAACAGTTTAAAATATTTATTTTAACTAACGTGCCCTAACATGCAGTATACATGCCACAACAAGCAGGAAAATGCATAGCACAAATACAGTCAGCATAGCAGCTAGTCCATATATCATGAAAGGGGATGTCATAATGTAAAGAAAATAGAGCCTAACCTCCCTCCCGTTGCTAAGAAGAAATATTATTATAAAATAGAAGATCTCTAGACTTTGTCAGCAGACCCCATACCTTAGGCTAAAGATGGTAGATCTACATCATAGGTGCTGTCTCGCTCTTCTTCCTGGAAAGGTCCCTCTCCAAGTGTGTGCCCCCTATTCGTGTACCTCACTAAAAACCAAAGTGTGTTGTCCAAACAACAGCTGCATCGGTATGTTTTGTCTAAGGCCTAAGGTCTGGCTAGAACAAAATAACAAGGGGCATTGTTGTTCGACCTTGCAAATAATGTTCAGTCAAAATCCCAGGAACATGCAGAGAGTGAACACAGCAATGAGTTCTCATGTGAAAGCAGCCATAGAAAATATTGCAAAAATATAGACGTGTAGTAACGTGTGCAAAGGAACAGGCAAGCTGCAACGTGCTCATGCTAACTTAGTGAAGACGACAATGTTCCAATGGGCCAAGTGACAGGTTAAGCTACCCCCACCCCTAAAATGTCCTTTTTTCTAGGGGTGGGCGGAATTTGCGTAGTCGCGCTACGCAAAGCTCCGCGAAACGGTAAAAAATCTCCGCGAGCACGCAAAAGTTCCGCGAACACGCGGAATTGCTTGTTCCGCCCGTTCGCGATGCTTTTTTCCTGTTCGCGAACGCTGTTTGCGTGCTCGGGGAGAAATATCTCGCGAACACACATTTTTAAAGCGCAAACAAGTAAAAAATTCCGCAAAGTCGCGGATCGCGGAATTTTTGGCAATTTCGCGTTCTCCGCGGAACGCGAAATTACCCAAATTCCGCAAATTCCGCGAGCGGAACGGAATTTACCGCCCAGGCCTACTTTTTTCATACCAGCTGAGGAACTACATAGCAACAATAACCACTAAAAATGCCTTATGTCTGTTGGACCTCTAGTGTCTTGACGTACGAGTGGCCCAAAAGTCCATATCTGCAAGCCTGTAGCATGTCGCCCGGGAACAAAACTTGAAAAACAGAAACAAAGTTGACAACCTGTACCATTATTTCAACAAACACCCCATCTCCCCTTCGAACATGGCGCTGACCCAGCACTAAACGAGTCTGAGTGGCTGGCCCCCCAGCAAACCGAACAAAACTAACTATGTGACATAACTGGAGCCACCAGTTCCTGCCTGCACTCCTTTGCTCTGCCGTAGATATGTAGATCCATACCAGCAGGCCTACTGCGGACTAACCGACTACCTCCCAGAGAATAGCCTTACTCCCCGCACTCCCAAAAAGTTCATGGACCTGCAAAGCTCAAGAAAAAACATCTCGGCCATAAGGGTTGAGAACAAAAACCACCTTGACACTTCCACTACACATCCTGGGGAGAAACAAGTGCACCGCACTGAAAGGGAGAATGACAAAGGGCTCCTCTTAGGATCACCAGCCAACTTCCCGCACTCTAAATATTCTCCTCCCAATCACGCCTGCAGAGAGTGCATAGTCGGACCAAAGCTTGCCTGTGAAGGCACTATCTGCCTGGTTGCAATAAATGGTTGCCCCTGACTGTCCTTCGACCATGAGAGCCTTATAAACCTCATTATGTCTTGTATCCTACCCCATTCCTCCGACATCCCCCTGGCCCCACCCGCTAAAATACAGACCAGGCCTGGGCATAAGCCGACCTGGTCTACACTGCTATAGCAAACGGCTATACACTAAAGCATCCATTTCCCCCTAATGACTAAAGATCCTGAGTCATCCCGGTCCTGACCTTGTCCACCTCCTTGGCCAGACCATGTAACCTCTACCACTGCGCACTAGCCAGAGCATCAACAATGCTGGTGTCCCCACCTGGTACCTTCCTGGCTCCCAACTTGATATTAAGATGCCCGTATTTTAGAGCAAAACCCCGACACCTCAAAGCTGCCTTGCTGATTACCTATTGCCCACCCATACCACTGACTTGGCATCAATTCCAAAGCGAACTCCTGTATGCCAACTGTTTCCCCCGAGAACGCCCCTGCTACTCCAAGGAAAACCTTTTATAGAAGCCCATGCTGCAGCCACACCGCGTCCTCTTTCAAGGCCACACCTCGGCACACCAATGCCCCTGCCAAGAAAGCCCAAAAGCAAAAAACCCACTGCCACTCCTGCACAGATCTCATTGTCCAAATCCCCGTCTGTCAATACTGCAAGGGGAATCCCATTAAAGAGTTGTAGAAAGCCTCGCCACCTCTGCAGCCAGTCTGATATCATGGTGCGGTAACGGCAACCCAAGCGAGATACCCCAACCTCATAACCCGTGCCCACCCCGCTCTCATTACCCTGCACGCAAGGTTCCCAATGTCCCAACAGGATCTGCACCTCCCTGCCTGTTGCTTTCGCCTGCCTCAACATTGTCTCCAGAAGCCTCTGCTTGTAACTCTCCTGTTCCCTATCAACCAGGTTTCCATAGCCCTTGAATTAGGCTCTATACCAATAAAAAACATGACTGTGTTGGGTCCCACTGCGTCCTTCCGCTGCCAATGTCAAACTAGATCACCCATGAGCTCCTGGAACTTACCAGCCTGCGCAGGCAGTCCATGGCACTGCATTTCCCATTTACCAGTACGTCATCCAAGTAAGGCGTTATGCCCCGTAACCCATGCACCATGTTGAACTCCATTGTAAGGAAATACTGAAGCATCCCAAGAGAGCACCCAAAAAGTAGCATCCCCTTAGACATGGTTTGCTGCTCTAGCAGCTGTCCTGGAATTGGATTCTCACACATCTGAAAGTCAACAGGGTGTACTGGCAACAAACGGAAGGCAGACTTAATGCCCCTCTTCACCATAAGCGCCCCCTGTTCCACTCTTTCCCCTAAAATTAAAGCTACATTCACTGATGAGTGAGTCACAGAAACTTGTTCTTCGGATATAAATGCATTGACTGACTAACCGTCTGGCCACAAAATGCACTGAAAATAACCTAACTGCCCTTGTTCCTCTTTGGTACCCCTCTGAAAAAGGGGGGGCACAGCGAACTCATTTCTAACCCCCTCACGAACCCCACCATCCTACCTTATCAAATCTCTTTGCCCACTTTGCCTCGCACTACCTGCCTGTGATTGCAAGGTGACCGCCCAGTGTCACACTCTCTGGCCTTCCTCCCAGACTGAATCTCCACGGGAAACCTTGTAACCACAGCCTGTTGACGTCCTTACATTCATAGTAGAGAAGCCCCAATTCCAATCTGTCCAAAGTGAATGGCATAAGAACCTGTACCTCCAGACCCTGTCCACCCCTCCCTGCCTCTGGAAAAACTACAGCTTCCCATGTCTTGCTGGACCACTGGACCAACCCTGTCCCCCAGCCATGTGCCCATGCATGTCTGTCTGCGCCGTTATAACGCTCATATCAAACTTTATAATGCTCCGTCACGTAGAGCCCTTCGTTGCAATCCCAACGAGCTCCAAAGTGGCCACTCCCTCCTTTGCTCACTCCCTACCCCTCCTGGGTTGGGGCACCCCTGGAATAACTGGTGTATGAACGGTGTACCTCGAGCCATAAAGATAGTTCTTCCCAACTTAGCTGGTCCCGTATTATGGTACCCTAACCCCGGTCAATGTCGCCCAAATGGCACACTGGATAATAGGCCGTATGAGACCTGAGTTTGTCATCCTGCCCAACCCAAGCATGACTTCCATAATTTATTTGGGCTTTCCGATTATGTACATCTGTGAAAGCAGTGCGACTGTCCGAGGACTTTTCAGAACACTAGCATAGATAAACTTTCGCCATCCACTTCTCTATAACCGCCTGCACTTTCCTGTTCGTACAGCTCAAATACTTCTTCTTCCGACCCCTTCTTGGACCGCAGCTCCCTAATTATTTGTTTCCGAGTCTCCTCTCTCTCCCTTTTCCTGGCTTCCCTTTAATAGCAAATTGTGGTGAGCAACGGCTCTGGATGTCCCATAAGTGGTAGTAACTCCTTACACCAGTTTGCCTGTCTTCCCTGACTCTGTATTCTAAAGGAAAAATGGTTCTGTCGGGGTATCAATTACTTAGGACAAGTAGCAACAGCTTACTTATAACCAATATGAATAATTTACAAAGAAAAATAAATAAAGATATAACACACACCAAAGATTTTTGAATCAATGTATTAAAAGAAAAACAAATAATAAAGGCTGTCGCAATTTATAATTTCAATTGCAATACGTGACTGTGGTGCAACAGTGACATATGGTGAATGGTGATAAATATAATCCACTATATACAGAAACAATTGTGCAAAAAATGGGGAGGGGGGAGAGAGAAGATTTCATAAATGTCCTTATTATTAGCACATATGCTTAATGATCCAATGACGAATGGAACTGTGATCATAAGCGTTGTGTGGACATATAAAATACGCCGACGTTTCGACCCTGTATATCGCGCAAGAAGTGAAAGTGCGTCCAGGCGGGTCTTCCTCAGGGCAGGAGGGGGGAGAAATGGCAGCCCAAAAGTAGATTCCTAGGTGGACCTGCGATTAATAATTTCTTAGTCAGGTATAGGTAGGAAATTAATTCATAAGGATCTCCACCAGCCGGTTTGGAGCCTCAGAGATAAACTGATTTAGACTTCCACCCGTCGGTTGGAGTCGATTTTGTGCCAGTCCGATGTATTTCGTGATCTGGAATTCAAGCCTCCTTCTGTCTGTGGTTTATTTCGGAAAATCGTTCCCTGACTCTGTAGGCTGGTCCCCTGTGCCCCACACCCCGTCCCCCCAGGTCCCCATAACCCTGCAGTGAAACAACTGTCTATATATTGTGCCCATCCAAACCAAGACTTGTGTCCCCCCATAGCAACCTTTCCTGACACTCACCCCCAGTCAAATGATCTGGGTTTAATCCATCATCATTCTTTAGCTCACTCCACCACCCCAGTTCAGACATGGCCATATGCAAATCAGTCTGACCCTGTGCCTCATGGAACAGTCCAGCCCGAACTGCCAAGCCATGTCTTCCCTGGACCGGAAACAAGCATCCTAGGACCGGTTTCTGGCATTTCAGCCGTCATCAGCCAGGCTTGCTTGAATCCAGTGGCAAAGTGAGCAAGGGACCCACGTCTGGGCATACCCCGCCAACTTAGGGCGAACAAAGCGATACAAAAGAGGATGATGGACGGAACGTTTGAGCCAATCAAACACTCACCCCCAGTCAAATGATCTGGGTTTAATCCATCATCATTCTTTAGCTCACTCCACCACCCCAGTTCAGACATGGCCATATGCAAATCAGTCTGACCCTGTGGCTCATGGGAACAGTCCAGCCCGAACTGCCAAGCCATGTCTTCCCTGGACCGGAAACAAGCATCCTAGGACCGGTTTCTGGCATTTCAGCCGTCATCAGCCAGGCTTGCTTGAATCCAGTGGCAAAGTGAGCAAGGGACCACGTCTGGGCATACCCCCGCCAACTTAGGGCGAACAAAGCGATACAAAAGAGGATGATGGACGGAACGTTTGAGCCAATCAAACACTCACCCCCAGTCAAATGATCTGGGTTTAATCCATCATCATTCTTTAGCTCACTCCACCACCCCAGTTCAGACATGGCCATATGCAAATCAGTCTGACCCTGTCCCTCATGGGAACAGTCCAGCCCGAACTACCAAGCCATGTCTTCCCTGGACCGGAAACAAGCATCCTAGGACCGGTTTCTGGCATTTCAGCCGTCATCAGCCAGGCTTGCTTGAATCCAGTGGCAAAGTGAGCAAGGGACCCACGTCTGGGCATACCCCCGCCAACTTAGGGCGAACAAAGCGATACAAAAGAGGATGATGGACGGAACGTTTGAGCCAATCAAACACTCACCCCCAGTCAAATGATCTGGGTTTAATCCATCATCATTCTTTAGCTCACTCCACCACCCCAGTTCAGACATGGCCATATGCAAATCAGTCTGACCCTGTGCCTCATGGGAACAGTCCAGCCCGAACTGCCAAGCCATGTCTTCCCTGGACCGGAAACAAGCATCCTAGGACCGGTTTCTGGCATTTCAGCCGTCATCAGCCAGGCTTGCTTGAATCCAGTGGCAAAGTGAGCAAGGGACCCACGTCTGGGCATACCCCCGCCAACTTAGGGCGAACAAAGCGATACAAAAGAGGATGATGGACGGAACGTTTGAGCCAATCAAACACTCACCCCCAGTCAAATGATCTGGGTTTAATCCATCATCATTCTTTAGCTCACTCCACCACCCCAGTTCAGACATGGCCAAATGCAAATCAGTCTGACCCTGTGCCTCATGGGAACAGTCCAGCCCGAACTGCCAAGCCATGTCTTCCCTGGACCGGAAACAAGCATCCTAGGACCGGTTTCTGGCATTTCAGCCGTCATCAGCCAGGCTTGCTTGAATCCAGTGGCAAAGTGAGCAAGGGACCCACGTCTGGGCATACCCCCGCCAACTTAGGGCGAACAAAGCGATACAAAAGAGGATGATGGACGGAACGTTTGAGCCAATCAAACACTCACCCCCAGTCAAATGATCTGGGTTTAATCCATCATCATTCTTTAGCTCACTCCACCACCCCAGTTCAGACATGGCCATATGCAAATCAGTCTGACCCTGTGCCTCATGGGAACAGTCCAGCCCGAACTGCCAAGCCATGTCTTCCCTGGACCGGAAACAAGCATCCTAGGACCGGTTTCTGGCATTTCAGCCGTCATCAGCCAGGCTTGCTTGAATCCAGTGGCAAAGTGAGCAAGGGACCCACGTCTGGGCATACCCCCGCCAACTTAGGGCGAACAAAGCGATACAAAAGAGGATGATGGACGGAACGTTTGAGCCAATCAAACACTCACCCCCAGTCAAATGATCTGGGTTTAATCCATCATCATTCTTTAGCTCACTCCACCACCCCAGTTCAGACATGGCCATATGCAAATCAGTCTGACCCTGTGCCTCATGGGAACAGTCCAGCCCGAACTGCCAAGCCATGTCTTCCCTGGACCGGAAACAAGCATCCTAGGACCGGTTTCTGGCATTTCAGCCGTCATCAGCCAGGCTTGCTTGAATCCAGTGGCAAAGTGAGCAAGGGACCCACGTCTGGGCATACCCCCGCCAACTTAGGGCGAACAAAGCGATACAAAAGAGGATGATGGACGGAACGTTTGAGCCAATCAAACACTCACCCCCAGTCAAATGATCTGGGTTTAATCCATCATCATTCTTTAGCTCACTCCACCACCCCAGTTCAGACATGGCCATATGCAAATCAGTCTGACCCTGTGCCTCATGGGAACAGTCCAGCCCGAACTGCCAAGCCATGTCTTCCCTGGACTGGAAACAAGCATCCTAGGACCGGTTTCTGGCATTTCAGCCGTCATCAGCCAGGCTTGCTTGAATCCAGTGGCAAAGTGAACAAGGGACCCACGTCTGGGCATACCCCCGCCAACTTAGGGCGAACAAAGCGATACAAAAGAGGATGATGGATGGAACGTTTGAGCCAATCAAACACTCACCCCCAGTCAAATTATCTGGGTTTAATCCATCATCATTCTTTAGCTCACTCCACCACCCCAGTTCAGACATGGCCATATGCAAATCAGTCTGACCCTGTGCCTCATGGGAACAGTCCAGCCCGAACTGCCAAGCCATGTCTTCCCTGGACCGGAAACAAGCATCCTAGGACCGGTTTCTGGCATTTCAGCCGTCATCAGCCAGGCTTGCTTGAATCCAGTGGCAAAGTGAGCAAGGGACCCACGTCTGGGCATACCCCCGCCAACTTAGGGCGAACAAAGCGATACACAAAGAGGATGATGGACGGAACGTTTGAGCCAATCAAACACTCACCCCCAGTCAAATGATCTGGGTTTAATCCATCATCATTCTTTAGCTCACTCCACCACCCCAGTTCAGACATGGCCATATGCAAATCAGTCTGACCCTGTGCCTCATGGGAACAGTCCAGCCCGAACTGCCAAGCCATGTCTTCCCTGGACCGGAAACAAGCATCCTAGGACCGGTTTCTGGCATTTCAGCCGTCATCAGCCAGGCTTGCTTGAATCCAGTGGCAAAGTGAGCAAGGGACCCACGTCTGGGCATACCCCCGCCAACTTAGGGCGAACAAAGCGATACAAAAGAGGATGATGGACGGAACGTTTGAGCCAATCAAACACTCACCCCCAGTCAAATGATCTGGGTTTAATCCATCATCATTCTTTAGCTCACTCCACCACCCCAGTTCAGACATGGCCATATGCAAATCAGTCTGACCCTGTGCCTCATGGGAACAGTCCAGCCCGAACTGCCAAGCCATGTCTTCCCTGGACCGGAAACAAGCATCCTAGGACCGGTTTCTGGCATTTCAGCCGTCATCAGCCAGGCTTGCTTGAATCCAGTGGCAAAGTGAGCAAGGGACCCACGTCTGGGCATACCCCCGCCAACTTAGGGCAAACAAAGCGATACAAAAGAGGATGATGGACGGAACGTTTGAGCCAATCAAACACTCACCCCCAGTCAAATAATCTGGGTTTAATCCATCATCATTCTTTAGCTCACTCCACCACCCCAGTTCAGACATGGCCATATGCAAATCAGTCTGACCCTGTGCCTCATGGGAACAGTCCAGCCCGAACTGCCAAGCCATGTCTTCCCTGGACCGGAAACAAGCATCCTAGGACCGGTTTCTGGCATTTCAGCCGTCATCAGCCAGGCTTGCTTGAATCCAGTGGCAAAGTGAGCAAGGGACCCACGTCTGGGCATACCCCCGCCAACTTAGGGCGAACAAAGCGATACAAAAGAGGATGATGGACGGAACGTTTGAGCCAATCAAACACTCACCCCCAGTCAAATGATCTGGGTTTAATCCATCATCATTCTTTAGCTCACTCCACCACCCCAGTTCAGACATGGCCATATGCAAATCAGTCTGACCCTGTGCCTCATGGGAACAGTCCAGCCCGAACTGCCAAGCCATGTCTTCCCTGGACCGGAAACAAGCATCCTAGGACCGGTTTCTGGCATTTCAGCCGTCATCAGCCAGGCTTGCTTGAATCCAGTGGCAAAGTGAGCAAGGGACCCACGTCTGGGCATACCCCCGCCAACTTAGGGCGAACAAAGCGATACAAAAGAGGATGATGGACGGAACGTTTGAGCCAATCAAACACTCACCCCCAGTCAAATGATCTGGGTTTAATCCATCATCATTCTTTAGCTCACTCCACCACCCCAGTTCAGACATGGCCATATGCAAATCAGTCTGACCCTGTGCCTCATGGGAACAGTCCAGCCCGAACTGCCAAGCCATGTCTTCCCTGGACCGGAAACAAGCATCCTAGGACCGGTTTCTGGCATTTCAGCCGTCATCAGCCAGGCTTGCTTGAATCCAGTGGCAAAGTGAGCAAGGGACCCACGTCTGGGCATACCCCCGCCAACTTAGGGCGAACAAAGCGATACAAAAGAGGATGATGGACGGAACGTTTGAGCCAATCAAACACTCACCCCCAGTCAAATGATCTGGGTTTAATCCATCATCATTCTTTAGCTCACTCCACCACCCCAGTTCAGACATGGCCATATGCAAATCAGTCTGACCCTGTGCCTCATGGGAACAGTCCAGCCCGAACTGCCAAGCCATGTCTTCCCTGGACCGGAAACAAGCATCCTAGGACCGGTTTCTGGCATTTCAGCCGTCATCAGCCAGGCTTGCTTGAATCCAGTGGCAAAGTGAGCAAGGGACCCACGTCTGGGCATACCCCCGCCAACTTAGGGCGAACAAAGCGATACAAAAGAGGATGATGGACGGAACGCTTTGAGCCAATCAAACACTCACCCCCAGTCAAATGATCTGGGTTTAATCCATCATCATTCTTTAGCTCACTCCACCACCCCAGTTCAGACATGGCCATATGCAAATCAGTCTGACCCTGTGCCTCATGGGAACAGTCCAGCCCGAACTGCCAAGCCATGTCTTCCCTGGACCGGAAACAAGCATCCTAGGACCGGTTTCTGGCATTTCAGCCGTCATCAGCCAGGCTTGCTTGAATCCAGTGGCAAAGTGAGCAAGGGACCCACGTCTGGGCATACCCCCGCCAACTTAGGGCGAACAAAGCGATACAAAAGAGGATGATGGACGGAACGTTTGAGCCAATCAAACACTCACCCCCAGTCAAATGATCTGGGTTTAATCCATCATCATTCTTTAGCTCACTCCACCACCCCAGTTCAGACATGGCCATATGCAAATCAGTCTGACCCTGTGCCTCATGGGAACAGTCCAGCCCGAACTGCCAAGCCATGTCTTCCCTGGACCGGAAACAAGCATCCTAGGACCGGTTTCTGGCATTTCAGCCGTCATCAGCCAGGCTTGCTTGAATCCAGTGGCAAAGTGAGCAAGGGACCCACGTCTGGGCATACCCCCGCCAACTTAGGGCGAACAAAGCGATACAAAAGAGGATGATGGACGGAACGTTTGAGCCAATCAAACACTCACCCCCAGTCAAATGATCTGGGTTTAATCCATCATCATTCTTTAGCTCACTCCACCACCCCAGTTCAGACATGGCCATATGCAAATCAGTCTGACCCTGTGCCTCATGGGAACAGTCCAGCCCGAACTGCCAAGCCATGTCTTCCCTGGACCGGAAACAAGCATCCTAGGACCGGTTTCTGGCATTTCAGCCGTCATCAGCCAGGCTTGCTTGAATCCAGTGGCAAAGTGAGCAAGGGACCCACGTCTGGGCATACCCCCGCCAACTTAGGGCGAACAAAGCGATACAAAAGAGGATGATGGACGGAACGTTTGAGCCAATCAAACACTCACCCCCAGTCAAATGATCTGGGTTTAATCCATCATCATTCTTTAGCTCACTCCACCACCCCAGTTCAGACATGGCCATATGCAAATCAGTCTGACCCTGTGCCTCATGGGAACAGTCCAGCCCGAACTGCCAAGCCATGTCTTCCCTGGACCGGAAACAAGCATCCTAGGACCGGTTTCTGGCATTTCAGCCGTCATCAGCCAGGCTTGCTTGAATCCAGTGGCAAAGTGAGCAAGGGACCCACGTCTGGGCATACCCCCGCCAACTTAGGGCGAACAAAGCGATACAAAAGAGGATGATGGACGGAACGTTTGAGCCAATCAAACACTCACCCCCAGTCAAATGATCTGGGTTTAATCCATCATCATTCTTTAGCTCACTCCACCACCCCAGTTCAGACATGGCCATATGCAAATCAGTCTGACCCTGTGCCTCATGGGAACAGTCCAGCCCGAACTGCCAAGCCATGTCTTCCCTGGACCGGAAACAAGCATCCTAGGACCGGTTTCTGGCATTTCAGCCGTCATCAGCCAGGCTTGCTTGAATCCAGTGGCAAAGTGAGCAAGGGACCCACGTCTGGGCATACCCCCGCCAACTTAGGGCGAACAAAGCGATACAAAAGAGGATGATGGACGGAACGCTTTGAGCCAATCAAACACTCACCCCCAGTCAAATGATCTGGGTTTAATCCATCATCATTCTTTAGCTCACTCCACCACCCCAGTTCAGACATGGCCATATGCAAATCAGTCTGACCCTGTGCCTCATGGGAACAGTCCAGCCCGAACTGCCAAGCCATGTCTTCCCTGGACCGGAAACAAGCATCCTAGGACCGGTTTCTGGCATTTCAGCCGTCATCAGCCAGGCTTGCTTGAATCCAGTGGCAAAGTGAGCAAGGGACCCACGTCTGGGCATACCCCCGCCAACTTAGGGCGAACAAAGCGATACAAAAGAGGATGATGGACGGAACGTTTGAGCCAATCAAACACTCACCCCCAGTCAAATGATCTGGGTTTAATCCATCATCATTCTTTAGCTCACTCCACCACCCCAGTTCAGACATGGCCATATGCAAATCAGTCTGACCCTGTGCCTCATGGGAACAGTCCAGCCCGAACTGCCAAGCCATGTCTTCCCTGGACCGGAAACAAGCATCCTAGGACCGGTTTCTGGCATTTCAGCCGTCATCAGCCAGGCTTGCTTGAATCCAGTGGCAAAGTGAGCAAGGGACCCACGTCTGGGCATACCCCCGCCAACTTAGGGCGAACAAAGCGATACAAAAGAGGATGATGGACGGAACGTTTGAGCCAATCAAACACTCACCCCCAGTCAAATGATCTGGGTTTAATCCATCATCATTCTTTAGCTCACTCCACCACCCCAGTTCAGACATGGCCATATGCAAATCAGTCTGACCCTGTGCCTCATGGGAACAGTCCAGCCCGAACTGCCAAGCCATGTCTTCCCTGGACCGGAAACAAGCATCCTAGGACCGGTTTCTGGCATTTCAGCCGTCATCAGCCAGGCTTGCTTGAATCCAGTGGCAAAGTGAGCAAGGGACCCACGTCTGGGCATACCCCCGCCAACTTAGGGCGAACAAAGCGATACAAAAGAGGATGATGGACGGAACGTTTGAGCCAATCAAACACTCACCCCCAGTCAAATGATCTGGGTTTAATCCATCATCATTCTTTAGCTCACTCCACCACCCCAGTTCAGACATGGCCATATGCAAATCAGTCTGACCCTGTGCCTCATGGGAACAGTCCAGCCCGAACTGCCAAGCCATGTCTTCCCTGGACCGGAAACAAGCATCCTAGGACCGGTTTCTGGCATTTCAGCCGTCATCAGCCAGGCTTGCTTGAATCCAGTGGCAAAGTGAGCAAGGGACCCACGTCTGGGCATACCCCCGCCAACTTAGGGCGAACAAAGCGATACAAAAGAGGATGATGGACGGAACGTTTGAGCCAATCAAACACTCACCCCCAGTCAAATGATCTGGGTTTAATCCATCATCATTCTTTAGCTCACTCCACCACCCCAGTTCAGACATGGCCATATGCAAATCAGTCTGACCCTGTGCCTCATGGGAACAGTCCAGCCCGAACTGCCAAGCCATGTCTTCCCTGGACCGGAAACAAGCATCCTAGGACCGGTTTCTGGCATTTCAGCCGTCATCAGCCAGGCTTGCTTGAATCCAGTGGCAAAGTGAGCAAGGGACCCACGTCTGGGCATACCCCCGCCAACTTAGGGCGAACAAAGCGATACAAAAGAGGATGATGGACGGAACGTTTGAGCCAATCAAACACTCACCCCCAGTCAAATGATCTGGGTTTAATCCATCATCATTCTTTAGCTCACTCCACCACCCCAGTTCAGACATGGCCATATGCAAATCAGTCTGACCCTGTGCCTCATGGGAACAGTCCAGCCCGAACTGCCAAGCCATGTCTTCCCTGGACCGGAAACAAGCATCCTAGGACCGGTTTCTGGCATTTCAGCCGTCATCAGCCAGGCTTGCTTGAATCCAGTGGCAAAGTGAGCAAGGGACCCACGTCTGGGCATACCCCCGCCAACTTAGGGCGAACAAAGCGATACAAAAGAGGATGATGGACGGAACGTTTGAGCCAATCAAACACTCACCCCCAGTCAAATGATCTGGGTTTAATCCATCATCATTCTTTAGCTCACTCCACCACCCCAGTTCAGACATGGCCATATGCAAATCAGTCTGACCCTGTGCCTCATGGGAACAGTCCAGCCCGAACTGCCAAGCCATGTCTTCCCTGGACCGGAAACAAGCATCCTAGGACCGGTTTCTGGCATTTCAGCCGTCATCAGCCAGGCTTGCTTGAATCCAGTGGCAAAGTGAGCAAGGGACCCACGTCTGGGCATACCCCCGCCAACTTAGGGCGAACAAAGCGATACAAAAGAGGATGATGGACGGAACGTTTGAGCCAATCAAACACTCACCCCCAGTCAAATGATCTGGGTTTAATCCATCATCATTCTTTAGCTCACTCCACCACCCCAGTTCAGACATGGCCATATGCAAATCAGTCTGACCCTGTGCCTCATGGGAACAGTCCAGCCCGAACTGCCAAGCCATGTCTTCCCTGGACCGGAAACAAGCATCCTAGGACCGGTTTCTGGCATTTCAGCCGTCATCAGCCAGGCTTGCTTGAATCCAGTGGCAAAGTGAGCAAGGGACCCACGTCTGGGCATACCCCCGCCAACTTAGGGCGAACAAAGCGATACAAAAGAGGATGATGGACGGAACGTTTGAGCCAATCAAACACTCACCCCCAGTCAAATGATCTGGGTTTAATCCATCATCATTCTTTAGCTCACTCCACCACCCCAGTTCAGACATGGCCATATGCAAATCAGTCTGACCCTGTGCCTCATGGGAACAGTCCAGCCCGAACTGCCAAGCCATGTCTTCCCTGGACCGGAAACAAGCATCCTAGGACCGGTTTCTGGCATTTCAGCCGTCATCAGCCAGGCTTGCTTGAATCCAGTGGCAAAGTGAGCAAGGGACCCACGTCTGGGCATACCCCCGCCAACTTAGGGCGAACAAAGCGATACAAAAGAGGATGATGGACGGAACGTTTGAGCCAATCAAACACTCACCCCCAGTCAAATGATCTGGGTTTAATCCATCATCATTCTTTAGCTCACTCCACCACCCCAGTTCAGACATGGCCATATGCAAATCAGTCTGACCCTGTGCCTCATGGGAACAGTCCAGCCCGAACTGCCAAGCCATGTCTTCCCTGGACCGGAAACAAGCATCCTAGGACCGGTTTCTGGCATTTCAGCCGTCATCAGCCAGGCTTGCTTGAATCCAGTGGCAAAGTGAGCAAGGGACCCACGTCTGGGCATACCCCCGCCAACTTAGGGCGAACAAAGCGATACAAAAGAGGATGATGGACGGAACGTTTGAGCCAATCAAACACTCACCCCCAGTCAAATGATCTGGGTTTAATCCATCATCATTCTTTAGCTCACTCCACCACCCCAGTTCAGACATGGCCATATGCAAATCAGTCTGACCCTGTGCCTCATGGGAACAGTCCAGCCCGAACTGCCAAGCCATGTCTTCCCTGGACCGGAAACAAGCATCCTAGGACCGGTTTCTGGCATTTCAGCCGTCATCAGCCAGGCTTGCTTGAATCCAGTGGCAAAGTGAGCAAGGGACCCACGTCTGGGCATACCCCCGCCAACTTAGGGCGAACAAAGCGATACAAAAGAGGATGATGGACGGAACGTTTGAGCCAATCAAACACTCACCCCCAGTCAAATGATCTGGGTTTAATCCATCATCATTCTTTAGCTCACTCCACCACCCCAGTTCAGACATGGCCATATGCAAATCAGTCTGACCCTGTGCCTCATGGGAACAGTCCAGCCCGAACTGCCAAGCCATGTCTTCCCTGGACCGGAAACAAGCATCCTAGGACCGGTTTCTGGCATTTCAGCCGTCATCAGCCAGGCTTGCTTGAATCCAGTGGCAAAGTGAGCAAGGGACCCACGTCTGGGCATACCCCCGCCAACTTAGGGCGAACAAAGCGATACAAAAGAGGATGATGGACGGAACGTTTGAGCCAATCAAACACTCACCCCCAGTCAAATGATCTGGGTTTAATCCATCATCATTCTTTAGCTCACTCCACCACCCCAGTTCAGACATGGCCATATGCAAATCAGTCTGACCCTGTGCCTCATGGGAACAGTCCAGCCCGAACTGCCAAGCCATGTCTTCCCTGGACCGGAAACAAGCATCCTAGGACCGGTTTCTGGCATTTCAGCCGTCATCAGCCAGGCTTGCTTGAATCCAGTGGCAAAGTGAGCAAGGGACCCACGTCTGGGCATACCCCCGCCAACTTAGGGCGAACAAAGCGATACAAAAGAGGATGATGGACGGAACGTTTGAGCCAATCAAACACTCACCCCCAGTCAAATGATCTGGGTTTAATCCATCATCATTCTTTAGCTCACTCCACCACCCCAGTTCAGACATGGCCATATGCAAATCAGTCTGACCCTGTGCCTCATGGGAACAGTCCAGCCCGAACTGCCAAGCCATGTCTTCCCTGGACCGGAAACAAGCATCCTAGGACCGGTTTCTGGCATTTCAGCCGTCATCAGCCAGGCTTGCTTGAATCCAGTGGCAAAGTGAGCAAGGGACCCACGTCTGGGCATACCCCCGCCAACTTAGGGCGAACAAAGCGATACAAAAGAGGATGATGGACGGAACGTTTGAGCCAATCAAACACTCACCCCCAGTCAAATGATCTGGGTTTAATCCATCATCATTCTTTAGCTCACTCCACCACCCCAGTTCAGACATGGCCATATGCAAATCAGTCTGACCCTGTGCCTCATGGGAACAGTCCAGCCCGAACTGCCAAGCCATGTCTTCCCTGGACCGGAAACAAGCATCCTAGGACCGGTTTCTGGCATTTCAGCCGTCATCAGCCAGGCTTGCTTGAATCCAGTGGCAAAGTGAGCAAGGGACCCACGTCTGGGCATACCCCCGCCAACTTAGGGCGAACAAAGCGATACAAAAGAGGATGATGGACGGAACGTTTGAGCCAATCAAACACTCACCCCCAGTCAAATGATCTGGGTTTAATCCATCATCATTCTTTAGCTCACTCCACCACCCCAGTTCAGACATGGCCATATGCAAATCAGTCTGACCCTGTGCCTCATGGGAACAGTCCAGCCCGAACTGCCAAGCCATGTCTTCCCTGGACCGGAAACAAGCATCCTAGGACCGGTTTCTGGCATTTCAGCCGTCATCAGCCAGGCTTGCTTGAATCCAGTGGCAAAGTGAGCAAGGGACCCACGTCTGGGCATACCCCCGCCAACTTAGGGCGAACAAAGCGATACAAAAGAGGATGATGGACGGAACGTTTGAGCCAATCAAACACTCACCCCCAGTCAAATGATCTGGGTTTAATCCATCATCATTCTTTAGCTCACTCCACCACCCCAGTTCAGACATGGCCATATGCAAATCAGTCTGACCCTGTGCCTCATGGGAACAGTCCAGCCCGAACTGCCAAGCCATGTCTTCCCTGGACCGGAAACAAGCATCCTAGGACCGGTTTCTGGCATTTCAGCCGTCATCAGCCAGGCTTGCTTGAATCCAGTGACAAAGTGAGCAAGGGACCCACGTCTGGGCATACCCCCGCCAACTTAGGGCGAACAAAGCGATACAAAAGAGGATGATGGACGGAACGTTTGAGCCAATCAAACACTCACCCCCAGTCAAATGATCTGGGTTTAATCCATCATCATTCTTTAGCTCACTCCACCACCCCAGTTCAGACATGGCCATATGCAAATCAGTCTGACCCTGTGCCTCATGGGAACAGTCCAGCCCGAACTGCCAAGCCATGTCTTCCCTGGACCGGAAACAAGCATCCTAGGACCGGTTTCTGGCATTTCAGCCGTCATCAGCCAGGCTTGCTTGAATCCAGTGGCAAAGTGAGCAAGGGACCCACGTCTGGGCATACCCCCGCCAACTTAGGGCGAACAAAACGATACAAAAGAGGATGATGGACGGAACGTTTGAGCCAATCAAACACTCACCCCCAGTCAAATGATCTGGGTTTAATCCATCATCATTCTTTAGCTCACTCCACCACCCCAGTTCAGACATGGCCATATGCAAATCAGTCTGACCCTGTGCCTCATGGGAACAGTCCAGCTCGAACTGCCAAGCCATGTCTTCCCTGGACCGGAAACAAGCATCCTAGGACTGGTTTCTGGCATTTCAGCCGTCATCAGCCAGGCTTTTAGTAGTAGTAAAGTTAGGATTTTGTCTTAAGTCTGTCTTAAGTCTATCTTAAGTCTGTCCTAAGTTTGTCTTAAGTCTGTGTTAAGTCTGTCTTAAGTCAAACTTAAGTCAAACTTAAGACAAAATCCTAACTTTACTACTACTAAATGCCTTCTTTGAATACCAAAAAGTAGTAAGTTTAGGATTTTGTCTCAGATTAGTTCTGTGAATCGGCCTCATACACCAATAATATAAATAAAAATATATATAACAAATTAAAAAATTAGAATATTTTTAATCTTTTTAAAATACATTATACACTACATTAACTAAAACAGTAGAGAAAATATTGGATAGCGGAGAGGCTAAAATTACTATTCCTACTCCAGAGAGTGCAACAGTAGGGAAAGTGTTGGATAGCGTAGGGGTAAAAATTACTATTCCCACTCCAGTGAGTGCAACAGTAGGGAAAGTGTTGGATAGCATAGGGGTAAAAATTACTATTCCCACTCCAGTAAGTGCAACAGTAGGGAAAGTGTTGGATAGCGAAGGGGTAAAAATTACTATTCCCACTCCAGTGAGTGCAACAGTAGGGAAAGTGTTGGATAGCAGAGGGTTACAATTAACATACTTATCAATTAAATAATTGTTTTAATTTAATAACCAATTAATAATTAATTAATAATAAATTATTTATAAATAATAACAAAATAATAATTACTTCATTATAATTAAATTACTTCCCACTCTATTCCCCTATAAACTCACAACCCGCTCCTAAAAAAAATACAATTAATATGATAAATTAATCAATTAATAAAAATTAAGTACCAATAATAATTAATTAACAATAAATTAATTTTCAATGCCAATAAATAAAAATGAATAATTACTTTATTAAAATTAAATTACTTCCCACCCTATTCCCCTATAAACCCAAAACCCGCTCCTAAAAAAAATAACACAATGAATATAATTATCAATTAATCAATTAATAAAAATTAATTACCAATCAATAATTAATTAACAATAAATTAATTATCAATACCAATAAATAAAAATTAATAATTATTTTATTAAAATTAAATTACTTCCGACCCTATTCCCCTATAAACCCACAACCCGCTCACAAAAAAAATAACACAATTAATATAATTATCAATTAATCAATTAATAAAAAGTAATTACCAATTAATAATTAATTAACAATAAATTAATTATCAATACCAATAAATAAATATTAATAATTACTTTATTAAAATTAAATTACTTCCCACCCTATTCACCTATAAACCCACAACCCGCTCCTAAAAAAATAACACAATTAATATAATTATCAATTAATCAATTAATAATAATTAATTACCAATTAATAATTAATTAACAATAAATTAATTATCGATACCAATAAATAAAAATTAATAATTACTTTATTAAAATGTAATTACTTCCCACCCTATTCCCCTATAAACCCCCAACCCGCTATGGAATAAAAACACAACATTTAATTAAAAATAATTAATATTTTCTAAAAATTATTATTAAATTTACTATAATTAAATTACTTCCCACCCTATTCCCCTATAAACCCAGAACCCGCTACAGAACTAAAACGCAAAATTTAATTAAAAATAATTAATAATTTCTAAAAATTATTATTAAATTTAATATAATTAAATCACTTCCCACCCTATTCCCCTATAAACCCACAACCCGCTACGGAACTAAAACGCAAAATGTACTTTTAAAAACATTAATAACTTCTAAAAATGTAATACATATATTTAAAAAAAATACAATACTTAACAAAAAATATAGAACACATACATTTAAAATACATTCTAAAATACATAACACTAATATAAACATCGATATTATTAACAACAATATTTTTACAAACGATATTACTGAGTTCGATATTAACAAAAACGATATTTTTTACCTTCATGTCGATATTCTGGTCGCCGATATTCTTGATGCCGATATTCAGTTCCTTCGATATTTCCAACTCGCTATTTTTGTACTCCGAAAATAAAAACTCGACATTATGTCTGTGCACCGGTTGTAAGTAACCCGAGTGGCCCCTAAGGGCCACTTCCTTCAGTTGGCGCCCAAATAGGGACCCCGCAAGGTGATCCAGCTCGCCCGTATTCGGGTTGCAGGGTCTGGGTTGCGTCTGGTCAGTCAGGCGGATCGGGATACCCCACACAATCGAGCTTGGTTCTCGCAGCTGCCCCGCCCGTCTGATCGGGCGACTCCTCGTTTAGTGGTCACCGGCTGGGGTCCTGAGAAGGCAAAACCTTGGAGTTGACCGTTTGGTCCGAAGAGTCGGCATGGAGAATAACTTGACTCGACCTGTGTGCACCAGCTGAGTGATTTGATTCTTGAAAAAATGGCGCCATTCATGAACGGCACAAGCTTAAGGGCTATATCCTGGTACGGTCTCCGGACTGTCTTGCTTGAACGACATTAGCCGACGGGCTGCGTCCTGGTACGGTCTCCGGACTGTCTTGCTTGAATGACATTAGCCGACAGGCTGTGTCCTGGTACGGTCTCCGGACTGTCTTGCTTGAACGACATTAGCCGACGGGGTGTTTCTTGGTACAGTCTCCGGACTGTCTTGGTGCAGTTTTCGGACTGCCTTGCTTGAACGGCACGAGCCTACGGGCTGTGTCTTGGTACGGTCTTCGGGCTGTCTTGGTTTGAACTTGGTGGGTTTGCGGACCCTTTAAAAGACACAGAGGCGTCGATTCCGATCTCGGCCAGAAGCGCACCTAACAGTATTCGTCCGGAAAAAAAACAAGCCGAACGCGTGTTTCTCGACCGATTCGAACAGCCGTCCGAACGAACAAGTACGATGCGAATAACAGCCCAGATTCCGAGCGAGCCGTACTCACCCATTACAGCTCCTGTTCC